>JANRMT010062800.1:2334188-2407795 GCA_026402145.1 Polypterus bichir lapradei
CATCACTTTTTCCACATTTTGTTATGTTACAGCCTTATTCCAAAATGGATTAAATTCATTTTTTTCCTCAGAATTCTACACACAACACCCCATAATGACAATGTGAAAAAAGTTTACTTGAGGTTTTTGCAAATTTATTAAAAATAAAAAAACTGAGAAATCACATGTACATAAGTATTCACAGCCTTTGCTCAATACTTTGTCGATGCACCTTTGGCAGCAATTACAGCCTCAGGTCTTTTTAATATGATGTCACAAGCTTGGCACACGTATCCTTGGCCAGTTTCGCCCATTCCCCTTTGCAGCACCTCTCAAGCTCCATCAGGTTGGATGGGAAGCGTCGGTGCACAGCCATTTTAAGATCTCTCCAGAGATGTTCAATCGGATTCAAGTCTGGGCTCTGGCTGGGCCACTCAAGGATATTCACAGAGTTGTCCTGAAGCCACTCCTTTGATATCTTGGCTGTGTGCTTAGGGTCGTTGTCCTGCTGAAAGATGAACCGTCGCCCCAGTCTGAGGTCAAGAGCGCTCTGGAGCAGGTTTTCATCCAGGATGTCTCTGTACATTGCTGCAGTCATCTTTCCCTTTATCCTGACTAGTCTCCCAGTTCCTGCCGCTGAAAAACATCCCCACAGCATAATGCTGCCACCACCATGCTTCACTGTAGGGATGGTATTGGCCTGGTGATGAGCGGTGCCTGGTTTCCTCCAAACATGACGCCTGGCATTCACACCAAAGAGTTCAATCTTTGTCTCATCAGACCAGAGAATTTTGTTTCTCATGGTCTGAGAGTCCTTCAGGTGCCTTTTGGCAAACTCCAGGCAGGCTGCCATGTGCCTTTTACTAAGGAGTGGCTTCCATCTGGCCACTCTACCATACAGGCCTGATTGGTGGATTGCTGCAGAGATGGTTGTCCTTCTGGCAAACTCCAGGCAGGCTGCCATGTGCCTTTTACTAAGGAGTGGCTTCCATCTGGCCACTCTACCATACAGGCCTGATTGGTGGATTGCTGCAGAGATGGTTGTCCTTCTGGAAGGTTCTCCCCTCTCCACAGAGGACCTCTGGAGCTCTGACAGAGTGACCATCAGGTTCTTGGTCACCTCCCTGACTAAGGCCCTTCTCCCCCGATCGTTCAGTTTAGATGGCCGGCCAGCTCTAGGAAGAGTCCTGGTGGTTTCGAACTTCTTCCACTTACGGATGATGGAGGCCACTGTGCTCATTGGGACCTTCAAAGCAGCAGAAATTTTTCTGTAACCTTCCCCAGATTTGTGACTCAAGACAATCCTGTCTCGGAGGTCTACAGACAATTTCTTTGACTTCAGGCTTGGTTTGTGCTCTGACATGAACTGTCAACTGTGGGACCTTATATGGACAGGTGTGTGCCTTTCCAAATCATGTCCAGTCAACTGAATTTACCACAGGTGGACTCCAATTAAGCTGCAGAAACATGTTAAGGGTGATCAGGGCAAAAAGGATGCACATGAGCTCAATTTTGAGCTTCATGGCAAAGGCTGTGAATACTTATGTACTATACATGTGCCTTCAATTTTTTTTTATTTTTAATAAATTTGCAAAAACCTCAAGTAAACTTTTTTCACGTTGTCATTATGGGGTGTTGTGTGTAGAACTCTGAGGAAAAAAATGAATTTAATCCATTTTGGAATAAGGTTGTAACATAACAAAATGTGGAAAAAGTGATGCACTGTGAATACTTTCCGGATACACTGTATATACAGTAGGGTTGTGAGATATATCAGTACTGAAAATGTAGTACAGAACAACTCAATTTTTAAAGTGATACAGTATCAGCATTTCAAAGAATTCAGTACTAAGACTAAACAGTAGTTTTGAAAGACCAGGGGCCTCATTTGTAAACGGTGCGAACACACCTATTTCCATACAAAAACTTAACTAGTAAAGCCACGCATATTTTCATGGCATCCTCACAACATGTATATGCAAGTTTCTGCAAACGGGTAGCAACCAGTGTCAAAGCAGTCCTACTATTTCTGTGGTCTGCCTTTCTTTTTTTAGATCAATGACATGGGATGTATCAAATACGCCGAAATGAACTGCATATCGTTTACAAATTTAATTCAGTTGATTGTAATCATTCTGTAACAGTATAATGGAGTGGCCAAACTATTCCAACTACTATGGCTGCCTTAGCACTGTTAGAAGACATCGCAAATGGAAGAATTACAAGAGAGCGCCTATTTGTAGATGATGATTGGCTTCTAAGTCAATTTAGATTTCCATGAGTTATCCTCTTGGAGCTGTGTGCGGAACTAAAGTCGGCTTTACAAAGCCAGACTTTGAGGAATTGTGCTCTTCCTGCTCCTTTGCAAGTTCTGTCCACTCTTGGGTTATTCGCCTTAGCGGCTTTTCAAAGTGAACTTGTGATGTTTGTGAAATACGTGATCGGTCAACAAGATAATACCAGTCGTACAGGTTGGTATCCATTTATCATCCAGATATGTAAGTTTTCGTTAAACTGTGGTTGAACTGGGAAACATCAAAGTGCAATTCACAGCAACGTCTGGTTTTCCAAATGTAATCAGAGTGGTCAACTGCACACACATTGTTATTACAACGGCAAACAGTCCTTTTAAGGATAGCAAGCCACCTCAAAGAGGTGGCGTTTTATACTGTAGTGTCAGCACTAAGGCACCTTCAGAAAATGAATTTGCTTATGTAAGGCATTTTCACTCTATTAATGTCCTGCTCTATAGTGCACAGAAAGCATGTTGTGTTGTATAAGCATGTAGCGTGCTTGTAGCATGTAGCGTGCGGCTTGGCCGTGCCTAAAAAGACGTGATATAATAAACCTCACCCTGAAACACCAAATGATCAGCCAAATCGAACAGTGTTCGTTTGAATGTAATTAGCAGAACATAAGCACAAATAAGCAGATGCAGTATCTATTCTTTAACCATTTAATTGAATTTGTGATAAAAATCACATAGTACAGCCCTTATATTCCTTGGTTCACTGGCCACATCTCTTACAGCATCCACTATTGCATTTTGTGACTCCAGAACAGAGTCCGTCAGCACACAGCCAGATGGTCACCCAGTGGTTTCTGAGACAGAGGTGTGTGCACAACCAGTGTCTGAAGACATGCTGGGCACAGAAGCAGTTGGATTCATGTTCCCAGCACAGGGGTCAGCTTTTATAATATTGTCTGAAACAGAACAAATAAAGGGTGGACTGCGACACGCTTTTCACATTGACTGATACCTGATCACTTTTTTTTTTCACCCGCCACCGGGCACTGTTTGACTTCAGAACTTGAACTTTCAAATGTCTCCGCAACGCTGCATCACTCCAACTTCTTTTTGTTACTTATACCACTGCTTAAGCCATTAAATAGTACATTTTTCCTTGCTACCACTGTGCATTCACATGAATTTTTCTTCCCCGACCCAAGTACTTTTTTCATTTTTTAAAAAAAAAAAAAAAAAAAAAAAAGACAAAAGCACTGAACAGAAGGGACTATTTATACCGACTTGCAAAATATGCAAATATGAAAAAATATAATATGCAAAATTCTGGGATGACTTGGAGTGAGGCATAGACGGACGCATGTGCGTTAAATTTCACGCTTATTGGGATTTATAAAGAGGAAGTGCATGGAACTTAGCGTACTTATGGAGTTACGTATCTGGATTATTTTTGTGTGTATGTACATTTCCAGTTTTGTCCGTGCGCCATGTTTTAATGTGAATTCTATGCAGAGTTATACATGAGGCCCCTTGTGCTCAGCTCTTCATTCTTCCACACTTTGATGCTCTGAAGACTCCAAAAAGGGGCAAACCCTGCCCTGCTCCCCTTGACACACTAGATAAGTTTTCTTAACTAGTGTTCATGAACGTTTGTGATGGGCCGCCACATGACTGTGAAGTAAAATTACAAAAGTTCACACAAGTTGGAGAGCGAAGATACATATAAGAAAGGGCCAGAGAGGAGGAAACCGACACATTAGCTTTTGAGGTGAGGAGACTATGGCATTACATTGAAATTCCAAAATGAAAACAGGTGCAAGAAAAAAATGTCACAATTTTCAGGGCATCATGAAGGGTGAATGACTAGTGTTACAGTGTTTATTATACATCGGTGCCATGCCAGCCTTGTATGCAAAATGCACTTTCAATGGCAATGAACAACTCCTCTACATCTCATTCCAAATTCACTGTTACGGCATACAAGTAGATCAAATTTTTTGCAGAGGTGGAAAGAACATTTTGTATGAAGTTTAAGGTGCTTTGGCAAGGAAAAAATTCCTTCATGTCACACTGTATGAAAGTGGTCTGATAAATGTCCATCAACGGGTATTGTGAATGGACGCTATCATTAGACATACAGGTTAGCTGGATTGGGAATGGCAAATTTGCCCTGTGTTCACCCACTGATGGACTGGTGCCCTGTTCATGGGTTGTTCCTGCCTTGAGTACTCTACTTGTGGGAACAGAACATCAGCTGCTACGGGACCCTGGCTCAGGATAAGCAGGTCTGGATGAATGGAGTATTGTTTTAACAAGCCATTTGTTCCTCACTTTTCTTTTCAGTAATAGTCATGGGAGAAATATACTTGAAACAAAAATGTTTACTTTTTAATTATATGGCCATTGTTACTTGGCTCTTTGGGACCCTGTTGTTATTATGATAATCCTCTTCTTGGGTGTCAGTACTGTACAGATTTTCATATATGGGTCCTCAGATTAAAACATTCAAGAACCCCTACACTACAAATACATCCCATGTGTCAGAAAATATTGATATTTGGGGTGTTTTTAAAGAAGAAGCCAACTGATGACTTGTAAGGTATGTTTGTTTTTCAAATTACAGACTGATGTTTTTTCCTCTTGAGCAGTTGTGAATCTGGGCCTTAACCCTATTTTTACTATCCAGTCAGCCCTCTTCACGCAAGAGGTTAATATAAACACCTTTGTAGGAGAACTTCTGTGTATTAGCAATCTGTTACATGGGATAACCTTCGCTGAGCAAAAAAAAAATAGACGGGACGAGTTTCTTGAGAAATCTGTTTCATTTTGGCCATTCTACAACCCAGAACTGAACTTTAGGAATGTCAGTACATTGCAACCGAAGTGAATAGAATAACAGGTGCTAATGCAATGTCAAATGTTTCTCTATAATTAGCATTTACAGTATACATGACTAATTAAAGATAAGCCAAGAGAACCAACCAACTGTACACAGAAGTAATGGTTGCTAAAAACTGGACACTGCAACCAAATGTGAATTAAAAAAAAAATAATAATCTCAAGCAGCAATAGCCATTAGAAAAACTAATGTTTTGCCCATATTTTTAAATCAGTTTAATAATATCTTAATAAAAATGTAACAATTTCTATTTAAAACAGGAATTTCACGGTGTGTACAATCTTTTGACTGGTAGGGTGTGCATAGTTAATGTATACAAAAAACATTTTAACTGTGGAAAATGCTTGCAGTGACATTTTTGTCCAATTAGAAATACAGTATGCACCCCTCATGCATTTGTCATCATTATGTACATAAGTATTGATTGTGGGATAATTTATGCTAACTTTCAGTCTGCAAGTTACTGTATTAATTGCAAAAGAATACCAATCACACAGGAGGAAAGTATAAAAGGTTTTCATTAAAATAAAAATGTTTTGCATGAATAAATGTACAGGTAAAATTCAGTTACAACGAATATCTTTACAACAAAATTTTCATTACAACCAAGTATTTTTATGGCCCCGACAGTTTCCCCATATGACGTGAGTCTATAGAAATCTCATTACTATGAAGTACATTTCACAGATACTTTCATTACAACAAAGTGCCCAAAGACCTTAAAATGCCTGAATGAATCATCCAGAGCAGCTAGTTCTGTGGTCGCAGCTCAGTTGTGCACAACAATCCCCAAACAGAAACATTGTAACTTTTTCTTCGAACTTTCCTTGTACTGTTTATTTTGCTGTTTTTGCTTTCTGTGGTTTTCAGTGATAACTTTTGCTTATTGCTCGTCGACATCTGGAAAACGTCCACTGAAATTTAACTCAATGTCACCCTTCTATAGAAACGGCAGATATGAAAAAAATAACAGATCATATTAGAAAGAAAAAAAAAACGTAATTTTTGCAGCTCTTGATTGTGGCAAAAAGAAAAAAGACATTGCCAGTGAATTCGGAATTTCGCCATCTACACCGTCAACTTTCTTGAAAGGCTGAGCCAAAAAAGAAGAAAAATCTCGGGTTGCAAACGTAAGTGAACTGCTGCATTTGAAGACGTCAAAAAAACAGTTTTTATTTGGTTCAGAGATGCTCGTTCAAGAAACATTCCTATTAATGCAACACTCATTCAAGAAAATGTGAGGTTTCCAAACTCTCTTGGGACCTCCCCCAACTGGACAACATTTCGAAGAGCGTCCCGAAGTGCGAAGACTGTTTATCCGTTGCCAGGGCAACAGCAGGCTCACAGCTCTGCTGCGGCTGGCCACCGAAGCAAACAGAAAAGATCTCGATGGGTGATGCAAGGAACATTGTAAATGCAGGGAACAGGATTATTTGGCCACTAACCAGGCTACAACCCTGCCTGACTGCTGTGTGTGTATAGGAGAGTGTCAGATCCCACTAAAATAAATAACCGTGCTTTTCCTGTTTCAACCTGAATAAAGCTGGTTTTGATGAAGTACTGAGACTCAGCATCGTGTTTTGGGGTGCAAGACAGGGACTTATAGCGCAATCCCGATCTTTTAGGATTTGCTTCTGAGGTGCTTCACTGCAGCGCTCCATTAATACAGGATACACTAAAGCTAAAGCTAAAGGAAAGCTAGGTGTTGTCCTCAGGTTCTACAGACTACTTCACCAAAAATTTTATTCAATGCTAAAAATCACCATACATCTGGTGCAATAAGATTTCTTCCTCTCAATACCACTTAACTAACTACACTTAAATTGTGCCAATTTCCACAGACAAAGGAAATTAGAGCAGATCACAAAGTTGCCTAGGAAAGGGAATTTCAAACTGGGGGCTGCCATGCTGCCCTTAGACAGTCTGTGTCAGCTTTGCCAAGCCTGAAGTCAAATTTTAAAGATAGTCTTTAAATGATCTCACTTTGTTTTTTTTTTTTTTGTTTTTTTTTTTTAAATAAGTATACCTCAAGATGTTTAACTGTTGATTTAATGTAGTCCAATATCGATGTAGTTACTGACCACGGCTGCAGGATCACAACTAGCACAATATGAAAGAAACCAATAGACTCTAGCTGCAACCCTCCAGAGCTCCACTCCATGGAGGAGGCTGTTGCTTTATTTTATACATTAGTGATAACAACTGGTTACACTATGGTTAAGATGAGGGTTCGAGGAGGGTTATCAGACTCAAGTCAAGTAAACCAAGTGGCAAAAACCTGCCCAGCAGAACTACTGAATCACAGAGCTGCGGAAGGCTACAGGTGGATATAACTTGAGACAGCACACAAAAAACACACCTAGGAAAATGTTGCCCTTAGACAGGTAGAAAAAAAAAAAACAAAAAAAAAAAACCACACACACACAGTCTCCATGCTCCACTCAGTCTCCTGCTGTACGGCTTTATTCCCATTTCTCGCCCACCCCACCTCATTTTCCTCCTCCGTGTCCACCACCTACACCATTTCCCACCACCTTGCGCCCCATCTCGGAGTCAATCCATGCCACAATGGAAGCTGCCTGGAAACCCTGCATCAAAACTGACTGATTTGCAAGAAAAAGATCATCTTAACAGGTTGAGTACTTTCTTTCTCACACTACACTCCTCAACAAGAAGTTTGCACAGTACGTGTGCACATCTGTCTGGCTGTCCATCTCTGTATCTCTCTCTCAGGTCAAATCCACCAACATTACAATACTTTGTTTTGGTAAACTTTTTAGTTTGCCACAATTTTAATGACAGGTGTACAAATTGTCAGACAAATGCAGAGTAAGCAATATAAACAAGAGAAATGTTAATTATTAGTAACTGGACAAATGCTCCCCTCCTTGAACCGTCACCTTATTGTGGTGGAGGGGTTTGCGTGTCTCAATGATCCTAGGAGCTATGTTGTCCGGGGCTTTATGCCCCTGGTAGGGCCACCCAAGGCAAACTGGTCCTAGGTGAGGGATGAGACAAAGAACGGTTCAACAAACCTCCAATGAAGAGTAAAAACTGTGGACGACGTTTTCCCTTGCCCGGACGCGGGTCACCGGGGCCCCCCTCTGGAGCCAGGCCTGGGGGTGGGGCTCGATGGCGAGCGCCTGGTGGCCGGGCCTACACCCATGGGGCTCGGCCGGGCACAGCCCGAAGAGGTAACGTGGGTCCTCCTTCCCATGGGCTCACCACCTATGGGAGGAGCCAAGGAGGTCAGGTGCAATGTGAGTTGGGTAGTGGCCGGCGGCGGGGACCTTGGCGTTCTGATCCTCGGCTACAGAAACTGGCTCTTGGGACGTGGAATGTCACCTCTCTGAAGGGGAAGGAGCCTGAGCTAGTGCGCGAGGTTGAGAGGTTCCGGCTAGATATAGTCGGACTCACCTCGACGCACAGCTTGGACTCTGGAACCAATCTCCTTGAGAGGGGCTGGACTCTCTACCACTCTGGAGTTGCCTCCGGTGAGAGGCGCCGAGCAGGTGTGGGCATACTTACTGCCCCCCGACTTGGAGCCTGTGCGTTGGGGTTTACCCCGGTGGACGAGAGGGTGGCCTCCCTCCGCCTTCGGGTGGGGGGAAGGGTCCTGACTGTTGTTTGTGCGTATGCGCCGAACAGCAGTTTGGAGTATCCACCCTTTTTGGAGTCTCTGGAGGTGGTGCTAGAGGGCATACCTTCTGGGGATTCCCTCGTTTTGCTGGGAGACTTCAATGCCCACGTGGGCAATGACAGTGAGACCTGGAAGGGCGTGATTGGGAGGAATGGCCCCCCCGATCTGAACCCGAGCGGTGTTCTGTTATTGGACTTCTGTGCTCGCCACGGATTGTCCATAACGAACACCATGTTCAAGCATAAGGGTGTTCATATGTGCACTTGGCACCAGGACACCCTAGGCCTCAGTTCGATGATCGACTTTGTGGTTGTGTCGTCGGACTTGCGGCCATATGTCTTGGACACTCGGGTGAAGAGAGGGGCGGAGCTGTCAACTGATCACCACCTGGTGGTGAGTTGGCTTCGATGGTGGGGGAAGATGCCGGTCAGACCTGGTAGGCCCAAACGTGTTGTGAGGGTCTGCTGGGAACGGCTGGCAGAGTCCCCTGTCAGAAGTAGCTTCAACTCCCACCTTCGGCAGAACTTCGACCACGTCCCGAGGGAGGTGGGGGACATTGAGTCCGAATGGGCCATGTTCCGTGCCTCTATTGTTGAGGCGGCTGACCGGAGCTGTGGCCGTAAGGTGGTCGGTGCCTGTCGCGGCGGCAATCCCCAAACCCGTTGGTGGACACCGGCGGTGAGGGATGCCGTCAAGCTGAAGAAGGAGTCCTATAGGACCTTTTTGTCCTGTGGGTCTCTGGAGGCAGCTGATAGGTACCGACAGGCCAAGCGGAATGCGGCTTCGGTTGTTGCTGAGGCAAAAACTCGAGCATGGGAGGAGTTTGGAGAGGCCATGGAGAACGACTTTCGGACGGCTTCGAGGAGATTCTGGTCCACCGTCCGGCGTCTCAGGAAGGGGAAGCAGTACAGTGTCAACACCGTATATGGTGGGGATGGTGCGCTGCTGACCTCGACTCAGGACGTTGTGGGTCGGTGGGGGGAGTACTTCGAAGACCTCCTCAATCCGACTAACATGCCTTCCAATGAGGAAGCAGAGCCTGGGGACTCTGAGGTGGGCTCTCCCATCTCTGGGACTGAAGTCACCGAGGTGGTCAAAAAACTCCTTGGTGGCAGGGCCCCGGGGGTGGATGAGATACGCCCGGAGTTCCTTAAGGCTCTGGATGTTGTAGGACTGTCTTGGTTGACACGTCTCTGCAACATCGCATGGACATCGGGGACAGTGCCTCTGGATTGGCAGACTGGGGTGGTGGTCCCCCTCTTTAAAAAGGGGGACCGGAGGGTGTGTTCCAACTATAGAGGGATCACACTCCTCAGCCTCCCTGGAAAAGTCTATTCGGGGGTTCTGGAGAGGAGGGTCCGTCGGATAGTCGAACCTCGGATTCAGGAGGAACAGTGTGGTTTTCGTCCTGGTCGCGGAACAGTGGACCAGCTCTACAGCCTTAGCAGGGTCCTGGAGGGTGCATGGGAGTTTGCCCAACCAGTCTACATGTGCTTTGTGGACTTGGAAAAGGCGTTCGACCGTGTCCCTCGGGGAGTCCTGTGGGGGGTGCTCCGGGAGTATGGGGTACTGGACCCCCTGATAAGAGCTGTTCAGTCCCTGTACAACCGGTGTCAGAGCTTGGTCCGCATTGCCGGCAGTAAGTCGAGCCCGTTTCCAGTGAGAGTTGGACTCCGCCAGGGCTGCCCTTTGTCACCGATTCTGTTCATAACTTTTATGGACAGAATTTCTAGACGCAGCCAGGGTGTTGAAGGGGTCCGGTTTGGTGGACTCAGGATTGGGTCACTGCTTTTTGCAGATGATGTTGTCCTGTTTGCTTCATCAGGCCGTGATCTTCAGCTCTCTCTGGAGCGGTTCGCAGCTGAGTGTGAAGCGGCTGGGATGAGAATCAGCACCTCCAAATCCGAGACCATGGTCCTCAGCCGGAAAAGGGTGGAGTGCCCTCTCAGGGTTGGGGGCGAGATCCTGCCCCAAGTGGAGGAGTTTAAGTATCTCGGGGTCTTGTTCACGAGTGAGGGAAGAATGGATCGTGAGATCGACAGGCGGATCGGTGCGGCATCCGCAGTGATGCGGGCTCTGCATCGGTCTGTCGTGGTGAAAAAAGAGCTGAGCCGTAAGGCAAGGCTCTCAATTTACCAGTCGATCTACGTTCCTACCCTCACCTATGGTCATGAGCTATGGGTAGTGACCGAAAGAACGAGATCGCGAATACAAGCGGCTGAAATGAGTTTCCTCCGCAGGGTGTCTGGGCTTTCCCTTAAAGATAGGGTGAGGAGCTCAGTCATCCGGGAGGGGCTCAGAGTAGAGCCGCTGCTCCTCCGCATCGAAAGGAGTCAGATGAGGTGGCTCGGGCATCTGATCAGGATGCCTCCTGGACGCCTCCCTGGTGAGGTGTTCCGGGCACGTCCAACCGGGAGGAGGCCCCGGGGAAGACCCAGGACACGCTGGAGGGACTATGTCTCCCGGCTGGCCTGGGAACGCCTTGGGATTCTCCCGGAAGAGCTGGAAGAAGTGGCCGGGGAGAGGGAAGTCTGGGCTTCTCTCCTTAAGCTGCTGCCCCCGCGACCCGACCTCGGATAAGCGGAAGAGGATGGATGGATGGATGGATGGACAAATGCTCCTATTATTTTAGTTTACTAATATTAACCAACTGTGGTACGCAAATGTTTTGGTCAGATTAGTCAATATCCAAGAACATTCACCTTTGCCTTTAAAATAAATACAGGAACTAGGACAACCCAGGAGTAGAGTGTGTGTGTGTGTGTGTGTGTGTGTGTTTTGGCTTAACCTAAATAGAATGTTAGTTATGAAAACTGCTTTTGACAGGAATTTATGTGCAACTTCTCCTTCTCACTAAGTGTCATGTTCAATGCAGATGTTGGTAATCAAGGTCTTCCACCTTTCTCTTTCTTGCCATACTAAAAATCATACTACAACTCATGTTGTTCCTGTATCATCTCACAGCATATCTATAGATGGTGTTTTCCCACCTTCCTATTGCTCTCTTCCCCTTAATTTTAACTAAGCAACACAGCATTAACACCATCGGCACTGATGATACGTCCCAATTGCTTTAATTGCCAGTTTTTTATTTCACTTTATAAATGTCTTCTCACCTGTGCTCTTTTTAATACTCCTTTATTTATTACTTTACCCGTTTTGAATTTTTTTTTTTTGCATTCTTGAAAAACACACTTCACAGCTCTCTAGTTTACCTTTCATTGTTTTCTTGCAGTTCATGTTCCACAAACGTACATTAAGACAGGCCAAACAAAACACTTTAGAATGTTCATTTGTTGTTGTCATTGTTATATATTAGATTTTAAGTATGGTTTTAATAGCATAAAAGATGTTTTTGCTATTGCAATCTTTTCTTTTATTTCCTGATCACTTCTATCTTGTGTTAACATGCCACCTAGCTAACAAAAGTAAAGTCATTCGCCTTTGCTTAAATATTTCTGATCATACTTTAACTGGCATTTTGTCACTACACTGTCTTGTAAACATCGTACTAATTTATGTTTGCAAGACACACACACACACAAACTACCAGTAACCACTTGTTAAAATCCCAAAATGCATTAAATGAAATGACAGGTTAAAGATTCATCTTTAGCTGTGTGTGCATAATAAAACTAAAAGATGCTGGTATTTCAAAATATTCAATTCCTGGAGGAGGTATACCATGAAAAACGGTTGAAAACCCCTGGTCTAGAGATATAGCATAACATTTGATCTCATATGTGATAACAGTCTGCTTCAGTTAAACGCTTAAATAATTGGTCTAATGTTAACCAAAAATCATGCACTGTGGATACGGTTAGCAGAAACCATGAATTCAAAATCATGCTCTGCTTCGCAGCGTTTGGTTTATGTGGGCGGTGAAGAGTACAATGTTTTGGGGGCCCTCGGCTTCGTCAGTACACCATTCTATTTGTATACTGTACTCACACTCACATTCTACTAGCCATCTCAGAAAGTAAATCAACCACAACTACCGCGGTGATATTACGTTTATCACGCTGAAACGATCACACAACTTTCAAATAAATCCCCCCCCCCCAATAAACACGCGCACACACACACCATATCAGGAGAAATGAAAGGATACCCAGCCGCCTTACTTGACAAGGGATCTGTAAAGGAGAACACCGTAAGCGAATGCGTGGGAACCCGGCAATTTTTATTTCAAAGTGACAGAACAGAGCAAACAACTAGAAAATAACACGCTTCTTACATGGTGCTCTACTCATTAATATGCACCATCTTCCAATGCAAATGGATGTCTCAGAGTTGTAATTTATAAGAGTTCTCATTATTTTAAGCTACACATGCAACTTATTTCTCTAAGAAAGGCAAATAAAGGTGAACGAAATCAAGGCCCATTTTAGTTATTATACCCACAACACAGCTCTGCTTTCCTTCCTTGACCATAATCATTCGGAAAACATGCATCACTAGTAGTAACCAACAGAGGATGACCTTAAACATTTTAATCTAATTATATTAACAAGGACCAGATCTTTGCCGGGGATTTAAGTGTATAAAATCTCCTCTCTCGTAACAGAAAGCCAACTCGTCGTTAGGAGCAAAAACAAACGCTTCCATTCCCCACACTACATAATTTCAGGCCACTATAAATGCATTTTAGGCTTCCGATCTTTAAAGAGGTGTACATTTCCCCCAGCAATCTATAAACTCCTAATAAATACCGCAAAATAGCCACCTCGAGGCAAGGGCCAGTTTCTCACGAAACATTACACTTTTATCATTTTGAAGTGAATACATTAATAATTTGAAATTGTCCATACCTGAGCTCGTTGGGGTCACGACCCGTTAATTTGCGAATGTTCTCGTCTACATTTTTTAAGCTTTCTTTTGCTTTCTCGAGCTGTTCTTGCAAAGTTCGCACTGCCACCGCCATCTTCTCTCTCCCTTCTCCACAACGACAGCACTCCTACTCGCAAAGCATCTCTGGGTCTTTTCGCGGTGGAGCAGCTAAACCTTCCTAGTGGGTTTCACTTGATTGGCAGCTTGATTATCCAAACATATTTAAGATTTGTCTGTCGATCAGCCAATCGGTGGAGAGGTTAAGTGGCGGTTGGTCCTGACGTTATATAGGTTGTGTGAGACGTAAAGTGTCGGCGCGAAAGTGACGTAATTCTCACTATCGCTGAGAAAGGTTGCATCGTTCGTTATTTTATCTTTGGCTGTTTTGTGTTCACGTATACACGTCTGGCCAGTCAAAGAAAAACGTGGAAATTACGGTTTCGAGAACATTGTATGTTTTGTAAATGATAGAAGGGTTGTAATTGTTACATGATTTTAATCCGATTGCTGAGCATTTTCATTGATGAAGGAAGACGGTGGGGAAAAAAAGCCGTTCCAGTGTAATGCATCATCAACTTTGTGTGTCAATTTAATTGCAGATAAAGTTTATTTTATGTGGTATCTCTTTATGGTTCGCAGCATTAATGCATTTTCAGTGGAGAAGAGCCGTAGCACATACACTTCGTGCTAAGGTAGGTCAAGCGACTTATTTAGGGTGACACACTGCCTGCTCCTTATTTTGTTACATTTTAGCTTTGTATCCCTTAAGTAGTACACAGTAAATGTAAATATGTGAGTTATGTACGGTCTGCGACTCTGTACGTTTTCTTATTTAAAGTTAACTTAAGTAGATTTGTTGCATTTAACAACTGTAGACTTTCCAAAACAATAACAAAGTAAATGGCGTTTTATAGAATCTTCATGAAGACCCACCTATTCTCTTTATTGTTATTTCATCAATGAGGGGCATAACACATGCTGCTAACTCAACAGTCGAGCGTCTTGACGTACCCAAACTTTTCTTATGTAGAGTTTCCCCATTTCTGCATTGTTTTTTCTTCCCACTCCACAAGAGACATTCAGGTTAGATTGATTTACAATTCCACATTGGCCTATGTAGGACTAGAACGTTAGGAAATTTTTGACAAGAACAGGTTTATTTAACCCCAACATAGCTAGGTAATCCTAGCCACTTGATTAATACAACATAATATTGAGCCTAGTTTTGAAGGTCCCTAAAGTCCTCCTGTCTACCACACTACTTGGTTGCTTATTCCATGTGTCTGTGGTTCTATGTATGAAGAAAACATATCCTAATGTTTTACAACATTTACCCTTAACAATTTTCCAAATGTTCTTGTTGAGTTCATTTTACAGTAAGTGTGGATCCACCGCACTAATTCCTTTCATAAATGTAAACACTTCAGTCTCATCACCTCTTAATCCTCTTCTACTCAAACTGAAAAGGCTCAGCTCCTTTAATCTTTCTTCATAATTCATGTTTCACTTTTCTGGACTTTTTCTAGTGCTGCTAGGTCTTTTTTTGTAGCCCAGAGACCAAAACTGCACACAGTAGTCCAGAGGAGGCCTCACCAGTGTATTATAAAGCTTAAACATAACCTCCTAGGACTTGCACTCTACACATCATGCTATATAACCTAACATCCTGTCAGCCTTCTTAATGTCTTCTGTCTGGAAGTTGATAGTGACAAGTCCACTATGACTCCCCATGCCCTTTATCATTAGCGGTACTTCATAATTCATGCCTGCAGCCCTGAAATCAACCTAGTTTCACTTTTCTGGACTTTTTCTAGTGCTGCTATGTCTTTTTTGTAGCCCAGAGACCAAAACTGCACACAGTAGTCCAGATGAGGCCTCACCAGTGTATTATTAAGCTTAAGCATACCCTCCTTGGACTTGCACTCTACACATCATGCTATATAACCTAACATCCTGTCAGCCTTCTTAATGTCATCTGTCTGGAAGTTGCTAGTGACAAGTTCACTATGACTCCCCATGTCCTTTATCATTAGCGGTACTTAAATTTTTCAGACCTCCCATTGTATATTCAAATCTAACATTTTTACTTCCTACGTGTAATACCTTACATTCATCATCATATCTTATCACACCACTGTCGTATCCAGGTAAGAGCGGCGTCATTAGCATCCTTAAGATCTTCATCGGTACATGTAGGGCCTCGGGAACATTCATGGAGAATGTGGTCCATTGTTTGGGTGGGCTCACCACAGGGACATTCAGCGCTTGTTGTGAGGCCCCATCTAAATAGGTTGTCCCTTGTTTTGCCCACCTTTGACCTCACTCAGTTAAGCGTGACCCAGTCTTTCCTAGAGAGAGATGTTACATTGGGTAGATGCTCTTGAGGTGTAGGAGGAGCTTCATTGGGAGGGCTATGGTCAGTCTGTCGCCACCTCTCGAGCCTATGTTTTGTGGACTGCTTTGAATTAAGTTGTTCCACTGTGGCATAAGTGCAATGAGAAGGTAGTCGGCGATTTACCTCCTGGTGATGATGAAGTGGGTGTCTGGAGTCCATCAGTTGCTTGAACCTTTCTACTCTTGAACTACTTTCTCGTTGTATATGGGGAGGTGCGATCTTGGCCAGCCTGTATAAAGCAGGAAGGCACGTTGTTCGCAATGTGCCGGTGATGATTCCACATGAACTATTTCGCTCAGGGTCAACGTTGTTGGCATGGGTTGACCTAGCTCACACTGGTGCGCAATTCTCTGCTGTTGAATAACATAGTGCCATGGCCATTGGCCGCAGGGTCTTAGGGTCTGCTCCCCAGGATGTGTTTGCTAGTTTGCTAACAAGACTATTCCTGCTGGATATCTTCTTTTTGAGTTTAAAAATATGTTCTTTAAAAGACAGTGTCCTGTCCAGAGTGATGCCTAAGTAAACAGGATGTTTGGTGTTCTTCAGTACTTCGTTATTCCACCTGATCTGTAAAGTTGTGTTTGCTTGTCTATTGTTAAGATGTCTTCCCAGGGTTGGCATTAAGGAACCATTTAGTGTAATACTCTGAGAGGTTGTTGAGGGCATTGGTAAGTCTCTTTTGGATATCTTGGAAGGAAACAGACTGGGAGGCTAAGCAGAGATCATCTGCATAAATTAACCTCCTAATGTTGGTGAACACAGGCTGGTCGTTGGTATAGATATTGAACAGAACAGGAGCCAGCACTGAACCCTGAGGAAGTCCATTTTTCTGATTCCTCCAGCGACTCCTTTTACCTTCCATTTCTACATAGAACCTTCTATTGACCAGTAGTGACTCGATTATATGAACCAATGGATTGTTTTGTATGGTTCTTTTCAAAAGAAGTGCTCTGTGGTTCACTGTATCATAGGCAGCGGAAAGGTCTACAAACACTGCCCCAGTAATTAGTTTCTCCTCAAACCCATCTTCAATGTATTGAATTAGGTTCAAGACTTGGCCACAACAGGATCGACCTGGGCGAAAGCCCGCTGATGGTTGGGGATATGCGTGCCAGTATCCTTTCATATACCTTATAGAAGATGCATAACAGTGACATTGGGCGGTAGCTTTTTGGATCTTCTGGGTTTTTTTTCAGGTTTCAGTAGTGCCACAACTTTTGCTCTTCTCCAGATCTTCAGGATGCGATATGATGTGGCACAGATGTTAAACAATGAGAGAAGCCACTGTTTAGTTTTATCACTAAAGTGCTGTATGATCCCTGTTGTAATCCCGTCTAATCCAGCAGCTTTACAAGGCTTCAGTTGTTTTAAAGCGTTATTTAGTTCTTCTATGACAAATGGATCAAAGTGGTTGTCACTGGTGTTCATGACTCGACCCATGTCATTTTTCATTTTTTTGAGATAACCTTTTTTCTTACTTGGTGGTTTCCCGTTGAGTAACAAATGGTGTGCCACCTCATTAGGTGTTAACAGCTGCCGTACGTTTGGGAGGTTTCTTAACAGAATTTAGTTTCCTAATTGTAGCTCAGGCCAACTTGCTATTACTAGTCCTATCGATGTTCATTATGACTTACTGTACATTTATTTACATTAAATGTCATCTTCCACAAATGTGCCCAAGCCTATATGCGACCCAAGTCCCTCTGTAATGATTGAAAGCATTCTAGATTATCTGCCAATCTTGGTATCATCTTCAAACCTAGCCAGCTTGTTGTGTATATTTTTATCCAAATCATTTATGAATATTCACAATAGCAGTGGTCCCCAAGGGACACCTCTCTTAACGTCACCCAATTCTGATAAGGTTCCTCTCACTATAACCCTCTACTTTATGTGTCTGAGCCAATTTTGCCCCCATATACACACTAAACCCTGAACTCCCACTTTGTCTCATGTGGGCCCTTATCAAATGCTTTCCGAAAATCTAGATAAATAAAATCATATAAGCCACTCTGATTGTATCATTTTTTTGCTTCCACTTAGTATTTCAGCATGTTAGTAAAGTATGACCTCCCCTGTCAGAAACTATGCTGACTGTTCAATAATACTCTTGTTCTTGCCATGTGTTGCTCAATCTTTTTCTAAATAATTCCTTCCATCAAATTACATGTGATGCGCATTAAGATAACTGGCCTTTGGTTACTTGGATCACCCTTTTTATACACTGCCTGGCCAAAAAAAAAGGTCGCCACCAAAAAAAAAGGTCACACATTCTAATATTTCGTTGGACCGCCTTTAGCTTTGATTACGGCACGCATTCGCTTTGGCATTGTTTCGATAAGCTTCTGCAATGTCACAAGATTTAGTTCCATCCAGTGTTGCATTAATTTTTCACCAAGATCTTGCATTGATGATGGTAGAGTCTGACCGCTGCCCAAAGCCTTCTCCAGCACATCCCAAAGATTCTCAATGGGGTTAAGGTCTGGACTCTGTGGTGGCCAATCCATGTGTGAAAATGATGTCTCATGCTCCCTGAACCACTCTTTCACAATTTGAGCCCGATGAATCCTGGCATTGTCATCTTGGAATATGCCCGTGCCATCAGGGAAGAAAAAATCGATTGATGGAATAACCTGGTCATTCAGTATATTCAGGTAGTCAGCTGACCTCATTCTTGGAGCACATACTATTGCTGAACCTAGACCTGACCAACTGCAGCAACCCCAGATCATAGCACTGCCCCCACAGGCTTGTACAGTAGGCACTAGGCATGATGGGTGCATCACTTCATCTGCCTCTCTTCTTACCCTGATGCGCCCATCACTCTGGAACAGGGTAAATCTGGACTCATCAGACCACATGACCTTCTTCCATTACTCCAGAGTCCAATCTTTATGCTCCCTAGCAAATTGAAGCCTTTTTTTCCGGTTTGCCTCACTGATTAGTGGTTTTCTTACAGCTACACAGCTGTTCAGTCCCAATCCCTTGAGTTCCCTTCGCATTGTGCCTGTGGAAATGCTCTTACTTTCACTATTAAACATAGACCTGAGTTCTACTGTTGTTTTTCTTCGATTTGATTTCACCAAACGTTTAAGTGATTGCCGATCACGATCATTCAGGATTTTTTTCCGGCCACATTTCATCCTCGAAGACGATGGGTCCCCACTATCCTTCCAGTTTTACAGTTCTTAACCCAACTTTAGTAGTTTCTGCAATCTCCTTAGATGTTTTCTCTGCTTGATGCATGCCAATGATTTGACCCTTCTCAAACAGACTAACATCTTTTCCACGACCACAAGATGTGTCTTTCGACATTGTTGTTTAAGAAATGAGAAGCAACTCATTGCACCAGTTGGGGTTAAATAACGTGTTGCCAGCTGAAAGATAATCGCCCATGCAGTAATTATCCAATAGGAGGCTCATACCTATTTGCTTAGTTAAATCCAGGTGGCGACTTTTTTTGTTGGCCAGGCAGTGTATAACAGGATAATATATTTGCCATTTGCCATGTATTTGCCATTTTCCAGTCCTTCGGAATTTCCCCGCTGCGCAGGGACTTCCTAAAAATATTTGTCAAGGATTTATATATGTACTCGCTAATCTACTTAAGCACTTAAAGATAAATATTTGGTCCTGGTGCTTATTTGATTTCATTTTATTTAATCTGAGGTGCACTTCTCCCTCTACAATTTCCAAATCCCCCACCACCTCATTAGTAGTTCTTTGGTTTTCCACTTCCTCACATGTGAAAACGTCAGAAAAATTCAAGTTTAGGTCATTCACTATATCACTGTCTGTTAGCTATTCCTGATATACTTCAACTCCTCCTTGACTGTTATTTTACTGCAAAAATACTGAAAAAAAGTTCTTTGGGTCATCTTTCACCATATCTTCAATATTCCTCTCCATCTTTTAGCTTCCCTAATATTCTTCTTAATTTTTGCCTTCATACGTCCTATGTTTCACAATGGAGTTATGAGGTATGTACATGAGTGGTCTCTGTAATGGACTGATGTCCTGTCCAGAGGTGTTTCCTAACTTGTCGGCACCTACTGTATGTATATGGAGACATAAGTGAGGTCTTTTGCTCCTTCTCAACCATTCAGACCTGTGATAGCTAAGTGGTAGCTTTTAAGTTTTGCAAATCTGGGAATTGTAATTCGTTTATATTTTGTTTTGAGCTTTTCACTTGTTGAAATCAACTTTGTACCCTTGTCCTGTAACATTTGCTCCCAAGCAGTCCCCAGACTTATGTTACTTGATCATGTTGACCTCTTTTGTAAGTCTCTTTGGATAAAAGTGTTTGCTAAGCAAATAAATATAAATCGGTTGACAGTATAGGCTTGTGTGACCCTGAATTGGATTTAGGAGTTTTGAGAACGTTATGCTATTCCATCTGTCCATCCACTCTCCAAATCTATTTATTTGAAATTAATGGCTATAGGGAGGCAGAGCATTTCCTAGCAGCACTGAGCATAAGACAGGAAGTACTATGGGGGACACCGTAGGGCATACTTACACAAGTGAAGCCAGTTTAGACCTGTCAAGTTAACTTATAATGCATTTCATTGGGATATGCAAGGGAAAATAAAATACACAGGGGAAAAAAAAAAAAACTTACAGAAGTGGCCTGAATGTGCCAACTCCAGATTGTACCCTGGCAGGATTCTGAGCCCAAAATTCTGCAATTACGAGTCAGCTGTGCTAAATACTGTACAGCCCTGTTTCAGGGGCACTGGGAGCCCAAATCTATCCTTAATTTACTACTTTCTGTGCATCTAAATCCAGATTAAGTCTGTTAACCTCGTTGTTGTTAACCCCAGGCATGACTTGGGCTCGGAATTCATTGAAATTATGGTTAAACTCAAGTAAAGCTCAGGTTAACGTGTAATGATGCGCTTTATGGTGTTATGCCTGTATAACAATCAGGACAGTATTTTTGCTGCCATCTAGTGGATGAAATAACATCATGCTGCAAAAAAAAAAACAAAAAAAAAAAATACTTTCTGAAACTTTATGTATTGAAAAGTCAAACAAAATGACACCTTTTATTGGCTAACTAAAAAGATTACAATATGCAAGCTTTCGAGGCAACTCGGGCCCCTTCTTCAAGCTGCCAGAAGAAAAGCACCATGAAGACATCTGCATGTCAGGATTTAAGATTGAGGACTTTCTTCACCGCATCAAACAACGAAGCACGCCGATTGATCCTATTGGAGCTGCTAGCCTGCCATCACGTTGATAGTAAACAACAAAGCTGACATTACATTCCAACTTGAACACACTGTACCCCGTCCGATTTTTTGCTGGTTCTGCATCTTGCGCATGCGTCACATTAATTTTCTGAGAACAAGCTCAGAGAATGCGTCAAATGAACGCTGGCAACGTGTGGCAGCCATGATGCGTGCGCGTACACGTTCTGAGCATGAAGTATAACCTGCCGTTAATTTCTAACGACGTGCTCAGAGGACACATCACAAAGAACGTTGGAAACACGTGGCAGCCATGATATGATGCGTGTGTGCAAGTGTTCTGAGCATGAAATATAAACTGGCCCGTAGGAGGCAAGCTCAGACAATCAATTTATGTCCCTTGAGTGAGTCATTTTAGTCTTAGGGAACAGTACAGTTCAAAGGCATTAAGGTTAGGTAGATTGGTTAAGTTAAATCGACCCTGCGGTGTGTTTGTGTGTGTTCACCTTGTGATGGACTGGTGTGCAATGCTTACTGTGAAAGGCTGTGGCTTTCCCACAACCCAGCTTAGAATAAGTGCATATGAAAATGGATGATTGGGATACTGTATCATATTATTCTTTTAAATGGCTGGTAAGATCCTGCGGTGGGCTGGCGCCCTGCCCAGGGTTTGTTTCCTGCTTTGCGCCCTGTGTTGGCTGGGATTGGCTCCAGCAGACCCCCATGACCCTGTAGTTAGGATATAGCGGGTTGAATAATGGATGGATGGTAAGATCTAGAGGGATAGCCAGTGCCCTCCAGCAAGTTTGGTGGCAGAACAGTTCTTGACCGTTCTGGTCTATAAAACAGTCTATAAGTTGTAAATAGAGCTTGACTGTTGTACTAGTAGGGTGAGTTCTAGCACAGTGTCCCTATAACCAAAGAAGGGCTGTTCCACCCTAGGAAGCTCTGTTAGGCCTGGGCTCCGAAGAACAGTGTTGGTGTGGAGGGATTATGTGATGCCTTGGTTTTGGACAAGTGAATAAACCACCTTACCACATAGAAAGTAAACACCTGTAAAAGAATAGTCAGAAAGGCAGCATATGTTTGTGTTACATTATATGTTGCCATTGTGCAACCAAACATCCCTCGAGTGTTTCATTACTTGGAATAAATGTTCAGGTGCAAAAATGCAACATGATTTAATAGATACATCTCCTTGTTTATTCTATGTGTTTTGTACAAGTCAAATTGTGGTTATAAATCTGAAGAATCACTATACTATAACACGTCTATGACGCTGAAAAATGATGTTTTTTTATAAATTACTAGGCCATAGGTAAACTACTGATTGGAGAGATTCAAGCTCTGTATGTACCAAAGCAGGAAAATTAACATACAGAAAAGAGATAGATGGCTGGCAGACTAAAATACAAAAACACAAAAGATGCTTAAAAACAAATTTATTTAGAAAAATACAATGTGAAAAATTAAAAATGTACTAAAATGTGTAAATTATAAACAAATGCAGAATTATTTTCTATTTTCACAATACAAATCTTGCAAATGTATTTTGACTGTTTAGCTTTCAATAAAAGAACAAGTTTTTAAAATTCCGCACAAAGGTAAAAGGAAATGCTAACCGATAACTAACATTCATTACTAAATAAAAGAAAAATGACTTGATAATGTACTTCTGAAAAATCTTTTATTCTTCTTTTCATTCTACCAACTGAAAGCAGTATTTTTAATTCATACATTAATTTACTATAAATTTCTGCATAGTATCATTCTTTGTCAGCCAAGTCATTCTGTTCAAAGTACCTACAACAAAAAAAAAAAAAAGACATATTGAAGTTCATATGACTAACCATTACAAAAAAGTACCCATTAACTAAATACCCATACCCATTTCAACTAAATGTAATACTTTTACGTTTAAGTGGATAAATTAGTTGCAAATAAGATTATTGAGTTAGCATGTTAACATATATCAAGTTCAGATTCACAGTGAAAGTGATCAGTGGCCATTTCAGAAGTTGTGTAAAACATAGTGCTGGGAGGTTTACCAATTCATAATAAAACCATTTTTTATTTTTGTTATGATATGGATTTTTCTTATACCGCAACACCGGTTTAAATTGCCTAAACAACGTTCGGAACGTGGCACAGCGGGAAACTGTTCAAGTGGGGACCTTTTTCACTGCTACACCGCTAAATAGGTAGTGGTAGTGTAGGTATTGCGTGGTGAAAATGGACAGAGAACATTCCGAAACTGTAGCTGATGATAAAGTTGAACATGATAAACACAGAAGAACTTTTGCCAAAAAAAAAAAAAAAAGGAGTCACGTCCGTTGCCTGGAGATACTTTGGTTTTAAAAGGTCGGATGTGGACCATTGTGTTCAAATGTGTAAATACTGTTTCCATACTACTGGATAATACTGCAAGCCAAGTTGTACTTGTTTTATTTGGTTTTCAATACAGTGTAATGTACCTGGGAACTGTGTAATAGTGTGACGACATTTTGACTTTATTATCGACATTTCCACTTTAATCTCGACAAGAATAAAGTCGACATTTCTGCTTTATTCTCACCGTTTATGTCGAGATTGAAGTCAACATGTTGACTTTATTCTTGTAATTTGTCATTAAAGTAGAACATTGTTAACTAAACTTCATCGTAAAATGAATATTTAACTTACTAGATTTTCTCAAACCCCGTCATAAGTTATATAGCACATTAAATGCTTTGTGTTAAGTGTTCCCCGAGCCATGTTAAATCGGTATGTGCTTCTTAAACTGACTTCCTCTTGTACTGAGGAGGCGCAGGCAGCTTTTGCCGTACAGAATACATTCACTTCATGATATTCCTGCTCTCTGAACATTTAGAATGCTAAGATAAATACTTGATATAATTTTCATGATGAAATGCATTACAAAATGTATTAAATCATGTGCAGGCATGGCGGCGTGGAGGTTGCACTGATGCCTCACAGCAAGGGTGTCTCAGGTGTACCCTGCCTTGAATTTGCATGTTTTTCTGGTGGGTTTACTTGGCGTGCTTCAGTTTCTTTTCAAAGTCATGTAGGATGTGGGGTTTTGTTATGCTATATTGACCCTGCTAGTGTATGTTTTGCTCGTATTCACCCTGCAATGTGCTGGCGACTTGTTCAGGATTTGCTCCTGCCTCGCACAAAATGCTTGCTAGGATGGGCGCAACACTGAACGGATGGCATAATTAAACATGTATAATGAAGATATTTTTAAAGTTCTGAACACTCCGTGGGCTAAGTTTATAACTAGTTTTAATTTTACAAAGATGTTTATCGTGTGGTAATTGGTTATGTGGAGAAAGAAAAAGGAAGGATAGGAATTGGGGTTTTGGTACATCAGACAGACAGCACGCGTGCAATAAAGAAAGCCCGCTCAGAAGAACATCCATTGAATTCTGTGTTCGTGTCTCCGACCACCAGATCACAAACCCAACATTTACACAATATTTAAGTTAAACCTTTGCGATACCCATTTATACATCCAGTTCTTTGGAGCCTCGTCACACCTGCCATAAAGTTCTCTACACTGAATGTACATCTGGGGACCCCTTACTGTGAGGGAGCAGCACTACAGCCTCACTACTGTGCATGTTTAATACCTGCTTTAATGCATTTCATCATGAAAATGATATCAAGTATTTATCTTAGCATTCTAAATTTTCAGAGAGCAGGAATATCATGAAGTGAATGGATTCTGTGTGGTGATTGCTGCCGGCGCCTCCTCTTAGTGAGGAGGAAGTCAGTTTAAGAAGCGTAGTGATTAACAACAGGGTCGGGGAACACTTAACACAAAGTATTTAATGTGCTGCATTAACTTATGACAGGGTTTGAGAAAATCTAGTAAATTAAACATTGATTTTAAGATGAAGTTTAGTTTACGACATTCTACTTTATTTATAAAATAAACTATGAGAATAAAGTGGAAATGTCGACTTTAATCTAGACATAAGCGTTAAAATTAAAGTGGAAATGTCGAGAATAAAGTCAACATGTCGACTTTATTCTCGACTTATAGTTTGTTTTTTTCTTCCCTGTGTCCGTATTTTTTTTTTCTTCACCATGGCCCTAATATGTTTCCGTAGGGCTATACCACAAATAGCATTATAAATGCAAGTTGCAGTTTTATTATTTATGTATATAGCTTAGCTTGAAGCAAGGTCCATATTAATGCAGTTTGCCTAAATGATGGTTCAGTTGGTAAAGATGCCAACACCAAGTTGCACTTGTTTTATTTTATTTTAATTTGGTGAATGCTGTGTAATGCACCTGGGCTTGAAGTCTTGAAGTAATAGTGCAACTATCAGTAATAATACTATTATTTATTGTTATTATTTATTAGTTTAAATATTATGCAGTTTAATGATAAAGTTGTTTAAAAAGTCACTTTAATGTGTCAGTGGACAGAGATTAATATTAACAGAAAGTGTAGTTGGTTTACAAAAAGTATTTACTATTTATTCCTTTTCTAAGACATGTTCAGTGCAATACAACTTGTGACAAGCAACTCTGGATATTTTACTAAGTCTAAATGGCTCTTTGGATGGTTGAAAATAAGTTGTCAAAATTATAGTTTAAGTTTTTGCAAAATTTGTTCAATAAAAATGTTCTTTATTTTGACTGCATCTGTCATGCAATGTGATTCCTTCTCTTCATTAGTGCCACCCCCGTAAAGACTATCACTTTATGGGGCCGTGCAAACCTGTATTAATACTTGTGTGCATATTAAAATGTTTTTTTTGTACAATGCTCATGACAGTGGAACAGGGTATTCTTAGCCAGTCTACTGCAGTAATTACAGTGGAAAATGTGTGCAACATCCACTCATGCATGGGAAAAAAATACAGTTGAATACCATGAAACCGGGATAATTTAGAAAAATACAGTGATATAGAATTTTGGTCATACCGCCCAACCCTAGTAAAACACTTTCAGTTTTCTCTTACAATGAAGCATAAACCTACTGTAGCGGATTCCGAGACTGGAGAATATATGTTAATATGCCAAAGGCTCTATTAATTATACCCTTTATAAATGTTTCTTTAACATTCACCTACTATGACCGATAAATCTGCACAGCTAGATTTGCCCAATTCCATTGTTTGTTTGTTTTTTTTATTTCGTTTATTTTGCTCATATCCTCTAAAACTACAATACAGAAAATGAAATTCCAAAGCTTAAATGGAGATAAATATTTGTATGTACATCTAAATTCAGAATATGACCCCCAGGTATGAATGCCTAGGCTTGGCTTTTGGACCAAATGTATTTTACTCCATTTTATTAGCACCCTGTGAAACAGTTGGCAACAATGGCTGAAAAGTGATTACAAATCAAGGATCTACAACAAGACAGTATATTTTTTTACTTTTCCACACTCAAACCTATTAAAAGACAGAGGTTACAGAATTCAGTAATACCATTATGGCCATGCTAGTAGGTATTATATCTGCAGTGCCAACAGAAAACTACAGTATAATGGGAAAATGAAACGCGCTCTCTTATTTGCATGTTATCACCGGTTTCCATTAGTTGTTATGTTTCATCACATCTTTGGCATAAGCAAGCTGTCACATGTTCACTCTTTTGTTACATTGACCATGTTGTCATATCAGAGTGATGCAAGTGTAAATGCAATTAGACAACAAAAACATTACAGTGGATATAAAGAGTAAACTCTGAACTGTGTTTTTAGTCCTGTGGTGAAATAGTGACTTAAACCATTCACTTATTTCCTTGCCCATCTATCCAATTCAGGGTCATAGGTGCCTACTCTGACAATAACGGGCACAAGTGGATAAGGTGCCAGTCCATTATAGGGCACATGCAAGCACACACCAACAAGTACTCAAGTTAGGCAAATTCAGAGTCACAATCTAACCGTTATGTCTTTGAAGAACTTGAAAGGAAACCCATGCAAGCACAGAGAAAATGTGCAATTGTGCAACTGTCCTCCACGTAAAAGTTAATATCTGGCATTTAGGAATTATAACTTACTTTACATTTAAAAAAACAAAATCACAACAGATAAATATATAATGTATATTACTTACAGTATATATCTGTCCATATACATACCCCATGGAAATGTTTGACTTTTTGAATAGGCAACCATTAGATTGTCATGCAAACAGTGTCTACAGATAAAGGCGATATGCTTGAACAAATGACACATAAAATTGACATAATTTGGATTGTGAGAATGAATACACCAACAAAAATGCAGATTTGTCAAGTGGAAAAATGAAGTACACTCCTACATTAATCACCACTTCAATTCCATGAAATTAGAATGAGGTGTTCCAGATGAGATGCCAATGATTAGAACCTCCTTAGGGAATATGCAGGTGGAGCCTGTCTTATTTAAAGCACAGATATCTATGGTCTGATGTTCCCTTTGGCTATTGACAAAAGATCTCTCTAAGGCCCTCAGTAGTATAGGAGTATTGCAAAGGATATAAAATGATTGCCATTCATCACATTGTAAGGAAAATCATCTACAAGTGGCATTTCAAATAACTGCTATTTTGTCCAGGACTGGCCGGCCCAAGCAAATTCAGCACAAGAGCTGACCATATGATACTAAAAGAAGTCTCCAAGAACCCCAAACTATTGTGGTTATCCATAGGAAATTCTTGTAAAATTTGAAGTCAAATTGCATGCCTCTACAATCAGAAAAAGACTACAAATTTGTCCTGCATGTTATGAGTTGTCACAGGAAAAAGTCTTTGCTGTTCCAAAAGAACTTTAAAACAAGACTACAGTTTGCAAATGAACATAAAGGTAAAAACCTGGCCTTCTAGAACAGTGAGCTTTAGATAGACTGATCAAAGTTGAAGTTGTTTGAACATACAGTACAATCCCTCTTAACTGGCCTCGCATTAACTGGCCTGTTAAAATAAAATAATTTTTTTTTTAATCCTGAGTTCTTCTTTATATGTATGCGCTTTCTTCTTTCCTGGAAGGTGAGAGGTATTTTAAAACCAGCAAACAACAAAACAGTGTTCAAATTAAATAAAGTGCAGTGTATCAAAAGTTTTCTTTAAATAAATAATCCATTAAAACGAGTGAATTAGTGGAGGTTAAAATCCATTAGTAAAAAACAAAGCAAACGGGGTTAAAACAATGGCTGGAAGCGGTCTCTTAAAATCCAAAGCACTGTGCCTTCTTCTTTCTATCTGGCGGCTCCCCTGCTTCTCCCATCAGGCTTCGCAACAGGGGAGTCGCCCTAGCTGCAGGTGCAGCTGCCTTCCACACTGGTCCGGTAGCCCTCCGATCCTACATCGGACTGACACTTGGGTTCTTTAGCTAAACCCAAAGCCTCCACGACTGCCGCTGCCTTTCGTCGGCCAGTCGTCTTCAATACCGGTCACTCCAGCTCCGTGATCACCCAGCTAGAGCGACCGCTTTCTTCAGCATCACAAATTCCCCGGAAACATTCAGCCACACATACCACGCCCCCTCGCGATTTATTTAAAAAGTGGCCATTTTGACTTGAGCTATGGACCCGCTACACCACACTGTCCAGTCGTTGTACAAGAAAAAAAACCTGTGTGCAAAATCGTGGATGAAGCCTTGTGGATATGGTTTATTCAGGAACGTCGAAGAGGTACAGTACACACCTTAGAAATATTTTTCTACATGAAAATAGGTATGCGTCAGATTAACCGGCCAAAACGGCAACCGGCCATGGGTCGAGTCCCGAGGTAGCCGGTTAAGAGGGATTGTACTGTAATAATGTTGGGTATTTTTAGTGCAAACCAAAGACAGCACTTCATGCTTCATGGTTACTATGAGGTTTTTCTCTTGGTGGTGGAAATGTTACAGTTTGGGGTTGCTTTGCTGCCTCAGGGCCTGGGCAGCTTGCTGTCATGGAGTCAACTAGGCATCACATCAAACAGCTTGTGGAGAATACGAGGCAACCTATCTAAAAGATAAAGTTGAACCAGAAATGGACCTTTCAACACAATAATAATCACTAGCACACTACCATATTCACCAAGGAACAGCTCAAAAAAGAAGAAATGGAGGGTTATGTACTGGTCTCATCAAAGGTCCGATTCCAATCTCATTGAAATGTTGTTTGGGAATCAGAACATGCAAAAAAAAAAAAAAAAAACAACCGATAAACATCTTGCAATAGAAAGAATTTTGCATGTTGGAGTGGACAGAAATTTTATCAAGTTGATATCAGAGACTGGTTGGCAGTTATGCAAAGATGCAATTTCTGCCAAAGGGGGCAATACAAGCTTCTGAGGTCAATGGTGTACAGTCATGCAACCAACTTACAGCTCCATCTGGTGTGGGTCATTGGTACACATACTTTAACTGCTGGTACTGAGTAGCACAAACCAATCTTCGTGTCTTGGTCCACTTAAGACAGTGTTTCATAACCACTAGGTTCCCACCGATGTTTTGCAAGGTGGTCTTGGTGGGTTGCCTAAGTGATAAGCAGCGCTGTCTATATATTTCTCCATTTCAAAGTGAGCTAGTTTTACCAAGAGGGTTCCCTCATCGAGTTTGTTTCACCAAGGGGGCAATTTGGAATTGCTGCTAGTGGGTCATCAATGAACTTAAAGGCAAAACTGGATCACACAAGTTGGGACCACAAATGTTAAGAAATACCTGTGTAAGTTAAGACCGTGCGGGCTGAATGCATTAGCACGTGAAGTCACGCTGACCAAAACCAACCTTAAGTAGCCTTCTAAGAGTCAGAAAACATTTAAGACTCTGCAAAATAATAATTATAGTAATGAAAAAATGTACTACTGCTCCAGTTTTTGGCAATTTAGAACATTATTTCTCTATTGTTTTACTATGGTTTTTGGCAGTAAGTATGAATTGGCCTTAACTTGGTTGGCCATAAATCAGCATAACTCTATATTTACTTTTTTCCCCTAGTAGACCATTATGTCTGTTGACATCTTTGTTGAATAAATGATTGAAAAAGCAAATTTTTCTTGCATTTATATTCTGGTATGACACATTTATCTGTAGGCATTGTTTGCATGAAGATCTAATGTATGCCTGTGTAAATAGGTTGTAAAAGTCAACAGTTTCGTGGGGTGTACTTACTCTTTCACAAGACTGTACATGTCTTTTATATATAAAATTATGGAGATAAGCTTAGTTTGATTCTATTGATTTAGTTATTCTGTACTACTCATTCACTTATTTTTGTATGCCATTAAAACTGTCCTCCATGAGTCACTTTTCTAAGTAGGCCTGGACTGGCTAAAATATTAAAACAAAATAATGTAATTACTGAAACCATTAACATAGCGTATTTATAGTTCTGTATGCATTATAGAGGAACTCAATAACAGTGTTCATTAATCAATTTGTTGACCCTGACCACAAAATATAATAAGTGAAGCCTCTGTTCTTACTATACATTCTCCTAATACTTTTTAGTGACACGTGGGAAGGATCTCATCAGGTGGTCAGCTCATTGGCAAACATGCTAATTCCCTGGTTGTAAGTGAACAGGTACCATGTTTTAAAGAAGATAATGTGCAAGCGGGAATCAAGTGGTGGTTTACCTTTCACATTTTGCTGTTAAAAGGGGCTTGGCAAGTGCTGACCTTTTAAAATATTCTAGATGCTTGGCAGGTAAAGGAAGAGGAAACATGTTTTAAAGGACACTGTGTAGGTATGAATCATCATATGGGAATCCTTGTTTAACATTTTAAGTAAAAATGGGTGCACTGGGCAGCAAGCATATACCCTTTATATACATACACACACATCAAGCATATACATCACATGCCTAGTGACGAGACAAAAGGAAATACAATGCTAATTGCTGCTAATTTTTCAATCTAGAATTTAAACTGGATGGCACTGATTAATTTGCTTAGAAGTCCTCGGGACTAAAAAATCAAATTTGTGTTTGACTCCAGTTCGGCGCAAAGACGATTCTTCATGTCGTCAGTTCGCACACTTCTTGATGGTCCGGGATTTTTCGGGTGATTTTCTATGTAATAAACTTAAGTTATAGCGTAATGAAAATTGCATAATTAGATCGGGACCCCTCTATAGATATTATTTGCACATTTATAGATAGATTTTTAAGATAATAGCTTGAAGAGAATATATATATTTTTTTTTTTGTAGTAAAGGTTTTAAATTAAAAGTGATAATAAATGTCAGTATTTTGCAAGGAAGATTTTGAATCCTTATATAAAGCTTGATCATTCATCTTACATGGTATATACAAACACATAAAATACTGAGAAACATACTCAATATTAAAACTAAAAAAAAGAAAAAAATCAAAAACCAGAATTGAAGACAGCAGCAGCAAATGTGTCAATACATACCTGGCAACTAGGCAAATGAGTAAGTTCAGAGCCGAAAGCCTTTCATCGTCTTTATTCTCCTAAGAGAAAGATTAGCATATAAGCGGTCAGTGTTTCTGTAATCACTCACCAAATTGAACATTCTAAACCCAGAGAAATTACTATTTCTTCTTCAAATAACAACCATCTTGATTAAATCATCATTGTGCCCTATCGTCTACAATGCTGGCAATCAATTTCCTCAAGGTGCTCCATCCTGCATCATATGTAACAGTTCTGGGGTGTGTTTCCTGGAAACGGTGAATCTTGGAGATTAATGAACGACTATATAATGCACAAAGTGTAAGCTACTTTTTTCTGCATTTCCTAAAAACCTTCTTAAGCAGCCATTATATGAGTGAACAAAAAGCATCACAAGACAATTACAAAACAGCTGATTATAAGATGACACTTTAATCCTCCTGTTTAATGAAAAAGTAATATAAAGTAAATATAACATCACAATTTAATATGACAAAATGTATAAACACATTGCTTCTGAAATCAAAATGGATACACACCATAAAAGAAAATCACTTTTCTAAAAAAAAAAAAAAAAAATACATTAATTAAAAATAATCCTGTTGTTTTTTTTTTTTTTTTAAGGCCTGCAGTACCCTTTCGAAGAGCAAGAATAAACAGTAAGAGGGAGAACACAAGGAGTATGAGGTTCTCTATGAGGAGTTTGCATGTTCTCCTCATCCAAGTTCCCTCCAGGTACCCTAGTTCCCTTTCATAGTCAAATGACATGCGGATTAGGTAAATTGGCATGGTTAAATTAGCCCTATTCTCTGTGAGTGTGCATGTACCCTATGATAGACAGGCACATTGTACTGTTCCTGCCTTGTGCCCAGTGTTTGCTGGGGTAGGTTCCATGTTCCCTGTAACACTGTCCTGCGTAAGCTGATTAAGAAACTGGATGGATATATGAGACTGCATTTGATTTGTTATTAGTGTCTTTCTGATATTTAACCTATATGATAGATTTGTGGAAGGGAAAGGCACACAAAATACTAGTACTGAAGATGTTCATTGAACATTGTATAGAGGTACAGAAGGACTTGTGTGTAGGGTTGTCACAAGTATCAAAATATTGCTAAGTATTGATTGTAACATTTTAAAAACTGTTTACATTTTTCTTTGTGTTGATTCTATAGCCAACTTTACAAATGCACTTCCAGTTCACTCTGGCTTTTGACAATTGAGCCTCATAGGCTACCAATGGGCATGGCTCAGGTTGCCACACTCTCTTCCCCTCCACTTTCAGGTGTTAATATGATGGCAACTTCAGCCGCATGCTTAATAGACAAAGAGGGCATACCAAGAAAAGGGGCTAACACAATCACTTTAGCCAGACACTTCCAACAAGCGTGTCAATACAAAGAATATCGAGACATAGGTAACTTGTTTTTAAATTATGGAAACAGTAATCAGTGCAAGCCACATAAACGTTTGCATTTGATGAAGGAATAGGAATGTGTTTATTTTTTTCTACAGGCTAAATTTTTTTGTAGCTACTTAAATATTTAATGTGTTACAACAGGAGCCTGCAATTATTTTTGCTTGAGACCCAGTGTATTCTTTGGCTCTGTTTCCTCGATTTTTAAACCCTCGCCATGTAGTGTGCTTCTGTTGCGAGTTACCTTCTTTTATTTTATTACATGTGACTTTAAACTTATATTTCATCATCACAATTACTATGTAACGTAAGGCACTATCCCATTTCAGTGCTTCTGAACGTGTATTTAGTACATCAGGGCTCATTTGTAGGCCAACAAAATCATGCCTCAAAGAAAAGTATGTGAACATTCTAGTGTTCCTTGCAAAAATTTCTAAGTTATAAAGACTTCATAAGCTATTCACAGACAAAAGCTATGTACACAGTTTGCACTTATGTATAGCCTTTAAATGTGTGAGTGCTGTGTTTGTGTGTTATTTTTCTGAATAATCTACTACCTTGATTTCATTAAGTAAGGTTTACAGTTTACAAAAGAGATCAAGAATGTTCTTTTTACTTGAATGTTTTAATATGTTTGTGTATACATTTTACTGGCCAACTTATTCAATTAATATTTAATGACATTTATAAAATTTCAATATACTACCTCAGTAACAGTATTTGTTTTAATCAGTGTGTAAAAAATAAAAATTCAGATTTAAAATTGTTTGCAAAACTTTACTCTAGCAAAAGACTGTATGACTTGAAGTACTGAATTTACATTTAATGACTAAACTTTCTATTATTTGTTTTCATCAATGTAAAAATTTTAAATAAATTATAGACAGACACACACACACTTACTAGTCTGGCCCGGACTGCAGAACAATGTCTTGCCAACTGCCGAATAAGGGAATGGACTTCAGGCAGTAGGGGTTTTTCTATACATGCCAGGAGTGCATACATCCATCTTCCCTAAAGTATAATTGGACAGAAAAAAATTATTATTATTTATATATATATATATATATATATATATATATATATATATATATATAACCTCAGAGCTGATACTTGATATGTGCACCATTCTGTAAAACACAATATACTGTACTTCACATCGAACATACAGTATACAGAATAAGTACTTTATTTAATTAATTTGATTTAGAAATGAGAACTAAAGTCTTCATGACCTGGGGTTAGCTAGTAATGATTAGCTGGTAATAATGACAATGATAAAGAAATGAATCTGAAAATTGAACACAGTATCTTTATAAGCCAATTCTGTAGCATTTAAAGATTCACTTATTTTACACTGTCTTTATTTCATTTTCATCCTGTTTCAAAAAGGTTCTAGTATAGTCAAACCAAGTATGTTAAATGTGTAGAGCCTGTCCCAAATGCTACCATGCAGCTTTCTTCAAAAGGGCTAAATACAAGGAAACAAGCACAGGTAGGGATGTAGTCCTAGTCTAGATTGATGGATTTTTTCCTCAGGTTACTCATTTGCTCACCAACAACCAGTTAAAGGGCCGCTTAACCAAGACCTGAAATAGTAATAAAAGCTACTAGCAGTGCACATACAACCATGAATTTTTGGTCCCCACACCCCTTTTTATTAATGGATTCAAATAAATGGGACCCCGTTTGCTGTCCCTAAGCATAGCAGTTCACAACTCTCACAAATAAAAGGATGAAAGCTGTCTGGTTCAGCCATCACATGACAAGGTAACTCTGTGCTTTTATGTTCCACAAGCAGACATCTCCTGTGTGACTTAGCTCTGAATGGTGGCCTTTGATTCTGAAATGCATCTCAAATTTTGATGACTTTCAAAGTTTGCCTTTAGCTAAAGTGTCAGAAAAGCAATACCAGTTCAGGTATATAAAATACTCAGCAGGGTGTTGACCGGATATCAATTCAAACCTGCCTGTTGAAAGCAAGTAACAAAACACTCACTGTGCTATACTGTCATGTTGTGTATTGTTCCTTTGTGTTTAGAAAAAAAGATTACTTGATTCTCATTGCCAAATTCATTAATATGAATTTATCCTTGTTGGATTTTAATGGTTAAAGTGCTATACTCTCCATATGAATGATTTAAAAAAATCTATTGTTAAATTCTCCATATAATACATTATTACATCCTACTTAAACATAACAGATCTCTGTTATACATCCACTTATGTAAAACAATTCACTTTTGATAAACGTGTAAAATACATAGAAATGTTTTTTGGTATATCGTTTAGATTTCACTGAAAAGAAAAAATTAAGGGCAAAAAAAAAAAAAACTCACCAGTTCAGGAGAGAATTCTTCCTCTTCAAACCAGGTTATTAAATACTCCAATACATGGGTTGTCACTGACTTAAAAATAAAAATGGATTACAAAAGAATATGCATCAAAACATGATTAATGTTTTCTTAAGCAAAACATGTATTTAATATATTATCCCCTATTTTGAAAATTACTATTACACTAGGGGGCTCCACCCTCTTCTCGCTTGGCTTGCCAACTCCCAGGAGCGGGCGCCTGCTATCTTGCAGCTGAGCTGCTCAAAGTGCATTGGGGCGCTCCTCCTTTAGACAAAGCAATTGTATTTAAAGAGATGGTATATAGAAGAGTATGCAGGACGCGGGAAGACGACAGTTTGGTCCTTAGTTATTATAGATAAAAAAAAAAAATCTGTTACTTGAATATTTCACTACAACTGTATTTTAAATACCAATGAATAATAAAAAGTAGTAAAAGCAGAAGTAAAAAGATAAACTGTAACAAAACGTAATGAAAAGTTAATACAATGTTAAATAACATTAACGCCTCATCAAAAACAATCCTCTAACTTGCATCTATAAACGTTGCTTTTTTGCATTGCTGTTCACAAATTGTAAAAATTTTTCTCTTTTTCATTTATTGGACTATTCTCTTTGTTCTGGATTTTTATTATATGCCGGTCTTTTTTGTTCATTTTCTTCTTCTCAATGTTCTTTATCAGCTCTTGCTGCTTTTTTTCTATCGCAATCTAAAATTTGACGCTCTTGAATGACAATTTATTATTAAACAGATAAACTATTCAGCTTCCACCCTATCATTTTAAAATATAAATCAAGACCAGAGATTTTTGAGTTCAGTTCTGGGAATCCACTGTCGCTACAAGTTTCTGTCCCAACCAACATTGGCTTTTAATTGAACTCCTAAGTTAATAAGGCAAGCTGGTATTCATCAGTTTCTCCCTTTTTTGTTGTCAATCGAGAAATTACAAAACAATATTTACTAATTTTTACTGTAATCAAACAAGCTTTTACTTAAGCTGCCTGCTGATAATTTAGTGTTTTATATGTTACGATTATCATTTTTGCCATCATGATTTTCATCCCACTTTTCCAGGTGATCATGTTGTTTCAGCAGTTATTTGATGATGAGCATATTGTGTGAATGACACTGAAGTAGCTGCAGCCTTTCAACATTCATTGTTTTTCAGCTATTTTGCTAGTTGTTTAATAGTCATTATTAGGATACAATGATGGGAACAAAAACTTCACAGAAAGAGGGTGAATTAACAGGAAAATGCCTAGTTAGAGTTAAGAATTTACAGGTATGACAAAAAATATAAATACAAACATTTCTAGTAAATGTAAAATGTTACACTGCTGTGCTTTTCTGAATAAAGAATACAAAAAAACCAAAGACCAACTAAAATAACCAATGAAATCAATTACAAGTAAAAGGAATCAGCAATTGTGAAACTGGTTGAAAGAAAAACCTGCAGCTACTGGGTTTCTGCAGGACTGCAATTGGAAATCACTATTTACCACTTAGCAATGACCAAATTACACCAACTTTTGAGTCCCGTTCTCTTACATTCAATTTTAAAGCAGTGCTTAAAATGACATAACTATAAAACTACATAAAAATACAGAACAAACAAGTATACATTTGCAGAAAATATATATTTAATAAAAAAAAAAATGTATTTCATGAACCAATAAAATGAACACACAAAAGAGATATCCTAGATAGAGATGTTCAGGCTGACGCTGGCCATTATAAATTTTGTTATAAGGCTTTTTAATTTATTTTCAAAAAAATATCTATTACTATAGCATACTAACTCAGTCAAACATAACAGATGCAACAATTTCAAAATCAGTCAAAAGAGAAAAAGAAATACAAAGAAAAAAGTAAGACATTTTAAAACTAAGAGTTTCAAGGTCTGAAGAAGACATCACAATAAAAAAAGGACTTGCTAAGTAGCATGAAGCCATTTATCAGTTCCATAAGAGGTACACTTTCTTTACAACTTTAATTTGTAAATGAGTATAATTGTCAAAGATTCGGAATCTTTTCTGTGAATTAATCTGCATTAAAAGTTTACATAACCAGTTATAATTCTTCACTAATAATTAATAGTCACTATTATTAAGTGCCATCAACCTGGGTTTTAATAGTACAATGTTAATAAAATCTTTAAAAAAAAAAAAAAAATCAACCAAGCAAAAATTAGAAACGCATCTTTCACACAGAATGAAAAAAATGCCAACATAGAAGATGAGCAGTGATAGATTTACTGAAAACTGCACCTCAAAGTTTCCCCTGTATTTTCAGATATATTCCAGGTGCAACAATGAAAAACTAATTAGTATATCGGTACACAGAAAAACAGAGTGCCATCATATAAAAAGCTACTCATTTGCAATATTGTAACTTTTATCTATGTATATAAACATTCCTTTTGAAAAGTGTGTGTCGGTGATTGAGGGTTAACTGAATAGATCAAAAGGGGAAAAATATTGTACATCAAATTAAACATAGAACAAATTCTAAGGTAACTAACAAAAGACATTTAAGCTATCGGAAATAATGAACAGATTAGATAGTACTACACGTACTTACTTGATTTAATCTGCTGACAATACTTAGCAAAGGAGGAAAACCAACCTAAAAAATAAACAGAAATAAAGACAAACTTAATTACTGTTCCCCTTGGGATTAATAAAGTATCTATCTACTGTTTTTGGAAATAAAGCCAGACTTAATTATTCTTTTTAGTATCAAATGAAGCTTACAATTCTGTTTAAATTTTGTCAGTCATTAATTTTAGGAAATTGAAATTGATTGCAGAGTAACCAGGAATGGGTCACACTCCAACACTCTAATTCAGACCAAAAGTAAATAGAAAAGAAAATAAGGGGAAATTTCCATGTTACTCGTGTTGCATAATCCACACTTCAGTTATCCAGACATATGGTCAAACATTTTGCTAAAATATTGTTAAATAAGTACTTATGGACTTATCAGTGCACGTTATAAAAAGGAAACTTAAAGCCTCATGGGAATTTCTTTTTGAGTTAAAGAACTGCCTATCCCCCTCATCCATTGGTCAAGAGTCCTGTCTTCAGCTCAAAAAGTCATTTTCCTTTAATTTCTATAATTATATTGTTCACTAATAACTCTTCATGCATTTAGCCTGTTTTGAATACACAACTAGATTCATGACATGTGCATTATTTGAGACTGAAGTAATGCAAGTTTTTTTTTTTCCCCATGGACATTGTTCACATCATTTGCTGCTGTACAGCATTAGTCACTACTGGTTTATTTTAAATCAAACTTTTTTCTTTACATTCTGTATGAAAACATGAGATTAACATTTTTTCTCAGCCACCACTACAAACTACATAGGGTAACATAAAAAATAATGTGGGGTGGAATATTTCTTTAAGCTATTAAAAAAATGAAGGTATGCAACTTCAATTACGTAACTGTTTTAGTCTGTTAATATGTTTGACATCCCCACATTAAATAACAATTTAGTTTTTTTAAAGATAATATACTTCTTACCTTCACATAATCAATACCCATTTCTTCATTTGTGACATCCTGGATGCCAGATCTTCGAAAATAAACATTTTCGCCCAAACAAAATTTCTTCCAGCCTTCATCATCCTCCACTTTTGGCTAAAAGAATACATACATTTTATACACTGGTATAATCCAGACTGCAGCTCCTCACCATTATATCTAAATAACAAGGTTTTCCAGTCAAACATAAAAAAATAATAGCCTACATTAAATTTCTCTTATGAAGAGTTCTTACAGTCTAACTCACATAATGACCAAGGAAACTGTGTGCATTTCTTGTTCTTATTTCATACATGACTGCATACTTACTCTTCCCTGGGTTACACTGCAAATACACAGTAATGATGTCCACTTAGACTGTAGTTAGAGAAGCACTTGTAGCATACAGTGTAAGTATACAATATACCTTTATTTATGTTTTCAAGGATTCTGAACATGATGCTGACATACAAGAGAATAGCAACATATGGCAATTTTCTTATACTGCTATCGCTTTAAACATTCATACTGGCTAGGTACTAGGGTAGAGAGTATCACAGGTATTCCACCCCATTTACAAAAAGAAAAGCGGGAACAGAATGTTAAATGCAAATAAAAACAAAAATCAGTGATTGCTGAATGCCCCTTAAATCCTATTTAACTGAAAATATTACAAGATACGTAAAGTTTAAACTAATCGACTTTTGGTAAATAAACACTCAATTTTAAATGCGATACCTGCAGCATGCTCCAAAACAGCTGGGACAGCATGTTGCAAGATCTTTCCTTTTAATAACTCTCAATAATCATTTAGGAACTGAAGACACCAATTGTTGGTATATTGAAAGTGGAATTTTTTTTTTCCTGTTCTTGCTTGTTATAGAACTTTGACTCATCAACCACCCCAAGTGTTCATTGGCAATTTGGCATGTTTTGTGCTTCATAATGTGACACACATTTATATGGGAGTCAGTTCTGGACTGCAGGCAGGACAGTCTAGCACTCACAATCTCCGACTACAAAGCTACACTGTTGTAATACAGGTTGAATGTGGTTTGCCATCGTTTTGCAGAAAAATGCAAGGACATCCCTGAAAAATGTTGTTCCAAAGTGCCTATGTACCCTTCAACGATAATGCCTTCACAAATGTGCCAGCTTCCCATTGACATGGGCATTAACACACCTCCATACCATGACAGAAGATGGCTTTTGAAGTTGTCATTGATAACAATCAGAATGATCCTTTTCCTCTTTGGCCAGGAGACCGCAATGCCCATTTTCTCCAAAAACAAGTTAAATGGTGGACTTGTTAAATTACTACACACATTTCCACTTTGTGTCAGTCCATTTTAGATGAGCTTTAACCTAAAGAAGTTGCCAGTGTTTTTGAATGTAGATGATGTATGGCTAATTTTAGTTTTAGTTTGCATTTGTAGATGCTACAACGAAGCAAGCCCAAGCCTGTGTAGTTACATCCATTACAGAAGGAGATTTGTGCCATCTGGGTACTTGAAGATCATGGAAATTCAATACTGGTTTGCAAAATTGCCCTTTACATAAACCGACTTCCTCAGATTTTAACATTCTTTTAATAATCTTATGGAATACAGATGGTAAAATCCCTAAATTCTTTGCACTTGGTCACTGAAAAATTTTGTTTCTTAACTGGTCAACTATTCAATCACTCAGTTTAGCGCAAAGTGATGAGCTTCAACCCCTCCTTGCTTGTAAACAACAGAGCCTTTCTGGGATGCTCCTCTTATACCCAATTCTTACTGGATCATCTGTAACCTAATCGCTTAATTCCTTGTAGAAAGTTCCAAAGTACCATAGATAAATAGGCACCTTTTACAACTTTTGTGAAATCTGCTGCAGGCTTCAGAATTGGAAGTGGCTTGTATTTACAAATGTACTTTAAGGTTTATGAGGTAAAACATTAAATATCTTTTCTTTGTATGGTTTCAAATTAAATTAGTATTTACAGATATCTTTGTCCATCCATCCATTATCCAACCCGCTATATCCTAACTACAGGGTCACGGGGGTCTGCTGGAGCCAGTCCCAGCCAACACAGGGCACAAGGCAGGAAACAAACCCCAGGCAGGGTGCCAGCCCACCACAGAGATATTTTTGTACTGTTTTGAATTAAGTTAGTATTTACAAATCATTGCTTTCAGTTTATTTGCATTTCACATATTGTGCCAACTTTTTGGAAATGGGGTTGGTAATATGTATTGCATCATCCCAGTTTACAATTTTCAGTTAGCTCCAAACACATTATTCCAAGGACTCTGGAGAGTTAACATAAATAGACGCCGTAAAAATATACAGGAAGACCATAGCAATATTAATGCTATACGTATTAATTTACAATCAATAAATAGCGCACATTTGTTATAGACATACTATATTTGTGGTAATATAAAAGTGTATTGAAACTTATGTGCTTTTCTTCTAACATTTGGACTCATGACCAATTAAATTGGAAGGAGCAAACTGCCATAACTATTACAGACCTGATAAAAAGTGATTTTTAAAAGGAAGCAATGCTCTGTATAAATACATACAATCCACAATCCGTTAAGCTTTTTGGTGACCATACTTGTAGAAGACTATATAGCCAGGCAAGTGCCAAACAATATGCTGCACACTGGATCTCTTTTGGGTTGAAAAACGCAATTTATCACCATTAAAATTAGTAAAGTTATAAATCATACTAGCGAATGGGAGCCCAATCAAATCGGGCTACAAATTCTACGTTTGTGAAATCCATACTTTCTCTGCAAAGAATTTTGTTTTTTTTTTTAAGTCCTTGTAATGATTTTATCATCATGGCACTGATTTGTGCTTAAAATAGACCTTTTCGGCCGATGTAATGAAGAGCTTCCTGTTTAAACGGGGCGGCACACCTCATTTGATTTTTTCCGGCAAACAAATTTTCAAAACAAACCGTATTTTACGACTCTGAATAAGAGTTGGAGTAATAATTATGTTGGCGTGGTCACTTTAGATCTGAGATCGGCTAAAATTTAAACAATGACCTTTGTTAATACCCAGCTGTCATTACTCAGTTTTCCAATAGATGTCAGAAGGACGGATGCCAAAACCAAAACTGCCCAAAGATAGATTTCGACGTACCAAGCAAATGGTGATACATTCTAAATTACTTACGGTTCCGGAGCTGTCGAAGGGTTTAAGTCAGTCGACAATGTTAGTCCTGGAAAATATGCCCCACCAAACCAACGTTCCAAAAACCAACCGAACTTACTGTTATCTGCTCAAACCAACACCGACTTACTATACTCGGCCGTCCAGCGGCGTCACTGAAGCATTCGAACATTCTTAGCCAATCATGCAATACTGCGTCCGCGTTTGCCACGTTATGTTCTAACTACAGAGGCAAAGTCACATTGCATGGTTCTAACTTGTATTGAGTCGAAATATTGACGCGAACACCACACATACGGGGTATTGACGTGAACACCATACATACAGATAGTATCCAATTATATACAAGGATAAATCATATAATAATTGTCAAACAGATATTTATTCCTAAAAACAAAAGATCTGTACTCACCATCATTACGTTTTCGTCTAAAGCCTGTGCTTGCCAGTGCGCTCTGTGCTTGACAACACTCTAAAAGGAAAACAAGCAATAAACAAGCAAATAAACACATTTATTTCTGAAACAAACTTTTTTCCCCCCAAATATCTTTCTTAGGAAATAAAAATCAAATTATGCTATACTACACAGAACATAAAAATAAACGTCTGTAAATAACAGTAGTACCTTGCAAATAAATTGACAGTGTTTTCTTACAATACATAATAAAACTTAATAAAATTATTTAATTCCCTACACTATTTTTGAGTATAAATATGTACTGAAGAAATCATAATTAGAAAAATAAATAAGTATTAAAATGAAAAAATAATTTAAACCACAGAAAGTTACAAGAGAGTAATAAAAGCCGAGTGACAGAACAGAATGATCATGACCAATGAAAGTTGTAAAATATACACAACTCACTATGAATAACCAGTTTATATCTATACTACTGAAATTGCCAGATAACTCAATGTCCTGAACAAGTTTTAGTTGCTCGTTACTTTAGTACGACATACGGTTATAGTACTTAAGATACAATATTTTTTTACCTGCCTTACTGCAGAGAAATTGGCAACCTGAATTTGCTGCCACTTAAGACTAGGGGAATATCCATCAGGAGCAGGCTGGCAAGTGGAAAGCTTGAAAATAAAAAATGCATGTTTAGTTAAAAGAAAAATATGCTTGGCAAGAGGGCACACTTGCAGGAGACCACCCTGAATAGTGTGCCAATCATCCTCACTCACACAGAACCAATTTAGTTTCATCAGTCAACTTATTAGGCACATTTTTAGAATGCGGGGAGAAAAACAGTGTACCAGAGGCAAACCCTTATGTGTGAAATTTGAAGCAGATGACCTTAGTGTTTAAATTGCCAGATTAACTTTTGCTATTCTGCATCTCTGTCTACCTTAGCGAATCATTTCACTTGCCCATGCTTAAACTGTTCAAAACTATTATAGGGAAATAAATGCTACATAGAACTAATCATTTTTCTTTATTTGATGTAGCTCTGTTCCACTCTAAACAAAGATGGAGTACATTTAAGAGACTTTGAAATCTGGCTTTTTAGTCATGATAAACAAACCCCCCTTCGAGTTTTAATTTAAAATACCTTTCATTAACTACAAGCTGGGTAAGTATTTTGAAATGTAAACATACAGATATTGCAGGTAAGGATAACACCAAACAGCGTTGTAGAGATTTCCCCTTATAATTCTACTCGATTCTTTTATTTCTGCAGGATAGTCAATCTGGCTACGAAAGAATGCGAGTCTAGAAATACATTCTAAGGCAAAAGGTGAATCTGTGTTACTAGTAATAGCATTGGAAGAACACAATATATTTCTAAACAAATGAGATTAAAATGTTCATAACTGCTACCTCTACATTACATCTTTGGCTTAAAATACAGCTCAAAACAATTTTTCAAGACCATGCATAAGTGTCTATAAAACAAACCGAACAGGATGCTTGTCAGAATTAATTTCCTAGATAATACCTTTCTAAAGGCTAACTAACTCTCGGGTCACATATGTAACTACCTGGAAGCCTTGAAGCACACTAGTCACAGAAAATAGAGGTACTGAATAGTTATTGTGCTTAATCTGCAAAACCCTCTCTCTCGAAGCCCATTCATGAGGTTCCTATGCAATTAACATTCTGACTTAAAATGAAGGACCTAACATTTCTTCACATTAAATTAGTATTCACTGACTTTTCACTTCTTTCTGCCTCATTCTCATCTGAACCTGCAGTTGGTCTCCTAATTTAATGTACTGCTTGGTTTTCCATTTACACTTTTTCTGATAGAAATCCAACACACTATTGATTGCCAGTATATTGTTTTGGGTGCAGAATTTACCTGTCCACCTCATGTTTACATGGCCTTCATCCCACTGTCCAGCATCTTTCACTAAACGGAGAAATAAGTTTGAATTGCTTGAATGTGTTTGTGTATGCCATTCAGTTTTTACAATACAGGCTGTCCACAACCATGAACTTGCAATTGTGGGACTAGAAATGGATGACTGGATTTTTGATCCACTTAATCTTATAATAGTGTCTTTATTTGGATTGTAAAGATTGCAAGCGAGCAGAATTTTCAGTTACTAGGAGTCTAGGAGGAAATGGTACATTCTGGATTTAACTGAGTAAGTAAAAATGCCAAACTTTTTGGATAAATGTCTGACACAGTTTCCTTTGCTCTTCTGGGCTGGTTATGGATGAAGCTTTCAAACAGCACATCCTGTTCTTATTTGAAAGGGTACAACTGAGCATCTTTAGTTTGTTTACAATGAGGAGTGCCAGTAGTAGTAACATAATATGAGAAACTAAAACACTTTTTGGAAAGCAAAAGGAAATTGACAAATAAAGTGATGAGGATACTGCACAAACTGAATAATGACCCAGGGTAATGATATTTAAATAAAAAATGTGGATACATGCAGCCTGTCAGCCAAGGAATGGATAACGCATCCAAAACAAGCCAACTCTGCTGAAAACGTTAACAGACATATTTTGAGTTTGTTAGTTCTTACTTTTTCTGAATAATATAATAGTGTGATGATGTACGAGAAAAGCCAAATCTGTTAAAAAAATGTGTTTTTTCATTGAAGGTCAAAATTGTATTCCTCAACACCAAGACTTGGTCAGTTGTACTTGCTTATCCTGAGCAAATTCAGTTTTTGTTGCTGTATATTCTGTTGGCTTATACTGTTTTTATTTATTTATTTATTTTAAGTGCAGTAAGATTTTTCTTTACAGGCTTACTTAGTTTAAAAAAAAAAAACACATTTATTGATAAATTTACAAAACTATGTTTTACATTTTGTTGCTGTTTTTATCTATCATTTTTTCAGTTCTGGTTTTTAATGTCCTCTTTGAAAAGACTAATTATAAACAGATGTTTTTAATCGACTTGTAGTTTCATAATACAATTTAACTGCAAAGCAGAAATCAAAAGCGAGAGATTTACGTTAAGAAACGGCAAAAAAGAGGAGAAAGTTAAATTTTAAAAAGTTATTTGGTGTTCATCCAAAACTTTCTGAAATTCCTCTTTGGCCATGAATTGTATTTGTGCACCACCAGTACAGGTAATGTCCAATATGAAGAGTTTAATATAAAATAATCATTGTAAAAACGGCTGGTTTCTTGTGCACATCTGCAAACAACAGTCCAAAGACATGCAGGTGAGGTGAATTGGTGTTGCCAACTTTACCAGTGTGTGTGTTCACCCTGTGATGGACTAGCGCCATAGGCTTACTGGGATCAGCTTCAGCTACCCACGACCCTGCTTAGGATAAAACGGGTTAGCACAATGGATGGATTTTATTTTTGTAACAAATATTTCAGTGTTTTTCAAAATGATGCCATATACACAAATTTATGAGAAAAAGAACACAGTGTGCCTCCAGTTTGCCAATGATATGTTTTCTACTTACCGACACATTCACAGTTTGCCTTTTCTGGAGTTTCTTTGGGTCAATCTGAGCCACAACAACATCTGGGCACTTCGCAGCCTCAAGCCTAAAAACGTACATTATAGTTTCAAGCGTGTTTAACACTTTTTTAATTTATATACTATTTTTAAAGGATGACAAATCCATTCCCACAGTTAATTCTATAAACTACCTTTTTTTCCGATACGTACATTACTTTGAATGCGGGTATTAGATAAACAGAAAGAGTAAGCAAAGTCTGAGGTGTAGTCACCGTACTGACAACTTTACAACTAATATTAAAAGTAAAAAGGAAATAAGAAACCCAAAATCCACGTTACTTACTGAACCTGTCTTAAATACTCCTGAGGATTTCTGGGAGGTATACTGGGATCAAAGTCATCCACGTCGTAGTCTTCCACAGGCAAAAGCCTGGGCATCAGGTCCTCTACATCGGACTTCATGCCTGCTAGGAAAGTACACGTCTAAATGTGTGCGCAAATCAAACAGGGAACCGTCGTTGTCATTCATGAACAAGATCTCGGTCAAATAAGCGCTAAACGTGCTGCATGACGTGATATTGACGTTTGGTAGTGTACGTTTAACAGCGCTTACATTTCGTGGCTACTGAAATGCAGTGGTTTTCCAAAGATCCGTGCAACTGTGAGTAGACACAGAATGAATGTTCTGTGTACACTTCTTCTTAATTTGATCTGCAGTGTTTTTCCGTTAATTATAGCCCTACCGACTTTCGCAGAGTTTTGAAAATGGGCTTCCGTCTGACCACTCTTGTCGTATTACCTATCTGTCTATGGTAAACGCTATATGTGATATGCGCATGCGTTTATATGGTGCGCACGCGCATTCTCAACTGGACTGGAAACTGCGGGACGTGGGTTAGATGGGTAGTCCAAGAGACATACATAGATAGACGCCGCATTCACTGTGTTGCCCAGTCGACACGGTACGTCAGCGCATCCGCCATATTGCGAGTGGCAAAAGTGCCATTTAAACTAATACACGTAGACGTGGATACCGTGTTTTCTGATGAAAAAACAATAACGTTTAAAACAGTATCGTTTACATACAACAGATTTAGGCGAATCCTTTAAATGCAATTATTTATATCCATTTATACACTAATAATGTCAATTATTAAATAATAATAATTATAATTATTATTAAATAATTCCTCCCATATAAGCAACATTTCTCGGACTGCCTTCTTCCATCTCCGAAACATTTCTAGGCTTTGTCCTGTTCTTACACAACACAGTACTGAAGTATTGGTTAATGGCTGAGTCACCTCATGTATAGATTACTGTAATGCTATTCGCTATTCCATCTGGCATCCCACAAAAAATTATCCATCACTTACAACTTCTTCAAAATTCTGCTGCCAGGATAATAACCTGCTGTTCTAAATCCACTGAACATATCACACCGATTCTCACTCAACTTCACTGGCTCCCTGTTCACTACTGAATACAATACAAAATACCGCTCTTAACATTTAAAGCTCTCCACACGTCACTGATCTCCTACAGACTTACACTCCTCTCGCTCACTCAGATCCTGTAATTTGAGAGTATTCAGTCTGGCAATGTGGTGCAGCCTTAGTTTGTGGAAGATAGACACAACTAAAGACATGAGCATAAAATGATGGTTGTCAATTTCAAACTGTGTTTCCTTAATGTGCTCCTTGAGAAAAAACACATCATCTGAACCAATCTCAGCCCGAACAAACTGATTGATCAAAGAAACACTGACAGCTTGCCCTAATGTCGACTGTCGGATAACAAGCTCAGCTACTTTGACCACCTTGACTGGACCCTCAGAAGGAATCATCAAATTTCCTTTGTTTTTTAATGTAAGCAAGTGGTAGCTTTGACCATATGATGCCGGTACAGCATCTGTTACCAAACTAGCACGGCACACATCACAGGACAGCTTTTTAGCTGTTAACAGCTAACAGCAATCTACATAGTTAGTGACTAAATATGTTTAGCCAAAATGTTGTTTGGAGGCTCACTTGAGCACATAAATACATAGCCTTGCTAGCTTAGCCTGGTGTAGCTAAAGTTAAGATTATAAAACGGGATTTTCTAATGGCCAAATATAACCAAAACAATTGTTCAGTCTTACCTATGAAATGTAATCACCCGGGATCTGGTTTGTAGCATACAGCGGTTTGTACAATCCCAAGCAGCACATGCATGAGGCATCTTTATCCATTACTTCACTCCACAACGGTGCAACTCGCAATATGGCGGCAATGTTGCCATACGATGCTGGTGGTCATGTGGCGTCTAGTAATTCTATGTCTATGGTTGGTCCTACCACAGCTTTTCGAATATGTAAACATTTATCTGTACAATAAAATTATACATACATTATTATAAAAACATTTTAAATACATATAAAACAACAAGTAATACAGTCTAAATAGTGGAGCAGAATAAAGGAACAAAAAGTATAAATAGACATGGTGATAAAGGATACAAATCATTAAAGTAATAGATTGGAAGGCTTTAACTGACTGAATAGCTCTTAATTAAATCAAGAAACTTAAGGAAAAGGTTAAATAAGGGGCTATATCTGATCCATTTACGTTTAGAATTAATAATTCCCAAATAGTATTGAAAAGTCGATTCAAGTAGTATAACTAAATGAAAAAAATAATATCCTTTCATTTGAAAAAGAAAAATCAAAACACAGGTGTTGAACTGCACAGGTTCAGAATTACACAATATTAAAAATCAGAAATTCTTATGTGCGCTTCGGTTTATATATATATATATATATATATATATATATATATATATATATTGTCAAACATGCCCACATGGGAGGCAGCTAAAGGGCTTGAGTAAGGGTAGTTCTGAGATATACAGGCATGTGGTAGAGTGCACTGTCTCTTTTTCTCCCTTTCCTGTAGACCATTCACGGGAGATTCCACCTGGCTCTCTTGATGTCACTTCCGGGACCGAGCCAATGGAAGGAGACCTTGCCGGCTCCAGCCCCTGTGATGTCACGTCCGGGCTCGAACCAATGGCTGAAGACCTTCATAAGCCCGAACCCTATGATCTCACTTCCTGTCTTCCCCTTTAAAAGCCTCCACCTTTTCCCTATTCCATCAGTTCTGTTTTGGACTCGGTTTTGTGCACAGCAGTGCTGTAGTTATTTGCTCAACTTTGCAGCCAGGAAACCAATTATACAGGTGGCTGCCCCAAGCCTTTCCATGACTCTGTGTCAAGTTTCTGACTATATATATATATATATATATATTCTCTTCAAACTATTATCTTAAAAATCTATCTATAAATGTGCAAATAATATCTATAGGGGGGTCCAGATCAAATTATGCAATTTTCATTACGCTATAACTTATTAAGTTTATTACATAGAAAATCACCCGAAAAATCCCGGACCATTGAGAAGTGTGCGAACTGACGACATGAAGAATTGTCTTGGCGCCGAACTGGAATCGTCCCCGCATAGAAAATCACCCGAAAAATCCCGGACCATCGGGAAGTGTGCGAACTGATGACATGAAGAATTGTCTTGGCGCTGAACTGGAATCGTCCCCGCATAAATCAAAGTCATACAGACAATCTGGATCAGCATAATTAGATCTGGACCACCCTGTAGTTCTCAACCATCTATACATCCATCCATCCTCTTCCGCTTATCCGAGGTCAGGTCGGGGGGGCAGCAGCTTGAGTAGAGAGGCCCAGACTTCCCTCTCCCCAGCCACTTCTTCTATCTCTTCCGGGAGAATCCCAAGGCATTCCCAGGCCAGCTGGGAGACATAGTCCTTCCAACGTGTTCTGGGTCTTCCCCGGGGCCTTCTCTCGGTTGAACGTGCCCAGAACACCTAACCAGGGAGGCGTCCAGAAGGCATCCTGATCAGATGCCCGAGCCACCTCATCTGACTCCTCTCGATGCGGAGGAGCAGCGGCTCTACTCTGAGTCCCTCCCGGATGACTGAGCTTCTCACCCTATCTTTGAGGGAAAGCCCAGACACCCTGCGGAGGAAACTCATTTCAGCCACTTGTATTCGCAATCTCGTTCTTTCGGTTACTACCCATAGCTCATGACCATAGGAAAGTAGATCGACTGGTAAATTGAGAGCTTTGCCTTATGGCTCAGCTCCTTTTTCACCACGACAGACTGATGCAGAGCCCGCATCACTGCGGATGCCGCACCGATCTGCCTGTCGATGTCACACTCCATTCTTCCCTCACTCGTGAACAAGACCCCAAGATACTTGAACTCCTCCACTTGGGGCAGGATCTCTCCCCCAACCCTGACAGGGTACTCCACCCTTTTCCGGCTGAGGACCATGGTCTCGGATTTGGAGGTGCTGATTCCCATCCCAGCCGCTTCACACTCAGCTGCGAACCGATTCAGAGAGAGCTGAAGATCACGGCCTGATGAAGCAAACAGGACAACATCATCTGCAAAAAGCAGTGACCCTATCCTGAGTCCACCAAACTGGACCCCCTCAACACCCTGGCTACTCCTAGAAATTCTGTCCATAAAAGTTATGAACAGAATTGGTGACAAAGGGCAGCCCTGGCGGAGTCCAACTCTCACTGGAAATGGGTTCGACTTACTGCCGGCAATGCGGACCAAGCTCTGACACTGGTTGTACAGGGACCGAACAGCCCTTATCAGGGGGTCCAGTACCCCATACTCTCGGAGTACTCCCCACAGGATTCCCCGAGGGACACAGTTGAATGCCTTTACCAAGTCCACAAAACACATGTAGACTGATTGGGCAAACTCCCATGCACCCTCCAGGATTCTGCTAAGGGTGTAGAGCTGGTCCACTGTTCTGCGACCAGGATGAAAACCACACTGTTCCTCCTGAATCTGAGGTTTGACTATCCGACGGACCCTTCTCTCCAGAACCCCCGAATAGACTTTTCCAGGGAGGCTGAGGAGTGTGATTCCTCTGTAATTGGAACACACCCTCTGGTCCCCCTTCTTAAATAGAGGGACCACCATCCCGGCCTGCCAATCCAGAGGCACTGTCCCCGATGTCCATGTGATGTTGCAGAGACGTGTCAACCAAGACAGTCCTACAACATCCAGAGCCTTGAGGAACTCCGGGCATATCTCATCCACCCCCAGGGTGCTGCCACCAAGGAGTTTTTTGACCACCTCGGTGACCTCAGCCCCAGAGATGGGGGAGCCCACCTCCGAGTCCCCAGGCTCTGCTTCCTCATTTGAAGGCATGTTAGTGGGATTGAGGAGGTCTTCAAAGTACTCCCCCCACCGACTCACAACGTCCCAAGTTGAGGTCAGCAGCGCACCATCTCCACCATATACAGTGTTGACACTGCACAGCTTCCCCCTCCTGAGACGCCAGACGGTGGACCAGAATCTCCTCAAAGCCATCTGAAAGTCGTTCTCCATGGCCTCCCCAAACTCCTCCCATGCCCGAGTTTTTGCCTCAACAACCACTGAAGTCGCATTCCGCTTGGCCTGTCGGTACCTATTAGCTGCCTCCAGAGTCCCACAGGACAAAAGGGTCCGGTATGACTCCTTCTTCAGCTTGACAGCATCCCTCACCACCGGTGTCCACCAACGGGTTCGGGGATTGCCACCACGACAGGCATCGACCACCTTATGTGACCTTATGGCCACAGCTCCGGTCAGCCGCCTCAACAATAGAGGCACGGAACATGGTCCAATCAGACTCAATGTCCCCCACCTCCCTCAGGACGTGGTCAAAGTTCTGCCAGAGGTGAGAGCTGAAGCTACTTCTGACAGGGGACTCTGCCAGACGTTCCCAGCAGACCCTCACAACATGTTTGGGCCTACCAGGCCTAACCGGCATCCTCCCCCACCATCGAAGCCAATTCACCACCAGGTGGTGATCAGTTGACAGCTCCGCCCCTCTCTTCACCTGAGTGTCCAAGACATGTGGCCGCAAGTCCGACAACACGACCACAAAGTCGATCATCAAACTGAGGCCTAGGGTGTCCTGGTGCCAAGTGCACATATGAACACCCCTATGCTTGAACATGGTGTTCGTTATGGACAATCCGTGACGACCACACAAGTCCAATAACGTAAACATAAACCCCAATGTACAGGCTCCAGGTTGGGGGGCAATAAGTATGCCCACACCCGCTCGGCGCCTCTCACCGGTGGCAACTCCAGAGTGGTAGAGAGTCCAGCCCCTCTCAAGGAGATTGGTTCCAGAGTCCAAGCTGTGCGTTGAGGTGAGCCCGACTATATCTAGCCGGAACCTCTCGACCTCGCGCACTAGCTCAGGCTCCCTCCCCTTCAGAGAGGTGACATTCCACGTCCCAAGAGCCAGCTTCTGTAGCCGAGGATCGGACCACCAAGGTCCCCGCCTTCTTCCACCACCCAACTCACACTGCACCCAACCTCCTTGGCCTCTCCCATAAGTGGTGAGCCCATGAGAAGGGGGACACATGTTGCCTCTTCGGGCTGTGCCTGGCTGAGCCCCATGGGTGCAGGCCCGGCCACCAGGCGCTCGCCATCGAGCCCCACCTCCAGGCCTGGCTCCAGAGGGGGGCCCCGTTGACCCGCGTCCGGGTGAGGGAAAACGCCATCCAAATTTTTTATTCGTATAGAAGGTCTTCTAAACGCTCAGGTTCAGATTCGGGGGGCCATTCCTCCCAATCACGCCCTTCCAGGTCTCACTGTCATTGCCCACATGAGCATTGAAGTCTCCCAGCAGAACGAGGGAGTCCCCAGAAGGTATGCCCTCTAGCACCTCTCAACCATCCACTCTTTTAATTCACTAACACAACTAAATTAAAGACAGTATCGGAGAAACCTCATTTGATCTAAAAGAAAGGTATAATTGGGTGTCATCTGTGTACAAGTGAAAATGAATATTATGTTTTCTAATGATGGTTCCCAGTGAAAGCCTGTAAAAGTAAAAGCAGTAAAGGTCCCAGTACTGAGCCCTGTGGGACACCATATCTCACTTCTCTGTATAATGATGGAGTACCGTCAGCACATTTCTGTACGTATTGGAATCGATTTGATAAATAAGAACTAAACCAGACAAGGACAGCGCCTGTAAGCCCAACATCATTTTCCAGCCTATTTGGTAAAATAGAATGGTCAATGGTGTTGAACGCTGCTGCCAAGTCTAACACAATTACAGTGGAGTTTCCTCCATCAGAGGACATCAGAATGTCGTTTACAACCCGCGTTAGTGCCATTTCTGTACTATGACCACTGTGGAAACCAGACTGGAATTTCTCAAATAAATTCTAATGCATAAGGTGTGACTGAAGCTGATTGGCGACTACTTTTTCAAGTATTTTAGAGGGAAAGGGTAACTTTGATATGCGTCTGTAATTATTAAGTATATATGTGTCTAAGTCTGACTTTTTAAGTAATGGTTTAATGACTGACACTTTTAGTGCATCAGGTACCGTGCCATACCTGCACATGTAGGAATGTCCTTCTCCTTAGGCGCAAGCAGCTCATGACAGTAAGTACCTGCCTGTGCATGTAGTCTTCTCATGTTGGGGATCTGTTTACCATCAGTACTGGCTACTGGAGGTGAAAAGAGGAAAATATACAAAATATACCTGGTGGTGTAACTGCTAACATGGTAAAATTGAAATATAAAGTAATTCATAGTTGAAGCTGCTCAAAATGTTTCCCTGTTTTAAGATAAACAAGTTTGCAGATTCACCAATTCTTACACCCAAAGATACCAAGGATGAGTCAAAACTGCGCTGACCACTGTGTTACCAGTGGCATTGTGGGGCACTGGAGTGGCAGAGTATTTAGTTGCTGCTGCCTCACGTCACTTGCGTTGTCAATGTGAGTTCTACATATTATCCCAGCAAATGGTTTTCCTCCCACTTATTCCCAAAGTTGTTCCTGTTAGGTTCAGGGCTGGGTTAACCATTAAGCACAATAAGCATACGCTTAAGCGATCAAGGGAAGGTGGGCACCTCAGAAATCTTCCATTGCTGGATTTACCATGAACCATATGGTGCAAAAATGCAAGTTGTACAGCTGAACCAGGTTCCTCCAAAACGGGTTCCCATATTAAATGAAAAAATTGCACACATATTGTAAGAGATGGCCGGCAGCCCGACCTGGCCGGGACGCCTGAGAAGTGGAAGGATGGGGGAAGGCAGCCTCTTTAGGGCACTGCTTCCCCCAGAATGCTAGATGACAGCTCCCCTGGATTTCCACAGGGCACTCTGGGACTTGGAGTTCTTTATCTTAGCCCTGTTGGGTACCGTGGGTGCTGCCAGAGGGTGCTGTAAAAATAGAGGAGCCATATGGCATGGGGTTTCCGCCTAACCCGGAAGTGCTTAAAGGCCACTTGGGTGGAAGAACAGAAGCACTTCCGGATTGGCCACTATAAAAGGACTTGCCAGCCTGACAGTGATGAGCCACAGTTGGGAGGTGGAGGACAAAGCTTGCGAGGAGGAGTAGAGGCGAAGACGAGAAAGAGAGAGGAAGAAAAGGACTATGTGTTATATTAGCTGGTATTTTTCTCTTGTGCTGTGATGTGGGGAGCAAAAGAAAAACGCTTCCCCACCTGCCCCCTGGTGGTCCACATTATATATACTGTATGTACTGTACTATATATATCAACAAAGCCTTCCAAGAGAACCCTAAATACAAAGAGGCTGTTTCATTTATGTTAGGTAGAATGCCCAGAGGGGACTGGGCGGTCTCGTGGCCTCAGGACCCCTGCAGATTTTATTTTTTCTCTCCAGCCGTCTGGAGTTTTTTTTTTTGTTTGTTTTTTTTTCTGTCCTCCCTGGCCATCGGACCTTAATCTTATTCTATGTTAATTAGTGCGGTCTTATTCTAATTCTTAATTTGTCTTTTATTTCTCTTTTCCTCATCTTGTAAAGCACTTTGAGCTACATTATTTGATTATTTGTATGAAAATGTGCTATATAAATAAATGTTGTTGTTGTATAATATAAACTCAGCAAAAAAAGAAACGTCCCTTTTTCAGGACTGTGTATTTCAACAATAATGTTTTAAAAATCCAAATAACTTTACAGATCTTCATTGTAAATTATTTAAACAATGTTTTCCATGCATGTTCAATTAACCATAATCAATTAATTAACATGCACCTGTGGAATGGTCGTTAAGACCTTAACAGCTTACAGAAAGTAGGCATTTAAAGTCACAGTTCTAAAAACGCAGGACACTAAAGAGACTTGTGTACCGACTGTGAAAAACACCCAAAGAAAGATGCCCAGGGTCCCTGCTCATCTGCGTGAACGTGCATTAGGCATGCTGCAGGGAGGCATGAGGACTGCTGATGTGGCTAGGGCAATAAATTGCCATGTCCACACTGTGAGACGCCTAAGACAGCGCTACAGGGAGACAGGAAGGACAGCTGATCATCCTCGCAGTGGAAGACCACGTGTAACAACACCTGCACAGGATCGGTACATCCGAATATCACACCTGCGTGACAGGTACAGGATGGCCACAACAACTGCCCGAGTCACACCAGGAACACACAATCCCTCCATCAGTGCTCAGACTGTCCGCAATAGGCTGAGAGAGGCTGGACTGAGGGCTTGCAGGCCTGTTGTAAGGCAGGTCCTTACCAGACATCACCAGCAACAACGCCGCCTATGGGCACAAACCCACCTTCGCTGGACCAGACAGGAGTGGCAAAACGTGCGTGAGTTTCTGCATGACAGCAATGTCAGTGTTCTGCCATGGCCAGCGAAGAGCCCAGATCTCAATCCCATTGAGCATGTCTGGGACCTGTTGGATCGCAGGGTGAGGGCTAGGGCCATTCCCCCCAGAAATGTCCAGGAACTTGCAGGTGCCTTGGTGGAAGAGTGGGGTAACATCTCACAGCAAGAACTGACAAATCTGGTCCAGTCCATGAGGAGGAGATGCACTGCAGTACTTCAAGCAGCTGGTGGCCACACCAGATACTGACTGGTACTTTTGATTTTGAGCCTCCCTTCATTCAGGGACACATTGTGAAACATTTTTAGTTTATGTCTTATGGTGTTGACTCTTTTAGTGTTCATACAAATATTTACACATTAAGTCTACTGAAAGTAAAAACAGTTGAAAGTCAGAGGACGTTTCTTTTTTTGCTGAGTATATATATATACTAACTGTAAGCCTGTGCTGTAAAAAGCCTGGGGCCCTGGAAACTATTGAAATCGTCAGAAAAAAAAATGTAGAGATGTCAGGTAATTGAAAGGAACTACTCTGGGCGTCTCTCTCCTGGGAAGTTTCGTTCTGCCGACTGCTCGCCTCGCTTGTGTATTAGCAGCTGAGCCAGTTTCTGTTTCCTCGGAGGTGGAGCCCTTACCCTGACTCCACCTCTCATTTCCGGGCTGGACAGACAGACAGACACACTTCCACGCATAGACGTTTATATATAAGATATACACAATAATAAAAAATAATAATAAAATAGTAAAAATAGAGGTTAATGATATATAGCAATCTTGGGAATACAACAAAATTAGTATCTGGTAATCTTGTCTTGGTCATGTTGGCTGTCCTGTCCAGTCATCCACTGAGAGTGAGTGCAGCTGATATATATGGGGGCATCAAAATCTTTTAAGTGCTTAGGGCTTCTAAAGGTCTTATTCCTGCTTTGTTTTGGTTAAATGACAATGGTAAACTGGTCATATGTGACCGTGGGCATCTGTGCACCAGTAAGTTCTGTGATTTATAGGCACTGTTTCCTGCCTTGTGCCCAATGCAGCTAGAATCAGCTCCTGCTCCCTGCGACCCTCGATTGGACTAATCAACTTGGAGAATGTAATAAGGATGCCCTGGATTAAGTGACGCATTGGGAACTTCCATAGGCCACATCAAAGACTGGTGTAATGCCCGGAGAGTCTCAATCAGGCTGGTTTCGTTATGGGGAAGAGAGTACCTACAACACGTCGTACTCGGCTTCATTTTGTGCGTGTAAAGAGCGATCACCGGCAGGGTGTCAGTTCACTGGTTCGTCTTTAGCGGATTGAGCCAAGTTAAGCAATAACAGTCATTGAGGTTAGCTGGCGCAGCTGATATGGCATTTTTGATGAAGCTCAAGTTAATCATTAGCTGATCTACTTAAAGCAGACATACCTCACTCTGCTCGCCAAAGTCCGCGGACAGGATCCCTTTTTTAAAGACTTCTAGAAAACGTTACAGCAACTCCATTTCAGCCAAATCCGAGGGATCACTGCGACTTGAGCATTTGCGAACGGTGTCCATTGCGAGTATGTACGTCTGACCGTCAGCATGACAGTTAGGGGCGCTCATCAGGTTTTGCTCGTTCTCTTCTCGCTTTTATTCTTTGCCACCGGAGGTCTGGGGCTCCTGTCGGATTACAAATTGTGTGGGGATCCTGAGTGTCAAAGTAAGTAACGTGAAATCGGCGCTTTAAAGACGGGAAAGGACAGGGAGGGGAAACGGATCAGTTTGTAATTAGATTTGATGACAGCCTTGGGAGCATTTCTGTATGGAAAAACAAAAAAAAAAAGAAGAAGATGGTTTAATATTTCTATACATCCAAACGCCAATTTATAAGAGGTATTAGTACATATGGTACCTGTATAGTTGATATCATTCGGGTGTTTGCATTTGTAAAAGCGGGGATTGCAAGAACGGGGCAAAGTTCGATAGACATGCCACCCAGTTTTAGACTGAATCTGAATGAAGTCAAAAGGCCTTTAATGGAAGATCCGTCAAGAACAAAAGCGGCGTGTCACCTTCGTTTATCCACGTATGGCACACTAAAGCAGATACACTGCCAGCTTTATGGCTGGTGTTATGGATTGTGGCCATAAGGCTGCACGTTTAGTTCCTGTCTCTATCTGCCTTTAATGTTTTCAGCTTTTAAATTTCCACACACTTGCATAGACTTCGATTTAACAAATGTGTGCAGACTATTTAAAAATGGGTCTCTTCCTGTAAAGGAAGTTGTTGGGGGTTGATGTTTACCACGCAATGTACTGTAAAGGCAAAGTGATTGAATGAAGAATTTATTGGCCTTTTTCTCTTCCTAGTAGTTTTCAACATGTGACATTTCTGTGTTCGTCAACATTTTCGGAGCAGCATGTTGGTGCAGGGTTCACATCTCATGTGGAGTTTGCATGTTCTCCCCATGTGTGCATGGGTTTCCTCCAGTGCTCTGCCCAACTTAGGGTCCAAGAGGCAGGGAAGTTCTTAGGCATACACGAAATACGCATCCGAGTAGGGCCCCGACTGTGAGGGGGGTCCCAGGCCCAGCCCTGACTTACAATTTTTTTATTTGTTGTTGTCAGGCTGTGGGCCTGGGACCCCTTGTCATGCCCCTGGCACTGCAGCCGTCTGTGCCAGTCCCTCACGTTGTGTGTCACGATACCCACCTCATGTTAAATTTTATCATTCTGAGTCGAATTCGGAAGAGTAGGGTAGGAGCAGGGGGCAGCAGGCAGGGAATCGGGGGCGTGGCCGCGGGACTGGGAATGTATAAATAGCAATCGCTCAGTCTGGATAAACCATTGCACAACGTGGATCGGTGGTGGAAGGTGCGTTTTGAGACTATCATATATTATTATTTGGATTATCAGTTCAACGTAAAGCTAATATATGCATCTCTTAGTCTTATTAACAATGGTAATTTATTATCCAAATTGCAATCTTCACCTAAATCCCTAATAATATTGTCACGCCGTCGTAACTTTGCCAGATGCACTATAGCAAACGTTAATTTTAGAGATTCGTTTTGGATTCATTCAGAGAGATTCCCATAAAATCATGAAATATCCCTATATTACTGGCCTTTACCAGATCCAGAACAAAATCAATATTTTACCACTCTGCATACACACAAGCGTACATGTAGGCCTACTGGTGATCGGACGTTTTATTAGAACACCTTCCGGACTCCCCACCCCCCATCCGGGGCCTGCACATTTCTGAACCGCGTAGGGCCCCCAAACTTCTAAGAACGGCCCTGCCGGAGGTGTAGATTAGGTGGATTGGCGATGCTAATTTGTCGCCTAATGTGAGTGTGTTCACCCTGCTCAGGGACCACTACTGCCTTGCTTGGATAGGCTTCTGCAACCCTGCTTTGCGGGTTCAGAAAGTGGATGGATCAACCTTTTTGCCTAATAAGCTTATGTTCTTTATTTGCTTGAGCATTATTTTCTGCTAATAATTAACAAATGCAAAACTTTCTCTAATCTGGCACATTATGTGTCTTGAGAATGTATACTATATATTATGCACAATAAAGTGTATAGCGCCTTGTAAAAATACATCAAATAACGGCTAATTTATATTTTGTACGTGATATGTTTAACAAACCAGTTATGCATTTACTGATACAGATTCATTCTTTACAATTATCTCTATTGTACTTATAGTTAAGTTAAAGGTTCCCAAAGTGTTTTGGACAAAGGGCCACTTTGCTAAAGTCAATAATGCAGTGGACCTCCTGTAGCTTGTAATCACTTCTTAGCATAAGTTCCATTTTGGGCAGCCTGGTGGCGCAGTGGTGGCGCTGCTGCCTCGCAGTACAGAGACCAGGGTTTTGTATCCCAGGCTCTTCCTGTGTGTAGTTTGCATGTTCTCCTGGTATCTGTGTGGGTTTCCTCCCAAGTGAGCAGGTGATGCTAAATTAGCCCTGGTGTGTGTGTGTGTGTGTGTGTGTTTGCCCCACGATGGGTCGGCAGCCTGTCCAGGGTTTGTTTCTAACCGTGCACTCTATGCTAGCTGGGATAGGCTCTGGCTCCCCTGCAACCCTGGTCAGGATTAAGTGGGTGAGGAAATAACATGACTTACCATTTTCATTTTACAACATGTATTTACCTGAGAAATGACACCATTCCTGCATTTTAAGTATAATAACCCCTCTGCCTTAAAGACGGGATAAGGACAGGCAGCTCAAATGGCGCTGACAGAGCAAAAGCTGTGAGCATCACCAACTTCTTGGAAATAAAGGACTGCCATTGCTGAATTTTAAAGAGAGCCATACACAAAGAGTGAGTTTGGTTGGAAAGCAGAAAAACTAGGAGTATGAAGGGGGCAGCAAGTGAATGGGATTGGGTCAAAAATGACTGGAGTTTAAGAATATAGAGTTTAAGAAGACAGAATATTCCTCGGTGGTTGTTTTCCAGCAATTTCGCATGACCCTCACGGAAGGGAAGCTGATTTAGGAATGTGGATGTCAGTCAACTGCCTGCTTATATAAGTAAATAAATACATACTGTACATATCTCTATAAGAAAGCACATAATGAAGTAACATGTGAGCAATTTAAGTGACCAACTGACACAACTTGAGACCCCCTTTGGAGAACCACCACTTTAAATAACAGTCAGAGACAGAAATGCGAAGAAACCATTTATTCATTTTATGAACTACGTTAGGAAAGTAGAAATGTTTCTGACAGTGAGTCCACTGTATAAATGATGACAATTTCTTACTGAGCAGCCCCACTCACTCTTAGTGGTCCAAGTCTGGTTTCTGCCTTGTGCCTATCATTGCTCAGATAGACTTCAGCTCATTTCAGCTCCGGCTAGCCAAAAGAGTGGAAAGAAATGGACATTTGGAATATCAGTATCTTGTGGATTTGGAAAGTATTTAGACTCCCACACCCCTTTCCACATAATTTATTGTGTTGTAGATTTCATTATATAAGGATAATATTACAATTTTTGCCTATCAATCTACACTCAATAACCCAAAATGAAAATGTGAGAACATCCATCCATTATCCAACTCGCTATATCCCAACTACAGAGTCAAGGGAGGCAATCCCAGCCAACACAGGGCACAAGGCAGGAAAGAAACCCCAGGCAGGATGCCAGCCCACCACAGGGCACACACACACTAGGGACAATTTAGAATCGCCAATTCACCTAACCTGCATGTCTTTGGACTGTGGGAGGAAACCCATGCAGACACGGGGAGAACATGCAAATTTCACAAAGGGAGGATCCAGGAAGCGAACCCAGGTCTCCTAACTGCAAGGCAGCAGCGCTACCCACTGTGCCACCGTGCCAACCACATGAGAACATGTTTTCAGAAATCTTGGTTAATTTATTAAAAATATAAAGTGAAACCTCTCATTCATATCATTATATAAACTTTTAATTTCATACTTTGTAGAAGCCCTTTGGCCGCAATTACAGCCTCAGGTCTTTTTGGGTAAATCTCTACAATCTTTGCATACCTGGATTTGGGCAGTTTATCCCTTTCTTCCTGGCACATCCTCTCAAGCTCCATTAGACTGATGGGAATCATTTGTAAACTGCCATCTTCAGGGCTCGCCACAGATCTTTTCCCTCATGCTCTCAGAGTCTCTTCAATGCCATTTGGCCAACTCCAAGAGGGAGTTAGCCAGTCTATCATAAACACTTCATTGATGAACTGCTGCTGGGATGGTCGTCCTTCCAACAGGTTTTCTTCCATCTCAGTAGATGACTTCTGAAGATCTGTTAGAGTGACATTTGAGTTTTGGTCACCTTCCTGACCAAGGCCGTTCTTGCTTGTTTACTTGGTTTGGCCAGACTGCAACTCTAGGAGGAGCGTTTGCAATTCCACACTTCTTCAGTTTCACAATTATTGAGGTGCTCCTGGTAACACTCAAAGCTTCAGAAATAGTTTGATATCCTTGTTCTGATCTATGCCTTTGCACAATTTGATTATGGAGGTCTACAGAGAATTCCTTTAACTTAATGGCTTGCTTTATTACCTACACAATTAGAAATGAGTGCATTAGAGGGTCAGCTCAGATTGGACGGCTGGGAGACAAAGTCAGAGAGGCGAGATTGTGTTGGTTTGGACGTGTGCAGAGGAGAGATGCTGGGTATACTGGGAGAAGGATGTTAAGGATAGAGGAAAAGAGAAGGGCCTAAGAGAAGATGTGGTGAGATGACATGCAGGTGATGGGTGTGACAGAACAAGATGGAGAGGACAGGGAAGAGATGGATAAAGATGATCCGCTGTGGCAACCCTGACATGCAGTGTGAATTGTGGGACCTCCTACACACAGGTGTGCGCCTTTCTAAATGATGTACAGTCATTTCAGTTTGCCACAGGTGGACTCCAATCAAGTTCTAATGACATCTCAAGCAGAATTACAGCACCTGTCCACAATCTGGCGTGCCATAGCAAAGGATCTGAATGCTTGCATAAATGAGACATTTCAGTTTTTGATTTTGAACAGATTTGCAAACCTTGCTTTCTCTTTGTCATTTTAGGTCATTGAGTGTAGATTGATGGTCAAAACTGGAAAATGCATGCAATTAAAATTAAATGTACAATTAACAAAAAGTAAGAGGAAAGTAAAGGGGTCTGATTACTTTTTGAATCTCATGTATTTTCATAAGATGCAGTAATGTTATAAATATCGTTGGACAATGACTGACTGACAGCTTGGCTGATTTCTTTCATTTTCCTCCAAGATGATTGAAGCCAATGTAACAGTAAGTGTATTGCACTACTAGCACATCCAAAACACATTTAACGTGGAAAGAAAATGAATTAGACAGCATGAATTAATAAAAGATGTAATCAACAGTGCATATTCTTGGTATTGGCCAGCCAGAGTTGGATATGGGCATTAAAACAGCTATTCCTCTTACTGATGTATAAACAGTAACACTGTGTGTCCATAGATTTGTTTTTAAACCTGCTTATTCCAACATAGCCTTGCTGAGGACTGCTGTCTGTCTTGGGGAATGCTGTTCAGGGTTTATTCTTAACGTATACAAGTTACTACATGGAAATGTTTTACCTTTATCACTTGCTATTAGAATAAGAGAATTTAAACAATCAAGGGTGGAATGAAACACACTAGGTGGCTGAAGACTATACCATGCAGCAGGTGCAAAGAGCATGTAAATTACTAGCATTCAAAACTCATTACTTTGGATCTACAATATTTGAATTTATAGATTTGCACACACAACCTCTGGTCAAAATTGTTTCCCCTGCAGGTTTGTTAAGCCGGGTGCAGGCCATTCGAGACTATAAGGGACCAGACTGCCGCTTTCTACATTTGAAGACGGGAGATGTCGTTTTTGTGTATCATAAGCTCTCTGGGAAAAGGTCAGACCTGTGGGCTGGCAGTGTAAGTACTTTTTTTAAGAATTTTAATACAATTACAGGAAGGCCAGGTCAGCATGTACAGTACTGGTTTTGAAAGGTTAATTCTTCAGCAGTTATTTTTTCTTTATAGTGGAAATTGAGTTATTACAGTGTGCAAAATACCCCTTAGTACTCAGAGGGTCCTGTTAGTGCTACTCTGGTAATGTGGAATATACAATCAATAGGCTATGAAGAATACTTACGGCTAGGATATGCGTATCTTAAGTGAATTAATCCCAACGTGTATGGATACTGTTATGATTGTCATTTCTTTTTTATTATTTTTCTGGCAATATGGTTATTGGTGCATAGATTTTATTTATACTATTTTTTTTTTATTTTTTTTTATTTTTGATTTCTGGGTCATTTCAGTAACATTATGTTCCTTTGTATTTATATAATGCTGTCTAGTCAACATCGTAACCATGTTTTTTGCCTCAATGATGTAACAATAGTTTGTGTATAAATATGGTGGTGTTAGCACGCTGAGTTATCCCTTGGTGGATATAAGCATCTTTGTCTTTTTTCAGTATGTGTTGTGACAGATAGGGGGCTCTATCGCTCCCTTGAACCCCTGTCCAAGACTCCAGACACCAGGAAAAAGTCCAAATGTTGACTTTATTAATGTAGCACAGTGCACAAAGCACACTCTCCTCCACTATCCTCATCCAAATCACAATAACAATAATAATCAACAATCCTCCACTCCCAGACGCGTTGCCACCCTTCCACCCAGCTCAGCTCACCATCTGGGAGCTGCCACAGTCCTTTTATATTCCCTGACCCGGAAGTGTTCCCAATCCCCAGTCCATGTGATTCTTTATCACTTCCGGGTCAGGTACAAGTCCTTTTTTTCACCCCGGAAGTACGTCTACGTCTGCTGTCGCTCTGCTTATGACACACTTCTGGGTTATAGGGCACAAATGATTCTCTATGCCTACCTGCAGCGTCCTCTGTTGGCCCCTGGGGTATCCAGCAGGTTTGTAAGGGAAAACTCCATAGTCCATGATTCCCTGCTGGCATCCGGGGCACCTCCATGCTGCAGGGAGAGCTCCATCTGGCGGCCTGGGGGTATTGGCCGTGATGACAAGCCGGCCGTAGACCACAGTGTATTATCATGAAGTTTGCAAGACTTACCAGGAATGTTTATTGGATGCATCTACTCTCACCTTTGAACATTAACACACACACACACACAAACAGATATGCACACGTACTCATAGCGATTCTATCAAGACAAGATCTCGAGTGGTGCTTCATTGAATAAGATTCTCTATATAGGGCTTCACTATCACCAGCTCTAAGAAACATACCGGGGTCATCACAACACACATAAAAGCTCAATTGTTTTGGTTATATGCCAGTTACCAACCAAACGATGTCTCGCTTTACTGCAGTTGTTTTAATTATTGAGTTGCAGCCTCAATAGCCTTGATACACCCTGTGAATAAGAAAGTAGCTATCTAACTCACATTTGGTACCCATTTATTATTTCAATCACTCTAGATAAAAGACAAAGTATAGAAAATGTAAAAAGCAACATGGTATTTATTACTATATAGCAATACCAAATAGAACAATATATAGTAGAAAATAAAATAGATGGCAAAGTCTAGATATAAACAGTCTTAATGAAAATCAGAAGTGTCAAGGGGCTAATGTCCTGGGCAGCTTTTTGGTTTAGCAGTCGGCGTTTTTCACAGGTTACGTTTTCTGACGTCCCAATCACATGGTCTCACATCTCTGATGCCGCCCTTCTGTCATAGTTTTTTATTCTCCTATTGGTCCAGCAGACGAGCCGTGTTTATGTTAAAATAATGCACACATGGGGTTTCGGGACATGTGACATTCGTGCACATTTGATTGGTTGACTTGTCTTGATTCAGAGTGTTGGATCTTTTAAGTACCTCTGCACTCCTTCCTTTCTTAAGCTGTAAACGAATTCTATAATGCCTAGCTCTGCAGTATCCATCCGTTCCCAGGATATAAATATATATAATATATTGTGACAGATTATGGGCTTTCTCGCACCCTTGTACCCTCAGACACCAGGTAAACGTCCAAATACTTGATTTATTATTATAAATAAGTTCACAAAGCACACACCTCTCCACAATTCTCAATAAACAATACTCTAAAATCACAATCCTCCTCTCCCAGACGCTTAGCCACCCTGCCTCCCAACACAGCTCGTCTGTCTGGGATCTCCCACAGTCCTTTATACTCCTCGACCTGGAAGTGTTTCTGAGCCCTCAGTCCATGTGATTATCCAACACTTCCGGGTCGGGTAATCTTCTCTTTTTCTTCAGCCCGGAACTATATCATTCCTTCCGTTTCCGCGATTGTGAAATACTTCCGGGCTATAAGGAAAGTATAAGTCCCTGGGCCTCCCTGCAGCGTCCTCCGATGGCCCCCATGGTATCCAGCAAGGCTGTGGTGAAAAACTCCAAGTTCCATGATGCCCTGCTGGAATTCGGGGCCCTTCCATGTTACAGGGATGGCTCCATCTGGCGGTTTGGGGTTGTTGGCTGGGATACATGGCCGGCAATCCCTCACAATATATATAAATGTGGCATCTGTACTTATTTCCTATGCCCAGGTCACAAAATAATTAGAAAAGAAACCGAATATAACAAATACATAAATTAATAGTACAATAAAAATGACGCTTGCAATGCCTGTAATTAAAGTCCTGTATATTCAGTTTTTCCTGGTCTGTTTGAGCAAAATAATTAAAATTTAATGTAAACAGTCTGCAATTCAAAAATTGAAGAATTTTAATACTAGGACAGTATGCTAGCTTAAAAAAACAAGTAGAGACCTTCATTTTTAGGTTTTTCACTTTGGCTACATTTTCAAGACTTTTGTTTTTGGTTTCCCCTTTACTTTGACACTCATTTTCTTTCATCAATTTGCTTACACCTGTCTGATGCCCTTCCTTTCTTGTACATTTTATCAATTCTCAGTCAGTTTAATTTTCATAATAATTCTTGAGGATCTGCATGCGCTCAGAACAGATGCACATCCGCAAATAAAAACTACAGTACCTTGGAGTTCTGAGCAGTATTATGCAAAACAGACGCTTTCATGATACGTTCATACAAAGACTCTGTGTGTGCAACATTAACATGGCTATTTCATCATGAGGATTAAGGTAATTGCATGTCATGAACCAATTCACTACATTGCCACAGACCAGCATTGCAGCTCTAGGGAGTTAGGAGCACAGAAGGCAGGAGCAGACCATTTAGAGAGTAAAGAAGTGCTGACCTGCAACACAAGCACTGTCGATGTCAGCAATCTCGGATGTTTTCTGAAACTGTCACACTCTTCATTGAAGCAACCACTAATGGCTACATGTGCTATTATTTACACTGGAAATGGACCAATAGATTGAGGCTATGTCCACACTACTACAGAGTTAGTACTTTTTTACTGTACGTTTTCATTTAAAAATGGCATTTCAAACCAAAAAATCTCCTTCCATACTAGTATTTTCTTTTCATTTACGAAAGTATCTCTGTCCACTCTAAAACAACAGAAAATGCATATGATGTATGTGCACATCACAAAAATCCTTGAAAAGATGGTACCACCAGCCACGGGATTAATGGCAGAACTGTAGCAAAAATGCAATTCAGATGCATACAGATACAGTAAGCAGTACAAGAAGCACCATGGAAAACTCTTGTAAGTCTGCTATTTTGGAATTAGGGATTCTCTCGTGAAGTGTAACCAGTCAGGAAAGGAGAAGTTGTAAAGAGCAGGATCCAATCAAGGAAGGGCTACGCAATAAGGACAAACACATTTCAGTATGATGAAAGGCTCCATTTTGCAGCACCATCCTGACATTTTCAGAGGTATATGACAGTTTTGAGGGTTGAAAACACCAAGATGGTGTGGATGAAAGCTGAAAATGGAGACTAAGTTCTGGACTTTTGGACAAAAACATAGTATTGTGAATATACCCTGACTCTGCATGTGTTTACTACTTCCTTGGGTATTGTGATGACAGAGAGATGCCAGTAGGTGTCACTGTTGTTTTTAGCAGGGGACATTGTGGGCCTATAACCCTTTGAGACTTTTAGTACAATGTTGCCTTTCCAGCTCTGTGGTGGGCTGGCTCTCTGCCCAGGGTTTGTTTCCTGCCTTGTGCCCTGTGTTGGCTGGGACTGGCTCCGGCAGACCCCCGTGACCCCTAGGATATAGCGGGTTAAATAATGGATGGATGGATGGATTTCCATGGCTTCTCAGGATAGGCTGCCACTTTCTCTGAACTGATAATGTAAACAGAGAAATGCATGTTGCAATGTGCCCAGTGGTTAGTATTCTGATTATCTGGGATGTGGACAAATAAACAAATCCCCCTAATCTTTTAGAAAAATACAGGATTATAATATTTCTGGAGGGAAGCAGTTGATCTGTTTTATTTACCAAAAATATGTTTTGTGCAAATTTAACAGACTTTTAATTTTTAGGTATTTGTGGTCTAGCACAAAGCTATCAAGAACCTAGGGTGACAATGTGACACCCATCCATTTTCTAACCTTCTTATATGGTTCAGTGTCACATGGAGCCAATGCCTTCCCAGCATAAATGGACACAGGGCAGGGTGCAAGCCTTGGTTTCCACGGTCCCAAGACATGCATGGCTCTAAAATGGCTGGTTTCGTGCCACTGTGTCAGAGTGAAAATGAAAATGATTGATGCGTTTAGTGACTTAATTTTATTTTTTTTAGATGGGCAAGCTGTTTGGTTACTTCGCAAAGGATGCTGTACGAACAGAAGAACTATATGCATCCAAAGAAATTCAGATTCCAACAAAGGTAACATGCTAGCTGCTTACATTATTACTATTTCCTTAGTCATATTGTCATAAACAGGAGATTGTCCACCTTTACCTGATATATTCCTTGAAAATGTTTCTCCTTCCTAATTCGGAAAAGAACTTTTATATAACTGTTACTATGAAATTGTTAAACAGCCAGCTCTTAGGGTCTTTAATGGGATGGTCTTAACCCAACTACCTGATGCTGTATTTCACAACTTAAGCTAACAACTAGAAAAGTAAAAGTGGTTAAGGACAGAAAAAAAAAAACTTGACAAAAGGAGGTGTGACAGATAGGGGGCGCTATCGCTCCCTTGAACCCTCAGACAGTATGCCAGACACCAGGTAAAAGTCCAAATGTTGACTTTATTATTCACAAACAGTGCACAAAGCACCCTCCTCTCCACAATACTCATTAAATCACTACAATACACAATCAATAAACTCTCCACCACTCCCAGACGCGTTGCCACCCTTCCACCCAGCTCAGCTCGACGCTCTGGTGTCTCTTAAAGTCTTTTATAGTGCCTGACCCGGAAGTGTTCCCACAGTCCTTCAGTCCATGATTCCTTATCACTTCCAGGTCAGATAAAAAGTCCTTTTCTTCACCCCGGAAGCACGTCATTCCCTCTGTCGCCTTGACTAAGACGTACTTCCGGGTTATAGGTAAAACCAAAGTCTCTGTGTCTTCCTGCAGAGTCCCCTGGAGGTTCCCGTGGTATCCAGCAGGGCTGTGATGAAAAACTCCATTGTCCATGATGCCCTGCTGGAACTCGGGGCACCTCTATGTTGCTTGCACGGCTCCACCTGGTGGCCTGGGGGCATTGGTCATGATGAAAGGCAGGCCATATCCCACAGAGGTCATGCATATAGACCCGATGTCCAACTGTCCGCTACATTAGAGGTAACTTTGAAGTCTTGCATCTTCTGAAAAAATGTAATATACTGTAGTAGCTGCCATTCCACCTAGTATTCGAGTGGTCAATTTCACTGATAAACACCTGTGCAAGATGCGTTTTGCCGATTGTGTTCATCTACCGTGTGAGCAGGGTCCCTTAGATTCCCCATCTTGGCTTATTAACAACTGCTCAAGAGGGGAACCATTAAATCCATATCTGTTCTTATCAACACCCACGTGAAAGTGGCTCCTTTGATTACCCATCTTTACCTAGTCATGACTACTAGAGAGGGGTTCCATCGATTCCCCACCTATTAACACCCACTCAAGAGGGGCTCCATCAGTTCTCCATATTTACCGATTAACACCTGCTCGGGAGAAGCTCCATCGATTCTCTATTGTTACCTATTCGCACTTGTGAAGAGTTGTTCTTTCGATTTTCTACCTTCACTAATTAACACTCGCACAAGAGGTGTCGTATCTATTCTCATTCTTCACAGACTTATACTTACTCATGACGTGAAGTGTCCATTTTCTATCTTCACAGGTTAATAATGAGATATTTCTGTCGATTTTCTATCTTTGCAGAAAAACACTAACACAAGAGGTGTTCTGCCAGTCTGCTGTCTTTCATCTTTCTTTTCCCGTGTTCATTTATTTACAACTAGCAGACTTCTTTAATGGTGAGAGTAGTTTTATGAAAGAAATGTTTAAAGAGTTAATTGCAACTCTCAATATGTGTATCAAGTCTCGCAGGGGCTTCCATTACTACAGGGTGTGTGGACTTTGTTTCTCTTAGCAGAAACCACATAAGTCTCTGTAAACCAAATCAAATCCCTTAACTTGAAAGTGCACCTACTATTGAATTGTGGAAATAATTCTTTTCAATTATAGTTGTTAAATGCTTTAGAAATGTCTCCACTACAGGGAATCTACTACAGAGTCTAGAAAATAGTTTGTATTCCCTGTATCATTTTTCATATTTAAGGACGTCACAGCCCTGGATCTGAATGCAGCACAATAGGAAATTGTACTTGCGGGTCACAGATTCCTCTTCAAAAATGACTATAGTACACAATAAAACAATGAAAAGTCATATTTTTAAAGTATTAATCTCCATGGGTCAGACCTTTTGCAAGCACTTCTGACATCTAGCATGAACAGGATAGGTTTACACATTGTGATGAATAAATATTTACTTTTTCCTTCTTGCAAAATTGCACATGCTGGGTCAAGTTGCCTGGGGAGTGATGATGGATAGCAAAATCTGAGGTTGTGCCACAGAAACCTAATAATAGTAAGGGCAGGACTCTGGCCAAGCCACTCGGAGACATGAATTGTTTTCATTTTGATCAACTGCAGGTTCACTTTGGCAGGGCCTTTTAGATCTTACTTATTTGAAACACCAATCTTTTTCCCAGTTTTATTTGTTTGGCAGAAGGGTGTAGGCCTCTATCGAGTACTTCTCAGTACTGTGCATTCTTTACAGTGGCGATGGTATGACACGACTCATGGACTCTGTTCAACTGGAACCACTCACACCACTTACCCTAAAGGCCAAAAATTCTCACTTTAGCCTAATGAGACTTCACTAGCATCCTCAAGGTGATATCCTCTAAACACTTTGTAGGTAAAGGTATGATTTTTTTCACCAGCTTCTTGCTTACCATGTTCTCATTAAGGTGTTTCTTGTTTTATCCTTGAACATCATCTTTACTTGGAGCCAATCAGTTCTGTAACTCATTTGATATTTTGAAAAGTAGAGAAGGTCAGGATAATGGGCCAGAGATTATAACTGCACTTTTAAAACTTTTTTTTTTAAACTATTTTTAAAACTATCATGGGCCGCATCAGGAGTTGGCAGGAGGAGGAGTATAGGAACCTAATCAAGGACTTTGTTAAATGGTGTGACTCAAACCATTTACAACTGGACACCAGCAAAAACCAAGGAGCTGGTGGTGGATTTTAGGAGGACCAGGCCCCTCATGGACCCCGTGATCATCGGAGGTGACTGTGTGCAGAGGGTGCAGACCAATAGATACCTGGGAGTGCAGCAGGCATAAATACCCGAAAAAATAAACACTCAAATCCGCTTGGTGTGAGTATTCAATAAATGCAAAGGATCTTCAGGGCTTAGGATTTTGCTGATTTTTGGTTCACCTTTGGGCTTATTTGATCATTTTGATGTTTGTTGTTTTCTTGGTTTTTAACTAGGATTTGTGGTCCCTTTTAAATCCTGGTCCTTTGCTATTTTAAAAACAAATACTGCTAATTATTAAAGTAGCAGTATAAAAGCCACCTCATTACAGATCATCCATCATGACTTTATCATTGTGTTTATTTTTTACTGTTATTTTGTTTTTGACACCACCAAGGTCACTGCCATTTTAAGATTCTTGATATGTTGCATTTTTACAATACAACACACATGGTATCATCACCTAACATTATATAACATGGTGATGCCCAGGGTCTGATTTTTAAGACCCAAAAACATCCAAACTCTGTGAAAAACATTCTTATTTTTTGCATCCAGCAATCAAAGAAAACTCCTTTTTTTTAAATTTTGTTTGGTTTTGCTCTTAATAAAGCAAAGTTTTGTTTAGTGAGGCATTTCCATCAGTTAATTATGCTCTTTTGTTCTTTAATTTGTTACTTTTATCTTGGCCTCTCTCCTTCTTTTTGCTACAATGACATCATATTTTGTCAAGAATCAGTTACGATAAAGCTATCTATTAACATCCATCCATCCATCCTCTTCCGCTTATCCGGGGTCGGGTCAGGTCGCGGGAGCAGCAGCTTAAACAGAGAGGCCCAGACTTCCCCGGCCACTTCTTCCAGCTCTTCCGGGAGAATCCCGAGGCGTTCCCAGGCCAGCCGGGAGACATAGTCCCTCCAGCGTGATGCCGCACCGATCCGCCTGTCGATCTCATGGTCCATTCTTCCCTCACTCGTGAACAAGACCCCGAGATACTTGAACTCCTCCACTTGGGGCAGGATCTCGCTCCCAACCCTGAGAGGGCACTCCACCCTTTTCTGGCTGAGGACCATGGTCTCGGATTTGGAGGTGCTGATTCTCATCCCAGCCACTTCACACTCAGCTGCAAACTGATTCAGAGAGAGTTGAAGATCACAGCCTGATGAAGAAAACAGGACTACATCATCTGCAAAAAGCAGTGACCCAATCCTGAGTCCACCAAACTGGACCCCTTCAACACCCTGGCTGCGCCTAGAAATTATGTCCATAAAAGTTATGAACAGAATTGGTGACGAAGGGCAGCCCTGGCGGAGTCCAACTCTCACTGGAAACGGGCTTGACTTACTGCTGGCAATGCGGACCAATTATTAACATGCAATTATTAACATGTTCATTGTAAGTTAGTGCCATTTTTATTGTTTTTGAGTTATTATGTGTGATATTTTTTACATATGTTCCACTTTGTTTATTATAATGTATCTTTTTAAATGCATAACTCTTCCTTCTTATTTATGGTTGGAGCCCCCAGGGGCGGGGCAAAACTGACCACACCACTTCTAAGCCCTCCCTCTGGCTGTTTAAGTCAGCTGAGAAGGCTCGGGAGCAGGAGGTCATTTTGTTTATTGTGGAGATCTGTGCGTATTGCTGTTTTTCATTGGATTTACTGTTTTTTGTGGCTTTCTTTTTTCTGGCTTATGATTCTGATTTTTGGATAGTGTTTTTACATTTGTTTGCTGTATGATTGTCTTTTAGGCAGCTCCTTTTGTCTTTTCTTGCTCTGTTGAGCAAGTTCCTTTATTTTTCTAATTTTGATAAAGAAATCTTTCATTTATATTTCCCTTTGTGTTCTCAGGTCTAGGGTTGATGGTTATCCTCCCTCTTGTGGAGCTTTTGATATATTTGTGGACATTGTGTGTTTTTTTTGCCAACTCCCCATTCTTGGGGGCTGCTCTGGCTGAATGGTGCCTGACTGAATTTAGGTGTGCCTGTTCTAAGCAGGAGAATGAAGTTGCTGGCCTGCTCCTTGTGCTATTTTTGGAGGCCGCACATATTTTTTGTGGCACCTCACTGTTCTGAGGACTTGGATTTGATTCTCTTCCTGGCCATTTGCTCTGTGACACGTTCTTCCTCTGTTCTTAGGGATCAACATTCTAAAATCATGTATCTTAATTTACTTGTGGTCTTGCCTCAAGTGAGGGTTTTGTGCAGGGCCGGATTAAGACCCTTAGATGCCCTAAGCACTAAGTAATTTTGGTGCCCCCTTACACTAGTAATTCAAAATATTAACACAATAACAAACTAGAATCGAAAATTTGAAATTAAACAAAACATACTTATAGTAAGAAGGAAAATAATATTTGTTTTTGTATGCTTCATTTTATTTTTATCTTAATAATTTTCTCCTACTTTTTTCCTTGCAAACTCTTTGATTAGATCTTCATAATCAATCTTACGTAGCACATTTACTTCTATACATAACAGAGATAAGGCATCCAGAATATGTTATTTGAATTATTATGTGGCATTCAACACAGTTACGCATTTCATAAACTGAATAATACAGACATTTTAATTCCCAGCTTACTGCTGATGCTGAATCATGTGCTTTTAAGGTGGCCGTATAAAGGATTGTATGAATTCTAGGCAGGAAGTAGAAAAAAGATTTATCCGTAAACTACATTATGTAAAAGTGAAAATCGTACAGCTGATTACTATTAGATAAAATTATTGATAACTTTTTTACTAAGAAAGATTTAGTTACAAAATTTTCACAGAATATTCTTTAAACCTTATATTAAGAATGTGAATAACAGATTTGCTAAATAATGAACGCAAAAGCCATAAATAAATTAAATAATAAAAATGGTAAAAATTCATGACAGTTAAAGTCAATTTCCAGCAAACTAAAGAGGCCATGCAAAACTG
>JANRMT010062800.1:2407895-2465243 GCA_026402145.1 Polypterus bichir lapradei
GTTTTTCTCCATTTACTGTAATGGAGAAAAACAGCTTCCAGTTATGACCATTACGCGTAGAATTTCGAAATGAAACCTGCCCAACTTTTGTAAGGAAGCTGTAAGGAATAAGCCTGCCAAATTTCAGCCTTCTACCTACACGGGAAGTTGGAGAATTAGTGATGAGTCAGTCAGTCAGTCAGTGAGGGCTTTGCCTTTTATTAGTATAGATGTGAATAACAGATTTGCTAAACAATGAACGCAAAAGCCATAAATAAATGAAATAATAAAAATGGTAAAAATTCATGACAGTTAAAGTCAATTTCCAGCAAACTAAAGAGGCCATGCAAAACTGCCGCCTCCATGTCGTAAACCGAACGACTTTAATTGTTATAGTATCTAGGGGTCGTGAAAATTGTCGTATCAAAATGAGACTAGGACCAAAATTTTTGTAAAAATCTCTAGTTTTTGATGAAGCAAATCAAATTCCAAAATATTAATTAGCGCAGATTTTGTTTCAGCTTTTCTGAAATTCTTTACATCTCATATTTAAGGATGTTTTAGGTCTCAAAGTGAGTACAAAGTGGCTTAAATGGCTACAAATATTAATTTTATCTGCCATTATTCTAAGGACTACAAATTATCCAATCTCTTGCCAGAACCTGTAGAAATTGACTTTAACCCCAAAATTGATTTAAAGATTTATTTTGTGCGGCACTGCTTTTCGATAAGGATCTGATCGTGTTTTTATCATTACTTGAAGAGAAAATGGCATCCAAAATTTTACAAATTTTAACGTTTGGGGTCGATTTTAAAGGTTTTTTTGAAATGTACAGTTTTTATTTTGGCATGAAAACCGTAGATTTATCATTTGATTATTTAATTTATTTAAGGCTTTTGTGTCAATTTAGAAAATCTATTTATACATATTCTTAGTACAAGATTTGAAGAATATTTTGTGAAAATTTTGTTATTAAATCTTTATTAGTAAAAAAGTTATAAACAATTTTATCCAACAGTAATCAGCTGTATGATTTTCACTTTTACATAATGTAAATGAATTTAAAAATATCCAAGAATAGAATTAAATAGACTTACCAGAATATTTTTTCCTCAAACTGGGATGATTTTTTGTTTTTGCTTAAAACAGAAAATAACGCTTTCTACGCACTAGAAATTTATTTTAAGTTAAATAACAGATAATTCACAAAACACAACAATTACGTGATAATAATTTTTAATCAACTATTAACTATTATTTAAAAATATAAAAACATATTGTTTTGAATTGAATTATTTTCACAATATTTTGACATAACATGGCGTTTAAGTTAAAAACGGATGGATATATAGATAAAGGTTTGTTAACACATTTTTATGTTCTTTTTAGGATGAGGACTTTTTGTGTGTTGATGGAAGCATGCCCTCAATGGAAAATGAGGATGAATGGGAGGCAGAAGATATACAGAACTCAGAATCTCAAAGATCCCCGTTAGTTATGGATAATGCTGCTGAAGATCATGTCAGTAGTTTAAGTCACGATGAAGACTTTAGCTCAAAGGAAAGAAGTTCTGTACTTGTTCAGCATAATGAGGATAATAGAGCAATGGAAGTCTCTGAACAAAGTCGATCTTCCTGGCTTGGATCTGGATTTACTAACTGGCTTGGATTTGGAGAACAAAAGGGTCAAGAGGCAAAGCATGAAATAACACAAGAAGACTCATTTAAAGGCAGGAAAATTGCATTGGATTTAAGTGATAACATACGTGAAGATGACATGGTGGAAATAATGGAAACTAAAAAGCCTGATCCGATTGATAATGGATTATCTAGTGTTTTAAATTTTGACAAAAAGGAGACAGTGCAGTTGGAAGACACCAAAAATTTCATGCCCCAGAAAAATGATAACATGGGCAAAGTAAATACCGTAAAAGAAGGAGAGGAGAGTACGTTTAAAAAAGATAATCAGCAACTACATATGGGACAAGAGTCTAGTTCTTCTAGTTGGATTCCATTCAGCATAAGTAAGGTTTTAAGCTTAAGTGGGGAAGCAGATGATAGACAGACCCATGAAAAGAATGAGAATATTAAACGTGATCGTGGAGAAGATGTGGAGAAAGTATTGGATGAAAAAAAACAAGAGAAAAAGATCAGTGAGGACAGCATTGTTCATGATCATAATGAAACCATTAAGGGCCAAGACCATGTACATGCTGAAAAGGAGGAGCCATTACCTTATATGCAGAATGGAGAGCAACTCTCTCCAAACTTTGCATCAGAGAATAAGAAAAATGAACCAGCATCAATTCAGGAAGACCAAATGAAGGATGAACAAAATAAAGAAGAGGAAAAATCAGGTTGGTATAGTACTTTTTATAGCAGCGTTCTTGAGTTTGGCAGGGAACATGTTCAAGTTTTCAAGAAAGATGTACCTGAATCTTCACATCATGAATACTCAAAAGGCATGGCCACTCCAGGCCCTGACCAAGAGACATACTTCACAGGGAGCGATGAAACAAAAACTGAGGCATCTGTGACTAACAAAGAATCTGAAGTTTTGTTCAGTTTCAGAGGTGTTCAAAGCATATTAAAAACCTTAACATTTAAGCAAAATGACCAGTCTCTGAAGACTACTGGACCAAATCTGGAAAGCACAAATGAGGCAATTTTAACAAACAGTGTAAGAAATCAAGTTATTTCAGATTCTGCAAGAGAAACAATTTTGATGGAAAGTCAAGAAGTGTCAAGTGCAGAGAGAACAAATGAGTTAAATCGAAATTGCATTGAGGCTATTAACACTGATGATTTTCAAAATGAAGGTTCGCTCTCTGAAAGAGCCTTAGAGCAACAGACAGACAATGATGATATTGTGAAGTTTAAAGGGCATGACCTACATCTAGAGGAGCGCGACCCCTTTAACAAAGAAATAAGCAAATCCAATGACTGTTTAGAAGATATATGGGCAACCACAGAAGAACAGTTAAATTTTGAGGTAAGTGATGAAATTCTAAGTGAGACATACGAGGGGCAAAAGGACATTAATAGGTATCCTCAAGCTGAAGGATTCGACCACCAAAATGTAGACAACTTCGCAAAAGACAGTACCAGTATTATTACATCTGGAAGTTCAGGAAAACCTTTGATGGAAGAAAAAAGTAAGGAATCACAAAACAGTCATATATATTTTTATGAAAATAACAAGAATGGAGTAACCTTAGCTAAGGATAAGCCATCAGCTACAATGGATATTTCAGACCTCAATGAAATGGTTTGTGAACAACATGAAGTAACCTCCGACATATATAACATGAATGAATCTAGCCAAGACACTTCTCTTCACGCAGGAATAATGAGCAAAATAAAAGAACAGCCAACTTTTGCCAAGCATTTGAGTCCAAAATTTGACTTCTACTCTTTGATTGTTCCAAAGTGGAAAAAATGTTTCCCTCAGGATTTGGAAGAAAAGGGCTATACATCAAAAGTGACATGCGAAGCATTCATTTATAAAGATGTAAGTCGAATATCACAATCAGAGCAAATAAAAACAAGAGTAAAGGAAGATCAAAGCCAAGTTCTCCAGTTGCCTACAGTCATGGATGGGGTAAGCAAAAATGATTTCACTGATACCACGAACAATCATGATGTCAGTGTGGATGAAAACGAGCCAGAATATTTCAAGAAGGAGGAACAATCTGTAAGTGAAATGGAGGAATCACTAGAAAGTAAAGCCGTATCAATTCAGGGGCAAGATCAACATTCGGAATTTCATTCTAGTGAAGTTTCCGTAATAAATAAAGGCAAAGACCAAGATGTTAATGAAATGGAACTCCAAGAAGGCTATTTGATCCATTATAAAGAAAGACTAAGTATAGTCACTGATAAACTCAAGACTCATATACGGTCAAAATTACAACGAGAGGAATGGGAACATTCTTGTAAGAACTTAATTTATACATATGACAGAAATAATTTGGACCATGTTACAGAGGTTTCACGGACTTTTGAAGAAAACAAGGAAATTACGCAGAAAAAGACTGAAGACGATAGCTCTAAAATACAGACTGCAGTTCATAATGAGGCAAAACTGGATATTAAACTGAAAGAACGCAATAATGAATGTGTGACCGCAGCATCTGACAATACTTGTTTGCCTCAGCAAAAACTCTTTGAAAAGACAGAAGCATCTACATCCTGGCCAGGGGACAATATCAAAAGTATAAAACATGAAAAAATTACTTTAGGGAATGCACTTAAAAATCAGGAAAGCAATGTATCACAAGAAACTAACGAACCTGAAAGTCAACAACATAAATTGCCTAAGCAAGAGTTAACTCAGATAGAAAATGAACAACAAGAAATTGAACTGTTGTCTGTTGCAGAGGATAAGAGCCAAAAGATCGCTGAGACTCTTTGTCAAGATTTCTCTTCAGTTCTTCTCAATGATGTCAATTTCCAGCAAACTAAAGAGGCCATGACAAAAAATAAACTTTTTGAAGTGTCTCACAGCAAAGTTTTAGTGGAAACATATGAGGAGAAACCAACAATTGATAAAAGCAACAAGGACATGATACTGGAGGAAAGTTGTCTGCCATTTTCTGCCATTAAAAATGGCCTTCCCAACATCTTTAAACAGCAACTAACAAGAGTACAAGAGATAAACACGTCACCATCAAAAGCTGTCTTACCTAATGGTGATGTAGAAGATCAATCCAGAAATTTAGGAAACAATAAACAATATGAATCAACTAACATCTTAGATTATGAGAAAGACATTTCTTTGGAAGAACATAATTTTAAAGGGCATATCAAACATTTCCATCCACTAAAATCTTCAGAAAATGACAATAGTATTGTTCAGTCAGATGTTAGTAAAGCTATGGCTAGGACACAAGAGGAAGATGTTCAAGAAGGAGATCATAAAACACATTTTGGAGTGTCTCCCAAAGAACACCAAGAGACAAGGAAATCATCTCCAATGACTGATCTGTTTTCTCAAGACGTCAGACCAAAACTTCTGCCTTTCAGTAGTAAACAAGATTTAGAGTCTACCAAGGATCTAGAGAGGGTTAAACAATTTATGAGTGAAGAAGACATTGATTTTTCAATAGAGGCTTTTGGACTGTCCAAGCTTCTGTACATAAATAACTATCTTGATTTTTCCAAGATTTTCAATGCAAAACAAAATGAAATGGATGGTCTGAATATAATTTGTGATTTAGAGCAAAATCTAAACAAATTCTGGGACAAGAGTGCCCTTGACATTAAAACTACCGGAGAGACGCACATGACGGCTAGTGACATTCAGTCAAATGTCATGACTCTTCAAAAGCTAAAACACATCCTGTCTACTTTAAAAAGTAAATATGCCACACATGTTTGTAGCAAAGAAAAACAAGGTACTTGTTTATTATTTTCAAAGCACGTGGCCAGTTGTCTTCTTCTAATTCACTGCCTTTCTAAATGTGAAGGTTAATCCAAAGCTTTGAACTTGATTGCTGGAAATCATCAGAGGCTATAATAGTATAGCCTGTATACCAGTATAATAATTAACCATATTTATAGTAATTTTAACTTTTTGTATATTATTGTAGAGCTAATGAACATAAGAACATAACATAGCATAAGAGGAACATAAGAAATCTGATAGAGTGGAGACCATTCAGTCTGTTAAGCTTGTTTGTTAGCTAATAGCTAAGCTGTCACTATATCTCATTCAGATACTTGCGTAATGTGTGTCGAGGTTTCTACTTCAACTCCATGTCTCTGTAGTTTGTTCCAGATTCCTAAAGCTCTTTAAGAAAAGAAGAGCTTTCTGTCTTATATGTAATTCCCCTTAATTTTCACTGGTGTCTGCGAGTATTTAATCAAAACAATTTGGCTAAATCGAATTTATCAATGCCTTTGAAGACTAGGATTAGGTCCCTACATGGTCTCCTCTGCTCAATACTTGACAGCTTTAATTCTCCGCGTCTGTCAGAGTAAGACATGTCCTTAGGTCCTGGGATATGCCTGGTTGCTCTCCTCTCCACAGCTTCAAGTGCTTTGCAGTAGCATGGTGACCAGACCTGCACACAATATTCTGCATGTGGGCTCACCAATGCACTATATAGTCTGAGCATAACGTCTCTTGAAATATATTTTAACAGTTTGTACAATATTATTTAACATTATATTTGCTTTTGACAGGTGGTATGGTGGCACAGTGGTAGCGCTGCTGCCTCATAGTAAGGAGTCCTGGGTTCGCTTCCCGGGTCCTCCCTGCGTGGAATTTGCATGTTCTCCCCGTGTCTGCGTGGGTTTCCTCCGGGTGCTCCGGTTTCCTCACATAGTCCATAGACATGCATGTTAGGTGCATTGGCGATCCTAAATTGTCCCTAGTGTGTGCTTGGTGTGTGTGTGTGTGCCCTGCCTGGGATTTGTTCCTGCCTTGCGCCCTGTGCTGGCTGGGATTGGCTCCAGCAGACCCCCGTGACCCTGTGTTAGGATCTAGCAGGTTGGATAATGGATGGATATTTGCTTTTTTAATCACTCCTGCACATTGCTTAGACGATCAAAATCTTGTGACAATATACAGTAATCCCTCCTCGATTGCGGGGGTTGCGTTCCAGAACCCCCCGCGATAGATGAAAATCCGCGAAGTAGAAACCATATGTTTGCATGGTTATTTTTATATATTTTAAGCCCTTATAAACTCTCCCACACTGTTAACATTATTAGAGCCCTCTAGACGTGAAATAACACCCTTTAGTCAAAAGTTTAAACTGTGCTCCATGACAAGACAGAGATGACAGTTCTTTCTCACAATTAAAAGAATGCAAACATATCTTCTCTTCAGGAGCAGAGAATTTCAGAGAGAGAGAGAGAGAGAGAGCACTCGCAAAGAAAAGCAAACAATCAAAAAATCAATACGGGGCTTCTGTGCTTTTAAGTATGCCCCACCACGATAAAGCGGCATTTTTTAGAGGAGCGTCCGTATCTTTATCTTCTAAGCAAACAGCCTCTGTGCAAACAGCCCCTCTGCTCACATCTCCTCCGTCAGGCGCAGAAAACGTCAGAGAGAGAGAGAGAGCGCGAGATTAAAGCAAACAATTAAAAAATCAACAAGTGTGCTTTCTTAGAGGTGCGTCTGTATCCACTAGGCAAACGGCTTCTGTGCAAACAGCACCTCTGCTCACACTCACACCCCCTCCGTCAGGCGCAGAGAATGTCAGAGAGGGTGAGATTGTTTGCTTGTCTCTGCCTCTATCAAGCACCGCGCGGGAAGCATATCTTATAGCATTGAGGAGTTTTAGTTAATACGTAATACATGCTCTGATTGGGTAGCTTCTAAGCCATCCGCCAATAGCGTCCCTTGTATGAAATCAACTGGGCAAACAAACTGAGGACACATGTACCATAAATTAAAAGACCCATTGTCCGCAGAAATCCGCGAACCAGCGAAAAATCCGTGATATATATTTAGATATGCTTACATTTAAAATCCGCGATAGAGTGAAGCCGCGAAAGTCGAAGCGCGATATAGCGAGGGATTACTGTAAACCCCTAAATCCTTTTCAGAGGTCATTTCCTGTATAGCTGTGTCTCCCATCTTGTATTTATAATTGACGTCATTTTTCCCACGTGTAGCAATTTGCATTTTTCCTCTTTAAAATGTGTTTTTTTGTGTTTGCCCAGTTCTTTTTGAATTATTTTTCGTACCTCCTCAGTATCTGCCATCCCTCCAGTCTTTGTATTATTATTATCTTCATCATTTTTTTATTGTTATTATTACTATTACAGAAGGAAATTGACACCATATGATATGATATCACTGTTTCTTCTAGAAGAGACAGAGAGAGAGAGAGAGAGAGATAGAGTGGTTAGTAGCACACGCTGATACAGCGCATTGCTGCACCCACCACACGACAAACCAACTCAGGATCCAGATTAGGACCCGGGTGCCGCCATGCAACAGGTGACACCTCAGCACCACACTAGTTCAGATGGAGTGGAACAGTGTGAGGTTTTTTTATGGTGCCTGGAGTGCCAATTCTGCCGCCAACCTCCCAAGTTTTTTCCCTGCAGGTTGGAGGGCCTACAGAACATTGCCTTAAATGTAAATCATAAACAGCCAAGCTAAAATATCATAATCCTATTTTATATGTGGACTATGCAGTTTAATCATTTACTATAAACCAGTCAGTCACTGAAGGCAACACACATCAAAAGTGACGGGCATATGCACAGTACAGTATCACTTCCTTGGGTTGTGCACATGCTGCTGCAACTTCTTCCGGTGTCTGGAGGACCTGACATTGGCAATCCCGTTAGCGGTAAACCCTTAGTTTCTGTTAATGTCAGTTGGCAAACATTTATAAAATTGGCTGTATGGAAAGAAACAAAGAAACAGTTTCCTGTATTTTCTGCTTTTGCAGTTTCTCAGGTTCAACAAGGCATTCCTTTCACAGCAGTACTACTGCCTAGTTTCATTTGTTTTTCTTAGTTGTCTTGATGAAAGTCTTTTCAGCTTTTTCCTTCATTGACAATTCCTGTCTTACATTAGTAATATGGTCACTGACATATCTGCACTAACATAACAAAGCAAATTATAGAGACTGATTCAAGGTAAAATAATAGGATCTCAGGCTTAGACATTATAGTTGGTATTTGTGAGTATGTTTTAGTAACACTGCCCATTTTAAATGAAACAAGTATGCTGTGTGTGCCAGGTATACAGCACTTTCTGTTCCATACTGAGTGTAACTATTTGTTATTAGATTTTTATACTGAATTTTTAATTTTTATAGCTCTTTTACTTAGTACCAGCACCAAATTGTCTTGCAATGCTGATAAAACTACAATCAGTTTTAAACCTGGAATGTTAAAACACAAAATATATCAGTGAAAACACAAAAATGCACAAAACTACCAGTAGTATACATTGAAAACATTATGGCAAGAGGTTGCAAATGTCTTACAGTACATGAAAAAAAGTCAAACTCACAAATTCTCTCTCTTTTAGATGAAAACATCCCAGGCTGCATCAAGGAAGCTTGCCAGGAGACAAGAAAAAACATAAAAGCAGATAAGTATGAGCAAGCCAGAGAGCAAACCCAATCAGCGGCAGAAGTGCTGAGCTGGAAAGTCCACCCCAAGACTAAAAGCACCGTCACTCCCATCGTACCACATAAACGAGACGTGTACACTTCTCTAAACAGTACGTATGATTTATGTTTCCAGTTAATGCTGATAATAATTCCATCATGGAAGAGAAGTTAAGATTAAACACAATATATTTTTGTTTTTTTTAGCCATAAAAGAAGGTGGAATGGCCATTCTTAAGTCACTGCAAGCATCTCGTCTTTATCAGCCATTCCGATTATGTCTTGAATCATTTGGAAAACAGGTAAAAAAAAGTGTGCTTCTAAAAAGTATGATTTAATGCGATATTTATTAATTTAATGTTAACATGTACAGCATCACAAAAAACACTGGCTATCAATAGACACACAGATAATTCATTATTATGACATAAGATTTCTCAAATTTGCTAAATCCAATTCAGGAGTGCAGGGACCCAGAGAAATTCTGGCAACAATGATTAGATAGACAGATAGATAGATAGATGGGAAAGGTATTATATGATAGATAGATAGATAGATAGATAGATAGATAGATAGATAGATAGATAGATAGATAGATAGATAGATAGATAGATAGATGGGAAAGGTATTATATGATAGATAGATAAATAGATAGATAGATAGATGGGAAAGGTATTATATGATAGATAGATAGATAGATAGATGGGAAAGGTATTATATGATAGATAGATAGATAGATAGATAGATAGATAGATAGATAGATAGATAGATAGATAGATAGATAGATAGATAGATGGGAAAAGTATTATATGATAGATAGTGTGGTCCCCAGCCGGGGCTTGAGCCCGGCCGGGACGCCCAGGAGGTCCAGAGGAGGGCTTGTGCCTCCTCCAGACTGCGAGGGGGCGTCCGTCCTGGTTATGTTGGGGGCCTCGGGTACAGGGCTTGGAAGCCCAGCCCTGTAGGGACCCGTGGCCACCGCCAGGCGGCGCCCCGATGCCGGAGTATCCCGTGTGGGACCCGGTCGGGGCTGGAGCCCGGCCGGGACGCCCAGGAGGACCAGAGGAGGGCTTGTGCCTCCTCCAGACCGCAAGGGAGCGATCACCCTGGTTGTATTGGGGGCCACGGGTAGAGGGCTTGGAAGCCCAACCCTGTAGGGGCCCGTGGCCACCGCCAGGCGGCGCCCTGGTGCCTGAGGAACCCTGGAACCCAGCACTTCCGCCACACCAGGAAGTGCTGGGGGGAAGACGACAGGGGACACCCGGACGGCTTCCAGGTGCGCAGCCGGCACTTCCGCCACACTGGGGTGTGGTCAGGACTGATTGCCGGGAAGTAGCTGGAGCCCATCCGGGTTCCCATATAAGGGGCCGTCTCCCTCCAGTCATTAGTGGATGTCGGGTGGAAGAGGACAGAGCTGGAGAGAGGACGGGAGGCGGCCAAGAGAAAGGCACTGAAAGAGTGAGGCCTGGACATTGGGGGAATCGGTGCTGGAGGCACTGGGGTTTGTGCACTGTAAATATATTGTAAATAAACACTGTGTGGTGGAACTATGTTGTCCGTCTGCCTGTGTCCGGGTCCCAGTCCACAATAGATAGATAGATAGATAGATAGATAGATAGATAGATAGATGGGAAAGGCACTATACAAAAGACATACAGACCTCTTCACTTTCTGCACACTTTATTGTGCTGTAGATTTCATTATAAATGGATAGATTTACCATCTCCCCATCAATCTACACTCAATAATGAAAAAGTGAAAACATGTTTTCAAAAAAGTTGCCACATGTATTAAAAATCAAAAGCGGAATCTTTTTGCCACAGCAAAATGTCTGAATGCTTCTAAGAATGATTTTTAATAAATTTGCAAACCTTTCTAACAACATGCTTTCACAGTGTTAATATGAGTTATTGAGTGTAGAGTGATAGGCAAAAATGTCAAATATATCAATTTAACATTAAACCTACAACAAAATAAAATGAGGAGAAAGTAGAGATGTCTGAATACTTTCTGAATCCACTGTAACTCTATAGCTAATCACAGTAATGGGTACAAAATAATTCAAAACAATATAACATAATAAGCAAAAAATAACTTCAGAACTTATCACAACAACTAGGTTGACCCGCCTTTTAAGGCGACCGACTTTTAAGTTGACCACTTCTTAAGGCAATTCAATATGTAGATCAATTTGATATTTTATACAAACTCATTAATTTGGTTATATTGCATTTGAGCGGTATTACTTTAATACTCGTAGTTTCTGTTATTTTTGTGATGAAATTTAAACTTTTTTTCTATATTGAGGTCGCCCTTTTGAAACCCCCTGATATTTACTACGCGGTGAGGCATTTGTACTCCATCAACATTAATTATTTCCAGAGACATAATTTTGTCTATTTTTCCAGCGCATCGCGCACAAAAGCAAGGGAACGATGGGAGCACCAGAACTCTGCTCACATCATGTCGCTTCGTACCGCAAGCTGCAAGTAGTAAGTCTGTGATAAGCAGAATACCGCTACGCTTTCCACTCACAGGATGGAAGGACAATCCCGACTGCTTTTATATAGTAAGAAAGAAGAAGAAGATATCGCACAGTCTGGAGTAGAAAATCATCTTTTACCTGGAAAAACGAAACTACAAATCCCATCGTGCATTGCAAAATGGACAGGACGTGTGTGAAACTCCGCGCCTGCGTAGCACTCACGGGACGGAAGGACAATCCCGACCGCTTTTATATAGAAGGATATGCACACAATAGTTCCGATAAAAATAACAATATTATCTTATAAATGTAAAAGTATATCTATATGTACAAGGTGGTCCAGATCTAATTATGCAGATCCAGATTGTCTGGATGATTTTGATTTATGCGGGGACAATTCCAGTTCGGCGCGAAGACGATTCTTCATGTCGTCAGTTTCGCACACTTTTTGATGGTCCGGGATTTTTTGGGTGATTTTCTATGTAATAAACGTAATAAATTATAGCGTAATGAAAATTGCATAATTAGATTTGGACCACTCTATATATGTTTGTATACTGTATATCAAACAACTACCAAGTAACATGGCTTAAATCGACACTTTCAGTACTTTCATATTTGATTCAATATACTTTTGGAGACACTAGCTAAACAGATATTGTCTAATATTTGAAAGTCCATTTTTTATTCAAATATTTTGTTATAATATTATGCATGCATCATTATGAAAAAACAAATTCAGAAAATCGATGGATGTAAAGTCCTCATACTGTGTATAGTAAGAATACTTTACTGTATTTTATTATTTTTTTATATTTTATTTTGAAAACCAAAACATTGCAGTAGCATGCTACTAATCAAACTCATTATAATAGCATACTAATTACAACTATTTACTTGAATGGAAAAATGGAAAACAAAAAAAGGCAAAACAATAGATGACCTCCATCCAAATATAGTAAGAATATTTCTTATAATAATACATGTTTAACCATATACATATTTCTTTATACTCAAACACAAGTGTGTGCGAGAAATGGATTGATGGATGCGTGGCTGTCTTCATATTTTGCTGGGCAGCCGTGGTCAGGCATGCCTCCTCATAGCTCCACAGCCCCAGCTTTGACTTCCCGGGTCACTCTGTCACTGGCTGTGTGGCCTCTGTGTGTTGTCCCTGTGTTAGCCTGTTATTTCTAGGGCTTTCAAGGGCTCTTCCTATCAACTGTACCTGTTAGTATTTAGGACCTCTCTGAGCTGTCCTACTTTCATTTCTGTGCCACAGGATTAGACTCCAGCTCCATGGTAACTGGACAAAAAGAGTTCATAGAATGTGTGCACTGATGACTTGATGGGTCATTAATTCATTCCTTTATATGTTCAAGTGTAGATACCTTTTCTCTTGACCTTTTTTAAACCTGTTTACAGAGTATAATTAATTAAAAGTATTAGTGTTATTTAAACTTTAAACGACGAGATGTGGTTGCCTGTCACAAGTCCACCAGTTTCACCCCTTTTCCAATCTGCCGGCTGTCGCTAGCATTACTGGTTTCATGTTACTTGTACTAGGTGGTCAGAATTTCATTTCTCATACGAGGTGCACGAGAGAAGCGATTAAAGGCCATGATATTTTCACTGTATCTCTGATAATGGCCTTCGAGGAGGACGACTGGAGGGTAGGTACACTGCTCTTCTTCATAATGACTTAGCATTCTAGAAAGTGTCGGCTTGTTTAATCTTAAAGAGTGTTAGATCCTGGCCGAACTTCACTGAGATTTCATGTGGCAGGTGTTTGTAAAGGGGCGAACCTCCAGCAGCGTGAATCAGAAATGATCTCATTTTGATAATCTTGTCAGAATGAAATTAAAACGCTAGAAAAAAAAAAGAATGACTAGAAAAATAAACACTGTGAAACCGAAGTCTGCTTGTCTTGTACTCTCTTACGGCTTATGCTGTATTTGAGACTGACAAATGGCCACAAAGTTGTCTAGTTTTAACTATTCTGAATAAATAAATTATAATATTAGTAAATAAAAAACGGAGAAAACCATTCATATCATCACTATCCGGTCGTTGTCTCTTTAACAGCGATTGTCTCAGACCGTGTGGCGATCTACAATTGGTGACGTTGGGAGCCTACCAAGTTATCCTTTGTGGGGGAGCATTGTTGGACGGATTGCCCCTTAATTCACCCAGATAAACACAAATATGAGCGTTTTTCATTATTTTAACGTTTTAAAAATAAAACTAAGACTATAGTGTTGATTACGTATTAAATAATGTCGTCGGGTTAATTAATAATCACCCCCTTGTTTCAAGGTACATTCAGACCTTCCCTTTTCCGCTGCTCCCTCTGGTCTCTGAGTTAAGTGACAGCGACGGATTGCACCAGATGTTGATGAAATGTACAATTTCTGAAATATACGTTTGCAGAAGTGTGTTTTATAAGTATGGGAGACGAAAACATGAGCCACTTAGACGGGGTGACCACTGAAGTGCCTGCTCTTTTAGTTTACTATTCCTTGGCTGTGGAGAAAGTGAAAGTTGTGAGTAACATATTTGCCTGAAAAAATTACATTATTTGCCTCTTGCAGTATCCTTTTGTGGTCAGCGCCGGTTTCTAAGTGGCCTGCGTGGCTGGGCTGTGTAGCTACCTGCTGCCAACAGACGACAGAGTTAGTTTAACGGTCAAGACAGGACTTGGTGTCCTCAGTTTCTGTTTAAATTCTCCTCAGGTTTTGTTTAAATTCTCTGACAACGTGGACAAAAATAACGTCTGCAAAGGTGGCCTTTAAAAAGTCGGGAACTAAGTTTATTGTGGCCAGCAAAAACTGCCACTACTTGGAAAGTGATGATGTAGTTTATAAGATGTTGTCGATTATAAAAAACCGCGTCTCCGATGCCTTCAGTGTTAGTAATGTAGATCTGGATGTCTGTTGGCATCATATTCATAGAACGCCTCCTGGAACGATTAGATATGGCATAATCATCTGTCAAGCTGGTAGAAACTCTATTCATAAAACAGAATGGAGAAAAACTCATAGCGGCCCTTTTTTTTTTAATTTATTTTATTAATTGTGCTCAATGAATACTGTAGCACTTCCTCGCTAGCTGGTGGTAGCCCATCGCGCCGGTGAACGTCAGGTTCCTCATTAAAGCAAATGTAGTCTTGTCAGTTTCCTGTAATCAGTCTTTGTACACCCAGTTAGAATTCCTAACAAATAGTGATTAAAGTATGATATTGTCATCCGTATGCATGTTCCTGTATTCTTTTTTTTTTTTTTGCTAATTTGGTTCCCATAATATGCAAAACAAATTCCCCAAAGGACAAAAAAGTATCAGTTTTTTAAGGTAGTGGCAGACTTAGCATGGAGGAATTTTATATTTAGACAGTTTTAAAGTTCCTGTTCAAAGCAGAAGTGTTTTTGTTTCAACAAATTTGTGTAATTTGCATCATTATGAATAGGGCCTGCTTAATTCTTGTAGAAAAGAGTAAACCCTGAAGCAGAACCATAGAATGTAAGGCCAAAACATCCATCCATCAACTCTTTATTGAGTCTAGTCCCTCAGCATAGGGATGACACGCCATTAATCAGTACAGTCGCACTTGCCATTTAAACTTGTTATACATGGTCTTTGAATTGTGTTTTTTGTTATAGTAGCTTTTATAAATAGTAAAGTGAAAAACTTTTCAGTCTTATGTTTTTTGTTTATTTGCCAATACTGCTGAAATAATGACTGCTGTCTGTTCAAAGCTTGTTTTATATCAGATCAATTGGAGTGTCTGCTGCAGTATTTATTCACAGTAAAAATCAAAATCGCCACTTATTTCTTTGCAGTGTCAATTTTTTTTTTTTTTTTAATGGTACTTACTTTTATCACAAACTTGAGTACCACCACAGGTGGCACAGTGTTACAGTTGTTGGCACTGCTGCCTCCCAAGTCCAGTTTCAGTAGCTTAGTTGTCCCTTACCTTGTGTCTCATATCTACATGGGGTTTTCTCCTCTTTTTTTTTTTTTTTCCTTGATGTATGATAAGCTAATGCCTGGTATGAGTGACTATGTGTTTGTGCAAGTGTGTGCCCCATCCAGGGCTTCTGTTACAGGCTCTGGTCTCTACTCTATTGCTCAAAGTAGGTATGGAACATTGATGGGTGGACTTAAATAGATTGATTTTATAAATATATAAATGTTTTTTGGGATGCTGGGATTTTTAATGTATTGTCTATTATTGTATTAATATTTTGAGACCACTGACGTAGAAGAGACAGAGGTAGGAATTTTCCTAATTGTAAAGATGGCGTCAAACATACGGCATGGAACATTACCAAAGAAAGAAGCAGGTTAATATACAGTGCAAGCAGCAACTCCGTACCTTTTAAGATAGTAAAAGATCAACATCAACAGCAGAAGGGCTGCTTATTATAATAGAGTGTAAAGGTTGGGGGCAAAATTTGACCTCACATATAACGTGCACTTGAATCAATCTGTTGTGTGATAGATGCTGCTTATTTTTTCCAGAATTTAATGCAGAGTGCGAGTGTCATTGTCCAAGATGGTTACCCACCAAAAAGTATTGGTTTTCTGCACTTGCTGCAATCATTATGGGGTGGTGGAGAGTGGGACTCAGTGCCAGAAGCATTAGATAGATAGATACTTTATTAATCCCAACGGAAAATTCACATACTCCAGCAGCAGCATACTGATAAAGAACAATATTAAATTAAAGAGTGATAACAATGAAGGTATAACAGACAGACAATAATTTTGTATAATGTTAATGTGTACCCCCCCCGGGTGGAATTGAAGAGTCGCATAGTGTGGGGTCTCCTCAGTCTGTCAGTGGAGCAGGATGGTGACAGCAGTCTGTCGCTGAAGCTGCTCCTCTGTCTGGAGATGATTCAGCGGATGCAGTGGATTCTCCATGATTGACAGGAGCCTGCTCAGCGCCCGTCGCTCTGCCACGGATGTCAAACTGTCCAGCTCCATGCCTACAATAGAGCCTGCCTTCCTCACCAGTTTGTCCAGGCGTGAGGCGTCACTCTTCTTTATGCTGCCTCCCCAACACACCACCGTGTAGAAGAGGGCGCTCGCCACAACCGCCTGATAGAACATCTGCGGCATCTTATTGCAGATGTTGAAAGATGCCAGCCTTCTGGTCACAAGTGTAAGGTGCCTAAACTGAACTAGAGAAGTCAATTCCAAGACAGACTCGTACCTAAACCCACACTTGCTGATATTTACAGTTGCCATTACCCTGACATGTGACTGACTCTCAGAAACTGACGCAGTCTCCCTGATCACTACATCACCTCTCCACCCAGCATAGATTAAGATAATTTAAAATTCACTTTGTTTTTGCACTAAGGAGATTATGATGCTTGGCACATTCATTTTACAGTGATTTAGTGTACAAACTTTTTAATGTCAAATATTATTTCTAAGGCTATCTTGTGTCATATGTTGTTTCTAAGGCTGTATCGGCTCTTCCTGAGGACATGAGGCCTGGTCCAGACCTGTATGGATTCCCTTGGGAAGCAGTGATAATAACAGCATTTATTGGAATAGTAACTGCTCTTCTTTTTCTCTTTAGATTTTGTCAATCAGTAAGTAATGTTTTAAAAATACCTTTATTTGCTATGTTGTTTATGATTAAAAAATGCATAGGACAGGAAAAGTATAAGTTAAAATCTACATCACACTTAACTTACTCAGCAGCAGAAAAGAAATTCACTTAGCCAGATGAGGTAAAGGAATGATCCTCTAGTGGGGACACTACAGTCATCCTTCTTCTGTGTGTAGTAATGAGATATGTTCAGTCATAAACTGTTAGCCTTTCCATGCTTAATTGCTTTCCACACTGAGGGGATTTTGCATATATAGCAAGCAGCACCCAGTGAGACAGACTTGCATAGTGCCTGTCACAAGTCAATCTGTTTCTGGATTCTGGCCTGCAGCTTTGTACTGATCTGACCTCCTAGTTGTGTAAATACTGACAACAGCCTGATAAGTAAGCTAAGGGAGCATTTCTCTTGTCGTCTTCTTCATTATCTGTTGGTGACATTAGTTTTGCAGGTTCAGTCCTTTACTGTGTTATATAGTATGTTATATGTAGCTGTATCAGATCAATAGACGATGTCTGGAATAAAAATAAGTTAATGTGTTTATTTAGATTACAAGTGAAGAATAAAAGTTTATCATTTCTATAAGAAAATCTCACAATGTGTCCCTTTTCCTTTTGGCATACAGATCAAAAGCAGATTATATGCTGGTGAGTAGCACGGCAATGTGTGTTGCTGTGGTAATATTTACCGTGCACTTTGATTTTTGGCAAGCTATTGTGTTAAAATTAATTCATTCATTTTTATTAATGGTATATTTCTGTTTTGGGGTCAAAATTTCCAGTAGTTATAAAAGAAATAAAAATTTTTTTTGTATTTTCAGGGAGAGAGAAGCAGCTTGGTGCCAAAATATCAGAATTACTTGAAGAAAAATGTAGCATTCTTGAAACACTTAGTGAATGCACACAGCAGGTTAGTTTAACAGTTGTGTATACAATGGAGTGGCTTTTGCATCCAGAAAAATAAGCTTGCTTCATAATATATCCTGCAAAGGGAATTTGCAGGGCAACAGCCCAAAAAATCCAACTTGATCTGGTTTGTGAAGAAGCTTTTACATAATTAAGTGTGTTCTTAACAATATCTTCATTTCTCTGTGGTCCTTTGTGTAGTTGTCTATACATTTTGTTTGCTGTCCTTCTTCTATCATATCCTACATTCCTACAGATAAATAACAACTACCTGTATAAATGAGGTTTAACGAAAGGCAAAAGAGCAGCCTTGACTGTTCAATTAGTCACCCTCTGAAAAATGAAATATAAATTTAGGAGAAATAATAAATGTTTTATACTGTATATGTTGTAGTAATGTTTCCTTATACTTGGCATGTGCGTTGGTAATCAAATTAATAATTAGAAAATGTTCTTAAAAAGCTGATAAATATTTCTTGTATTTTCCAAATGTTGCTGTTATTAGTTGGTGTTTTAATCAAGGGAATGTGATTAGAGAATATCGTTGTATTTAATAAAGTGAAATGCAGGCATGTTTTGGTGACCTAAATTTCAGGGCATCCTTTGCTGTACTATTATATATATTTTCTCATCTATATTTTTTAATTGTATTTTAAAGCACAAGAAACTTGAAGATATATTGAGCAATGGTGGCCTTATAGATCAAGTAACTGAGAAGGAAAATATGCAGGTACAAAGATGAAGTAAAGTATTTGTTATATTGTATTTAATATGGCTGGAATTGCATTATTTGATCTAAACCCAAGAGTATGAACATAAATATATAACTTTTCTTTAATTTTTTAAAATTTTGTGCTAATATATATGTATGTGCGTGTGTGTGTATATAGCTGTGTAAGCCCGTGCTATAAAAAGCCCGGACTCCTAGAAACTATTGAAATCATCAGAAAAAAACTGAAAAGCAGAGTCAGCAGTTTTGTTTTGTGGACGTGCTCACCCCCCTTGTCTATCAGCAGCTAAGTGAGTTTCTCTCTCATTTGTCTTTCCTTGGTGGTTTCATTTTGGCAATGGAGTCACTTTCTTTCAACTTCATGCTGTAGCCCCATGCTTCTTTCTTCTTCCGACTCGTTAACTTGGCATATATATATCTATATATATATATATATATATATATATATATAAAATTCTTTTCGCGATTGAAACGGAAATTACGTATTACCACAGAACATATTATAATACAGAAACTAATCACTTCGTTTGTGGATGCCATTTTTATATCGTCTTTACGAATTGTTATTATTTGTGTGAGAGTTATTTTACTGATATTGAAAAGAAGTAAACACAAACACGCCGATCTATCCCATAGAAGTGCACCCCGCGTCGCCTTTTCCTAGCCCTACTCTCTGAACTCCAATGAAGTTTTATTTATTCGTCCACGTGACTGTCGCGGAAACTGCCACATTATAACTTTTTTTTAATTGGCAGTACTTGATAGTAGAAGAGATGAGGAAAACAGCTTTGTGTCTTTCTACTTTTTAAATGTGCCGAGCTGTAAATAATGGGAAGACGACACCGCCTTCAGCGACGAAGGGTCGTGAGAACAAAGTGGACGCTCGGAGGTGCGGAATGTCGGCTGCTTCGCTGGGTCAAGAGCTTCGTAGTTTCTGGCGCCGTCCTCTATTCTTGCACTGTTTGTGACACTTCGAGTGCCCCATTGGCTCCTGGGAGAGTGGAAATCTTTGCGAATGAGTGTGATTGGCGCCATCGAAGCAAAACTCTCTTGTGCTTGACGACTACTTACCGTCCCTTAAGGTGAGTCCAGGGGCCTCATGTATAAACGGTGTGTGCACACAGAAATGTTGCGTAAGAACTTTTCCATGTTCAAATCGCGATGTATAAAACCTACACTTGGCGTAAAGCCACGCACTTTTCCACGGTACCTCATACCTTGTCATACGCAAGTTCTCCGCTCGGTTTTGCAGACTGGCGGCACCCAGCTTCAAAGCAATGCTACTGTTCCTGTGTGGTTATACCTTATTTTCCTGACGCGGCTTTATAAATACACTGAGTATTCCAAATACCATAACTGCTTTAGCGTTGTTACTCTCACTGCACTTCTTCTACTTCTTCTTTCAGCTGCTCCGTTAGGAGTTGCCACAGCGGATCATCTTTTTCCATATTACTCTCACTGCACCACTCGGAGTATTTATATCACTGTATCTGAGTGGGGAATCACAGCAGCAGCTGATCGGAAAGAGAAATATCGGTATACAGTATCAAGCACACGCTACCTCAGCCATGGCAAAACGCTTCAAAGCCTTTCCTGTACGGACCTCGCAGTTCAGAAACAGTTTCATCCCAAGAACTTTAAACGCACTTAATCAATTGCTCCTTGTAGAACTGTTTGTACTTATAAGTACAATCACCCCACTGTAAACTTGCACTACAGTTATAATATCACACAACCTGAGTCACTTTATAAAGCGCGTATTTACATATGATGACGATATCATTTTTAAGATGAAATGCAGCAAAATATGTTTATTATATTATACAGATAAAACTTTAACTTCATTTAAATAATCTATATTCTTCACTGGGACTGTCGTAAAGGATAGAATAATTAAACATGTACTACAAAGATATTTCAATGTTCCTTAAATGTTTTGAAGAATCGGCGCTCTAAGCTTACAGATGGCTTAACGTCTATTGCAGAGCTGATTGTGTGGCGATCGGCTACTTGTAGAAAGAAAAGCAAGGACTGCAGGGGCGGCTACACCAATATATATTGAATATAAAAAAGAAAGAGAAAATAACACAGCTAAAAACGAAGCGACAAATTTCGGCAAAAGTTAAATGCTTGTGTCATGAGCAGGAGGCGGCTATGCAGTGTCCACAATGGACATGGCCATCCGCCGTGCATAAGATAACATATTGACATTGGCGGGCAAAGGAGCCACTGATTCTTTCTCTGCCCAGGGCCACCACACGCCTAGAGCCGCCCCTGAGTACTGCTGCAATAAATTATTTCATCGAAGGTCGCACACAATCACTGCGCCATGAAACCCATGTTTAATAACGTGCTTTAACTCCTATCATCATGAAAATGATATCACATATACATCTCAGTATTTTGCTTAGAGAGCTGTAATATCACGAATGTAATGGATTCTGTGTCCTGTCGGAGGAAGAGAGCCGGTTTAAGAAGCACGTAGTGATTCACACACACAGAGCACATGGAAGATCACATACAAAACAAAGCATTTAACGTGCTACTTTAATTACGATGTGATTTGAGAAACTGGTTAATTAAACAATTTTAAGATGAAGTTTATGATGTTCTACTTTAATGACAAAATAAACTACATGATTAAAGTGGAAATTTCGAGATTGAAGTTGTCATTTCGTGCTTTTTACCCACTGTGTGCCTTTTTTTTCTCTGTACCCTAATAAGCTTTCATATGACACTCAGACAGTGGGCTACAGCTCGCCTTTTCACGGCGACTTTGATATGTGACTTCTTTTTTATTTCCAGCACTGTGCGACTTTGTGAACGTTAGCTTTCAAGTTTCTCCAACACGCTATGTCACTCGATCAACTTCCTTTTGTTGATTATACCACGGTTTAATTAAACAAATAGTATGTTTTTCCTTTGCCACCACTTGGTATTCGCTGAAATTCTTATACTTTCCCCCATGCTTTTCCTATTGTCTTTTCACAGAAGGCTGAGCTTAAGGGCGATTTCTATTGATTTGCATATTCAAAAAGGCGTAATTCTGGGAGCAGTTGGGGCGTTACATAAAGCGCGTGCACGAGCGTTACTTTTCACGCTGATCAGGATTTATGTAGGGGAAGAACGTGGAAGTTGCAGTACGCACAGATTCCTGCATCTGGATTTTTCTGTGCGTAAGCACATTTCGGCTTTTGTGCTTACGCCATATTATAGTGCGAGTTCTACGAACGGCGTTATACATGAGGCCCCAGGTCACTAAAACCCCGCAACATTCAAGGTTGCTTTTGTGATGAATTCTTTTAAGAAGATGGAGGGTTTACATCTAAGAAGATGTACCGACCTCTTCATGTTAAGTTTTGGACTTGGGAATTGTTTGGACCTTCTGCCCATTAAGCACGGAAGGGCAGGGTCCACATTTCTCAGAATGATTTTTCTCTTAAATCACAAGCACGTAGTGCAAGGTTGTCAGGCAGAAATTTGCAAGTTTGCATAGAAAATGTAATTTCTATACCACAGCGTTCGTGTAGCACCTTTCACAAGGGATCTGCTACTGAGAGATGATCAAAATACATTTAAGCTGCTGTTAGTGCTACTTACCTGTTGTGTTATAGCGCCTTTAAAATGTACTTTACCCGAAGGCACTCCAGTACTGCTCAATGTATCTTTACTTCTTACATGTTAATATTTTACTGTTTAATAATTTATATACTGCATTTTATTTTTTTCCCTTGCACTCAGTGAGCGAAGCTACTGGGTAATCAGCTAGTGTGTGTATATGTATATATCTCTGAAAAGCTGAAGTATGGCAGGATAGTACAGGACATCTTGATATATCAATATTTAGGGGTAAATAGTCAAAAAACAAAATCCTCCAAAATATCAAAAACGCTTTGAATTATTTGATTGTAATTCGGTGAAGTTGTAGAAAAAGGAAAATTAATAATCCAGTGTTTTGTTTTTTTTTTTTTTTTTCTTGTTTTGTGATATTTGTTCTTAATAACCATGTAGACAGTGAGAAACTGTAACACACCACATCCCCTTCTGCCACCGCGCTGCCAGCAATTACACAGAGAAATGGAGTGTGCCAGTTTAAGAGAAAGCCATCTGTAGAAACTAAGTCAAATTCATTTCATTTTTTTACCCTGAAAAACTACATGATGACTTCTTAAAATTTTCATAACTTGGCTTTTGGTGTCCTTTTCACTCTAACCCTTTTTAACAATATCAGGAAGTACTTTAATTCAAATTCAACCACCAGAGTGGAATCCTGTTCATTGATTCCTTTTTATTTTTCTATTTTCTTAGCTTAATAGTACCACAGCCTGTAACTGATCAAAAACGCAAATATTTTAAATTGGACCATAGCATCAGTGATGCCTGTTAGAATTTGAGTGTAAATTAGCTTAAAATGTTGTTACAATTGTACTAAGTTTAAAAGACTTGCTTTGGTTTTGTATAATCTTAAAAACAGAATAGGACTGGTTTCCCATTTTCCACATTCATAAAAATACGTAAATAGTAAATGTATATACTTTGTACAACACCATGGCACAGAAAGCAGCTCCGTGGGGTTTAACTTATGCTCTGATGACTGCTTTTGTGGAATTCCTTCGTTCACTTGTTTGTTTGTTTGTTTGCTTATACTCCCTGAAGTTGTCGGGACTATATTTAACTTGTAAATTGGCAGAATGTGAGCGTGTCTAGGTGTGTCATATATGCTCTATATCTAACTAGTGCATCCTTCTGGGTTTCGCGCATTTCAGCCAACTGCAAACAGTGATGGGCTTCTTTGAATAGTTTTGATGAAATCAAACTAAATGACCTCTGTGGCTACAGAATATTTATTGTTTGCATGTGTAAAATTGTGTTTGTGTATGTGTGCGTGTATATATACGTATTTGTGTGTAATTTCTGGATAAGAATTTTTATAAAGTGGATAGATAGATATTACAGTTTACACATACTGTATATACATTTATTTTTTAATTCCTTCTAAGTTAAGTGATTTATTATTACGGTTTTTGGCAGTAGAACAGTTGTGGTACTACAGCATAATATTGCCATGGCTGCTGCACACCTTGAGTTCTGGGTTTCACCTATGTAGAGTTTGTACATTCTCCCTGTACACGTATGGGTTTTCTCCCACATTTCACAGTTCTGTACAGTAAGTTAGTTGCCAGTGGACTGCTGTCCCATTAAAGGTTGGTTCCTCCGTCTGCTCCCAGTGTTGCCAGTGATGAACTGGATTAATGGGTTTCAAAGGTGTTTGATAGATTTAGCACATGTATTATTTGTGGTTTTTTTTCTTTTTTTGTTTAATCAGCAACTGGTGTTTTAGTACTGTATTACTAAAAGGTACATTTTATTCTGTCTTCCATGCAGTTGTATTTCTCATTTGTTGTAATTTTTAAAAGTGGCAATTTAGTTTTGTTCCTCTCATTAATTTAGATAATAAACCTTTACCTGGGTGGCGCAGTGTTAGCGCTGCTGCCTCGCAGTAAGGAGACCTGCGTTCACTTCCTGTGTCCTCCCTGCGTGGAGTTTGCATGTTCTCCCCGTGTCTGCGTGGGTTAGGTGCATTGGTGTTCCTCAAAATTGTCCCTAGTGTGTGCTTGGTGTGTGGGAGTTTGTATGTGTGTGCCCTGCCCAGGGTTTGTTCCTGCCTTGCGCCTTGTGCTGGCTGGGATTGGGTCCAGCAGACCCCCGTGACCCTGTGTTAGGATATAGAGGGTTTGAGAATGACTGACTGACTGACTGACTGACTTTTACCTGTAGTCTTAGTTAGAACTTAATGACAGTTGCATTTTCTTCATAATTGTTAATTTCACTGTTTTCTAGGCTATGTGTTTGAAACTTGAACAGTCAAACACAGATATGAAAGATGAAATCAAGCGAATAAATGTAGATTTGAATATTCAGAAATCTACAAGGACACAACAGAATCAGCTGGTAATGATTCTTTCATTTATTCATGTCCAGAATCAGTTATTGTTTATTAATTTATGCATAGATAAGAGGCTGAGAGATGAGTGTTTCTTTTTTTTTTTGATTACTGACAATAATAAATTAAGTGATACATAGTAATGTTGTATTTATTTATAATTTGCAGCTTGAAGAAATGCATACGTCTTTGAAAAGTTTGGAAAAAGAAGCAGAAAGCATAAAATCTGAAATAGAGCAGGTAGGTATCTATAATGGTGAAGTAATCAAAAGTCTATTAAGTAATATGTGTGCAGCCTACACTGTCAAAAATGCATTACACTTAAAATGCAAAATTATATACAGTATAACAAAAACACATTAAAATACTGAATCTACAACATGTGTACACCTATACAGTGGAACCTCGGTTTGCGAGCATAATTCGTACCGGAAACGTGCTCGCAATCCAAAGCACTCGTATATCAAAGCGAATTTCCCCATAAGAAATAATGGAAACTCAGATGATTCGTTCCACAACCCAAAACTATTCATATAAAAATGATTAATACAAAATATAAAGTAAAATACATAATACAAATTAACCTGCACTTTACCTTTAAAAAGAATCATGGCTGGTGTGAGTTTTTAAACTCATGTGGGATTCCACCCAACGGGACAACATGCGGAAGAGCGTCTCAAAGCAATCGCAGTCTCCCAGCGCTGTAGCAGTTCGCCGTATAAGCGCATCCAAAAAGATCGCAGACATGCTATAAGCGCCTGTCGTCAATGGGTCATACAAGGAACATTATAAAGATCCCGCTACAATAAATAACAGCGCTGTTGCTGTTTCAAGCTGAATAAAGCTGGTGTTAAAGTACTGAGACTCCGCTTCGTGTTTTGGGGAGCAAGATGGGGACTCGCACTTCACAGCGCACACACACACACAGTGTCACAATGCTGTAGTAAACAGATGTTGACTATATGAGTGAGGCACACAGACTCAGACAGAGAATAGGAGACGATTGCCAGAGAGAGAGAGAGAGACGCGCTGGGCAAGCGAGCGAGATAAGGAGAGAGAGAGAGAGAGAGACGCGCTGGGCGAGCGAGCGAGATAAGGAGAGAGAGAGACCTGCTGTGTGAGCGAGATAAGGAGAGAGAGAGAGAGAGACACGCTGGGCGAGCGAGCGAGATAAGGAGAGAGAGAGAGAAGAACCATCAGCTCAGTTGTGATCACATGACGCTCAGCAGACAAAGTGTATCCATACTACTCGTATTGCAAGACATCACTCGTTCATCAAGTCAAAATTTATTAAAAATTTTTGCTCGTCTTGCAAAACACTCGTAAACCAAGTTACTCGTAAACCGAGGTTCCACTGTATTTTTATAATATGAATATATTTCTTACACCATCTAAATGAGAATAATTTAAAGATAAACAAAACTCTGAGCCCAGATTACAACTGTATTAGGCCAAAGATTCACCCAATCATTCAGGTACAGGTTATTTGCACATTGAGAAGATAAGAAGTTTACAGATCCAATGTTTGCTCACATAGCTAAAAGAGCACACTTAGTGGCAACTCTAGCAGGGATACCCAAAAATGAATAATTAGCCTCTCACCTTCCTTTAAATGTTGGTATAGCTAGGTACCATAAATTGCCCTTTTTGTTTTGTTTTGCTTTTTTGTCTATAAACTTTAAGAAGGTTTGAATATTTTAACCCTTGCCATTGTAAGTCTGAAGCAAAATCTTAAAGTAAGCTTGTGATATGACTTGCACAACACACTCTTTTCTTGGTGTAAACTGCAAATTGTTTATTCTACTTTGTACAAGTTAATGGCCTTGAAGAACAAAGGGCTATTCATAGCTTTCCATGTGTAGGATATGCTTTTGCTAAAGTTAATGCAAGTTAGTTATTTTTCATATTTATGAAATGGCCAAAATTACAGTGGCCCAACTACTGTGTATCTGTTAGATATATGTAGCTCAAATGAGGTCTAAATCTTGTGTTACTCCTGTCATGATGGCCAGATCTCTTGACACAGTTGACATCAGCACTATTAAAATTTAATACTAGTAACCAAGAGCAAAAGACCAAAAGAATAGCAGCGATCAGTTTGGTGGTCAGGTAGTAATGATTTTCCTAGAGGCAGATAGCCAACATAATGAGGAAATGGTTTAAAAATAAATGCATTTGAAGCTGGTAATTTTTATAATACTTTGCACATTTACACTACATTATCTATAGTAAATGGTCAGGTAAGTCTTTGATTTTTGGATACTAAGCGCTATTTTTCAGTTTTAGCAAGTAAAAAAAAATAACATTCACGTTTGGTTTATGGAACAACTAGTCTATAGTGCCTTAACAACCCAGCATGTCATGAAAAATATGATAATAATTGGAGAAAATGTTATGCTTTTAAAAAAGTCAGAAATCTTTTTTGCTTAATCAGCTGTTCATATTAGGCAACATTCAAACTGAAAATTTAGCACAGAATCAACTTTTCAGGGTGGCACGGTGGCGCAGTGGTAGCGCTGCTGCCTCGCAGTTAGGAGACCTGGGTTTGCTTCCCGGGTACTCCCTGTGTGGAGTTTGCATGTTCTCCTTGTGTCTGCGTGGGTTTCCTCCCACAGTCCAAAGACATGCAGGTTAGGTGCATTAGCAATTCTAAATTTTCCCTAGTGTGTGCTTGGTGTGTGGTTGTGTGCGCCCTGTGGTGTACTGGTGTCCTGCCTGGGGTTTGTTTCCTGCCTTGCGCCCTGTGTTGGCTGGGATTGGCTCCAGCAGACCCCCGTGACCCTGTAGTTAGGATATAACGGGTTGGATAATGGATGGATGGATGAACTTTTCTCCCAGAGATACAGGTTTCATACGTAGTCAATATATAATAATCTAATTATAATAATCTAATATATGCCCTTAAAAAATTTTTAGTATTTATGGCTAATCTTATTTTCTGTTAATTTTTTTTCCCCATTGTAGACACACACTACTTTGAAAGTGTATGAGATAAGTAGTGTTAAGCTTCATACAAATCTACAAGCAGCAAAAGAAGAGAATTTGCATCTTAAAGAGAGTGAAGCACAGGTATATCGTTTAAGCTAAACAATTTTTGTATTTTAAATTTTAACTGATTCTTTTCGGAGTTCTTAATACCTTAAGATACTTTTCAGCTTTCCCAGGAAGTTGAAGGATGGGGTGAACGTCTTGGTGAACTGACCGAGCAAATTAAAATATGTGAGATGTCACAAAAAGAGATGCAGGAGGATTGTTCGAACAAGGAATGTCAAATAAAGGTAAGCATTAGTTAATATGCAATGTTATGTTTACAGAGATTTACAAAAATAGTGGAAACGCCAAACAATATATTAAGGACCTAGTAAGTAGTACACACACCTCCTTTACCTTCAGAACAGCTCTAGTCCTTCTTGGAATGCTGTCATACAAGTCCTTAAATGTGTAGTGAGATATTGCACCATTCCTAAAGAAGAAAAGAAAAATAGTTGGAAATGCACTTTGTATTCTTCGCCTTGGAACCTCCCTCAAGTTCCATAATTTTTAGATCTGGTCCTTGGGGTGGCTACAGAAGGTGTCCGAGTTCATTCTTGTGATCATGAAACCACTCTTGATCTAGTTTATATGGCCATTATCGTCCTGAAATAGTGAAACCTCATAAGGTGTGTTACACCTGAAAATGGTCTCTTAATCCTTGCCATAACATTCGAGCTTTGTGAAGCTCATGTGGCTTTTGTTCAGACTAGCTCACAGAGATGCTAATTTTAGAGGCCGTACTGTGGTATATGTATTAAATCGGCTTAAATCGTCTCTCTTTTGCTCCTCTTAATGATTTGCTGAATGTGGTAGTGCAAGCAGGCATGAGTTTTTTCTGGGCCGGATTAACAAATCTGCTTGGAACTTGGTCGGGTGGGGAAAGGTGCTTCGTGGGGTTAGTTATCCATTATCCAGTACTGATGTCTCTAAGCTAGGGTCAGTACTGAAGTCAAAATTTTAGTACTGATCCAACACTAGCCTATCTATGGCTTATGTTATTATTTTTATAACTGTTCTGCTTGACATCCTCATACTGTATTGTCAACATTAGTTTAACCCAGGTTAGCTGTCTGTCCCAGAAATCTATTTCTTTCACTCTCCAAGGCCCTAGGCATCTTCTTTTGGGATGAGGAGCATTTTTTTCGTGTAACTTGGGATTGCCTCAAATCACGACTTCTTCTGAATCCCATGCACCTCTTCACATTTGTCTTTTGCTCCACATGTACAAAACTCACTAGCCTGTCTCTCCTCAACACAACACCTATTGTCTCTACATCAAGTTTTTGTCATAACCCAGCATTCCTCTCCTTTCACTTCAGGGCTCTTTACACCATCCATCTGATTATTCTCATCTCCATTTGTTCCAGCTTTGTTTCACGTTCCTTGACATATTGATTGGTTTTTACTCATTGTGACCAATGCACCTGTCGTTTGGATACCATGTATCTCACCTCTTTTTAACTCTGTTAGTTTGCTCATGCTTGTTAGAAAACTGACATATTAAAGTGCTAATTGTCAGATCTTTTTATAGCTGATATACAGTGCAACCGGAAAGTATTCACAGCGCATCACTTTTTCCACATTTTTTTATGTTACAGCCTTATTCCAAAATGGATTAAATTCATTTTTTTCCTCAGTATTCTACACACAACACCCCATAATGACAACGTGAAAAAAGTTTACTTGAGGTTTTTGCAAATTTATTAAAAATAAAAAAACTGAGAAATCACATATACATAAGTATTCACAGCCTTTGCTCAATACTTTGTCGATGCACCTTTGGCAGCAATTACAGCCTCAAGTCTTTTTGAATATGATGCCACAAGCTTGGCACACCTATCCTTGGCCAGTTTCACCCATTCCTCTTTGCAGCACCTCTCAAGCTCCATCAGGTTGGATGGGAAGCGTCAGTGCACAGCCATTTTAAGATCTCTCCAGAGATGTTCAATCGGATTCAAGTCTGGGCTCTGGCTGGGCCACTCAAGGACATTCACAGAGTTGTCCTGAAGCCACTTCTTTGATATCTTGGCTGTGTGCTTAGGGTCGTTGTCCTGCTGAAAGATGAACCGTCGCCCCAATCTGAGGTCAAGAGCGCTCTGGACCAGGTTTTCATTCAGGATGTCTCTGTACATTGCTGCAGTCATCTTTCCCTTTATCCTGACTAGTCTCCCAGTTCCTGCCGCTGAAAAACATCCCCACAGCATGATGTTGCCACCATCATGCTTCACTGTAGGGATGGTATTGGCCTGGTGATGAGCGAGCGGTGCCTGGTTTCCTCCAAACGTGACGCCTGGCATTCACACCAAAGAGTTCAATCTTTGTCTCATCAGACCAGAGAATTTTGTTTCTCATGGTCTGAGAGTCCTTCAGGTGCCTTTTGGCAAACTCCAGGCAGGCTGCCATGTGCCTTTTACTAAGGAGTGGCTTCCGTCTGGCCACTCTACCATACAGGCTGATTGGTGGATTGCTGCAGAGATGGTTGTCCTTCTGGAAGGTTCTCCTCTCTCCACAGAGGACCTCTGGAGCTCTGACAGAGTGACCATCGGGTTCTTGGTCACCTCCCTGACTAAGGCCCTCCTCCGCCGATCGCTCAGTTTAGATGGCCGGCCAGCTCTAGGAAGAGTCCTGGTGGTTTCGAACTTCTTCCACTTATGGATGATGGAGGCCACTGTGTTCATTGGGACCTTCAAAGCAGCAGAAATTTTTCTGTAACCTTCCCCAGATTTGTGCCTCGAGACAATCCTGTCTCAGAGGTCTACAGACAGTTCCTTTGACTTCATGCTTGGTTTGTGCTCTGACATGAACTGTCAACTGTGGGACCTTATATAGACAGGTGTGTGCCTTTCCAAATCATGTCCAATCAACTGAATTTACCACAGGTGGACTCCAATGAAGCTGCAGAAACATCTCAAGGATGATCAGGGGAAACAGGATGCACCAGAGCTCAATTTTGAGCTTCATGGCAAAGGCAGTGAATACTTATGTACATGTGATTTCTCAGTTTTTTTATTTTTAATAAATTTGCAAAAACCTCAAGTAAACGTTTTTCACGTTGTCATTATGGGGTGTTGTGTGTAGAATTCTGAGGGAAAAAAAGTGAATTTAATCCATTTTGGAATAAGGCTGTAACATAACAAAATGTGGAAAAAGTGATGCGCTGTGAATACTTTCCGGATGCACTGTATACAACTAATATAGTAAGTCTAATATGACTTACTCACTTGTGTAGCTGCAAAATTAAACTTTCTTTTCATTTGGTGTTTTTACTGTTTTGCACAAGTCAGACTCTCAAAATTATAAAACAATTGTACAGTTGACCTTTCTTTGGCATTGACTCATTATGCTTACACTGTTTTGATTGTTTCTTTGACTCTGGGAATGAAACTTGAATATATCACTTTGACACAAAGTCCTGCTTATATGTAAGTGTTCATGAAGAATAAGTTCACCTAACCAATAATTAACCACATTAGTGGTCTGAAATCTCGCCATCATAATTCTTCGATTCTAAATTTTAATTTGTTCCTTGGTAGCAGCATTTCCTTCTGTCACTGATGTTAAAGGCTGGCCAGCCTACTGTCCTGTTCGAGAAATTCCCCTTTGTAGTGGGATTGTGCAGTTTATATCTTGACTAAGGCTTAGGAAGCAGACTGGTCCTGGTATGCATAGGGTATGTGAAAATGAACTTCCACATGCATATACAGTAATTATTATACAGTGGAACCTCGGTTCATGAACGTCTCAGAACACGTACAAATCGGTTTACGACCAAAAAGTTCGCCAAACTTTTGCATCTGTTCACGACCACACACTCGGTATATGAACAAGCCAGTTTCCCTTTCGGTTTGTGTGCGCCGGTGATTTCCGCACATGTTCAGTCTCTTCCTGTGCAGAGAGAGAGACACAGACACACACACGCGAGCGAGAGAGAGATGGCTGGCCGCATAAGGCCGAGAAGGCAGTTAAAGAATGCACCAGGCTTGTTTTTAAAGAGACAGACCCAGGCATTGTTTTAACATCATTGTATTTAATGAAGACTTCACTTCTGTTAACAGCGATCGGTTCGTAGCGTGCATTGTTGCAATGTTACTTTTCTTGGTGGTTTATTAAATTACGGATTTTTCAAATGTTAATTTTTTTCCCTGTGCTTAAAACTCATTAAAAAAAGTGTTTTTAGCGAGCGGTTCATAGTGCTGTAGCGCAAACTCTTGCAGTGTTAGTTTTCTCTGTTGTTCAAGGTTTTCTCAGTGTTATTCAATGTTTTTACATTTAGTTTACTATTACTCTGTGCATTCAATGGTATAATTATATTTGTGCTTAAAAATCTTTAAAAAAATATATTTACATACAGTTCGTACGGTCTGGAACGGATTAATTGTATTTACATACAATCCTATGGGGGAAAATTACTTCAGTTCACGACCAAATCGGTTTACGACTAGAGTTTTGGAACGAATTATGGCCGTGAACCGAGGTTCTACTGTAGTTCTAAAAAAAATCTGTGATGATGTGATATTTGATTTTGCGCCTTCTGGCATCCATGCTGACTTTGTTCTGATTCAAGAAACATACATTATAAACCACAACTCCTAGAAACTTGTAATTCATTTGCATTTTAGTTCACTAGAGCTAATTTTTGTCGAGTTAAAAAATCAGCACTGTAGAATATATATTTCAGGTTCAGGCTCAATTTTTCATCACCCTGTTCAGTATATTGCATAATTGTAGCTTCCTTTTTTATTGCTTTTATTTTCTACTGAAGAACAATTATGAGGAAACATTTAAATTGACCCTTTTAGGAATATACAGTTACAGCATGTCAAGTACTGTGTGTACTGTGAAAATATTAAGTACCAATAGGAATCCTGCATGACACCACATTTACAAGAAGAAGAAGAAGACTGAACAACAAAAACTTGACTTTGTACAAAATCTTGAAGGCAGTAGTCTTAGTCATATTCGTTGTTGATATGCACTGACTGGTTAGTTAGTCATGTGTCTGATGGTTATATTCTTTTAAGATAGTATTTAAATACTAGAAATGTAAAAGATGCAAGAGGTTTATAAATTGATCAGAGTTATTTTGAAACAACAAAGGCAATTCAGATGATACCAAACTAGGTGGATTAACAGATAATTCTAGAGTCCATTGAATCATTACAGAGGGACTTGGGCAGCATACAGGGACTTTCAAAACTCAACTTGATGTTTTTTTAGAAGAATTAAGTGGCTGGTAAGCTATGTGTGGCTGAATGGCCTCTTCTCGTCTAGATTGTTCTAATTTTCTAATGATTTCCAGACTAAGTATAGTATAGTCTATGCTTGCTATAGTTGTGTTGTTCCTTCATTTCACTATGATGTATTTAGAGTCTTACGGATTGCTTACTGAAAATGAAGGACTGGCATTCTGAAATAGAGGAAGAAATAGATGGAGACAAGAACACAGAAATGGAAAATGAAGCACATTCAGGTACAAGATTATTTAGTAAAATGGTTTCAACTTTATATGTTTTACTTAAGACAATAAATATTAAGAATAATTTAACATCTGTTTAAAAAAAAAGCTTAGTCTTATACAGAGCTAAAAAAGGTTAGAGTCTATCGTAGCCGCACTGAATAGCCTCAGAAGCGATGCCAGTGCACTTCAGGATACACTCCTGTACATATGCTTACTTACACTAGGCTAATTCAGAGGTACCAGTACAACTGATAAAATCTGCTAAATGTGGAAGGTGGCAACATAGACACTGAGGAAAAAAATGCCAACTCCACTTAGGGTGTGGCCAGGCTGGAGTCTGTGAAGTTGTGATGCAGTAATTACAGTGCTCCACCACCATGCTACTCCCCTACAAAAATATGTTAGGCAATTCTATATAAACTGCTGTATTTGTAATCATTTCTGTGTAGCAGTGGATGGCTAAGGTGGCAGCAGGCATTTGCTGTTTTCAGAACCTTAGTCTCTGAACTGTTAATGCATAGGAATTAGCATTCCTGTTAATCGGTTGTTTGAGTTCAGAAGTACTGGGCAGTGTGAGGGATGCTTTCTAAGGAAATGTTTGCACATGCTTATCTTGCTTTTAGCATTTGGCTTCAGTTTCCAACAGGTTACTGTGTTTATTCACAGTGTTCCAGTCATCCATATGTAGTCATAATGGCCAAGACTGGCAATGAGCAAAGTTTCATGAAGAAATATAAGTGAGCAGAATGAAATGAAAAGGAAAAATCTAGTCCTTTCATATTAAATGTAAAAATGTGCAGATCTAAACAAATGCACTGTATCTTCAAAAAAAAATTCACATCACAATGCCTGGTATTTTTAAAAGCAGAAATGACATTAAATGCTAATTAAACTGTAGCTCATTTACAATGTAAAATGAGTTCAACAATTACCAAAAAAGCCTGCCTAGATCAGCCCTGAGCATGCATTGTTCTGTTTAAAGATTAATTCAACTGGACTAACAAATCTGATTAATGTACAAAAAATGCCAGTATACCAAATATTGTAGATAATCTTTATTAGTATTTAGAAGCATTATTAAAGTATTTAATGTTTTGATTGCTAATAACTAATTTTTAAAACTTGTAATAAATTGTACTTTTACAACATTCTGTTGACTTATTTTTTATTTCCATATTAAATGATAAATAAATCTTAATGAATTCTCTTAAAACGTGCACTCTAAGTAATTCTTTATGTATATCATTTATTTTTATAGCAGATCATCAAAAACAGAAAATAGAAAAACTGATTCATGCTGCTAAGGTATTTTATTTTCATCTTTATTCATTTAAATGTATTTAAAAGTAATTACTGTATACAGTATTTAGTTATATATGTTTAACTTTTTTATTTTTCAGTTTGACCATCTGTAGTTCACTTTTTAAAACTACAAGAACAGGCACTGTATTTTCTCTATTTATAAAAATATTCTTTATTTATTCCCACAGTTTTAAAGGTAAATTAATGTATTCCATGACCGTGAAAACAATATGAAGAGTACTAGACTTATCCTTTAAGAATTAGTTAACCCTCAGAGAACATTTTCAGAGAATGTCAGAGAGACTCTTAGACTCCACACTGCACTGTCTTGGCACCATTTGTATCAAAATTATTATAATTTGTTTATCATCATCATCATCATCCTCGGTGCTTCAGCCCTGTTTGGGCCCTGATTTTTCGCAAGTCTATTTTTCCATTCCTTCCTATTTGGAGACTCCCTTTGCCAGTGTTTCAAACTTGCTAGTCTAGCGTCTGTGCTCACTCCATCCCTCCATCCATTGTAACGTTGGTCTTCCTCGGCTTCTTCTCCCTGTCAACTGGAAGAAGAGAAGAGTTTCTGTATCAAAATATATTAAAATCATGCTGTAGAATAAATTATCCAAATTGGATGTAACTCGCTCAATAACTGAGTCCCTTATCCTACTCTCAGAATAATTTCTTCAAAAAGTGTTTCAAATCTTTGGTTTCTTCTTTATTTAAGCTTTTTATTCTCTTTTTAAATACTATAGATTCTTTTAGATTTAAAAACATCCAAACAGCATGGTTTATTTTTATGCTGTAAAGGTATCCTCTTTAATAAAACCCCTGTGTGCGTCCAGGTGTCCGTGTATGTGTCTTCTGGTGAAGTGCGCATGCGCGGAGACACGTGTTCAGTCTCTCCCAGAGAGAGAGAGAGACAGACAGACAGACAGACAGACAGACACGGGCACCAGATAGATGGGCACATGCGCGCGCGAGAGAGACAGATGGACGGACGGACGGACGGCACGCACACGCGCGTGCGAGAGAGAGAGAAACAGACAGACAGAGACACACACACACAGGCGCACACGTGCATTGTTGCAATTTTACTTTTCTTGGTTGTTTATTAAATTACGAATTTTTCAAATGTTCATTTTTTCCCTGTGCTTAAAACTCATTAAAAAAGTGTTTTTAGCAAGCGGTTCGTAGCGCTATAGCGCAAACTCTTGCAATGTTAGTTTTCTCTGTTGTTCAAGGTTTTCTCAGTTATTCAATGTTTTTACATTTAGTTTACTATTACGCTGTGCATTCTATGGTATAATTAACTATATTTGTGCTTAAAACTTAAATATATATTTACATACAGTTTGTACGGTCTGATACGGATTAATTGTATTTACATACAATCCTATGGGGGAAATTACTTCGATTCACGCCCAAATTGGGTTTCGACCAGAGTTTTGGAGTGAATTATGGTCGTGAACCGAGGTTCCACTGTATTACTGTCAGAGAAAATTACAGGTATTTTACGGAAATACAAACCAGTATTACTGCGAGAGAAAATTAAAGGCACACAATACAGTGACGCATATTACAGCCACATACAAGGTCCCTTGCCATTTAATATAGACTGATCCTACTAATGTTTATGCACTACTGTTCTAGCGCCCGTTATTGTAACGGGCTTAATGTCTAGTTTTATATTTACCTTAATTTGCATATAAGCTTTTAAGCTAGGACTGCATTTAAAATATACATTTAAACAGTAAATAGGTAAGTATAACAGAACATCACTTAATTTTAATTTAACTGCACTGTATTTTTAATCGTTTATAGCATACTGTGCCTGTAAGCAAAAAAGTTTGCTTTATTAGAGTAAATTAACTTTTGAGCTTCTCTATATTTTGGTAAAGTATTAAAATTTATATTAAATAGTTTTCAGCTTCTTCTAGTAATTTCATCTTGTAATGGTGTAGAATTTCCATCTTTTGTTCTTGTTTTCCACCTGTCAGTGTTACTCTTGATTGTATGTGAAACAAAAATAACAATAAAGTTGGGGTAAAAATAAGTATAAAAGAAAGCTGATTGCATCCATGCCTCCAAAATATAGAAGGAAAGGAAAGATAAATTGCAAAGAGAGAATTCCCCTTTGCCAAGTTATTGTGACGAAGGGTAACATCATCTTAAAAGCAAGCGAATCACGGGTAGTTTTATTTATTTACTCGGATAGAACACGTTTGAATACAAAAATGTAATTGTAACCATAAGACAAGCACGGATTAAATAATCATGTACACCGTAGTATTTGGGCAAAAAAAGAAATCCTAGTCAGGCGAATTCTGTCATGAATCTGTAATTCTTAAACAAAAGTGTACTTATTTCATGTTACTTCTCTTTACCTTTTTAATAAATACTTTTTTGCTGCCCTTGGCTTTTAAATGACATGGCATCTAACATGTCATTATTTGAGGCATGTACAATGGCACTGTAGGACAGAACACACTGATGTTATCACCAAAACAAAATGCAAACCATAAACAAACATAAATCTCAAAACTCCAACAAACTAGCCGGAGTGACTAGAAATCCTGACGTGTATCCATGTTACATACAGTACAATATGTAGCAGTGTTACTGTTAGGACAGAACCCTGAAAATCACAACCATCATTGAGTGTAACACGAGACAAGGATGTCTGCTTTAACCATAATTCATTTTGAAGAGAGTGTTTTGCCAAACGATACAGTACTTGCCATTTGCTCAGGATACCTTTGGTGTGGTGTTGCCAGATCTGCTTTTAAAAGAACTTCTGTTTAAATATTTTTTTTCTTTTTCACTAATTTTATGAATAGATGAATGCAGATTTGAAATCTGTTGATGAAGACAAGAATCAATTGTTGGCCAGACTTAACGATGAAATGAAAGCTAAAGATGATCTCCAAGGTGAAACTAAATGCTTACAAACTTAATTATCTATTTATTTATTTTTGGAAATGTTGCAAATGATCTGTCTTTCCAACAAAGCAATACTTTATATAAATGCTTGTTTGCCTATAAAAATAATCATACTTTTGGTTTCAGAGCGCATTGATGAGCTTCAAAACAATAAAGACTTTCTTCTTGCTAGAAGTTCTGAGTATACCACAGAAATAGAAAAACTGCAGCAGAAACTTCAGATAATGACCGAGATGTACCAAGAAAATGAACTAAAACTGCACAGGTAGGAAATCCATTAACACATTAATACAATTAATAAACAAAACAGTTTGTGAAAACCTTGAGGAAGTTGAGGATACAAGTCTTGTTTTCCTCCAAGAATAACCAACTGTATTCCATATTGTTAATGATGGCAAGATGATGTTTATTAATATTATTTGCAGTCAACAGACAAAGCATTTGAACAAGAACACTTTTTTTGAGAACCATACAGTATATTCAAGTCAATTTCTGTCAATCTAGCAGTTGCCCTCTGTCAGGCATATTCAGTATTAAAGCTTTTTGATGCTGGAATATATTTTGTAGTGCATACTAGTAATAAAATACTTTGCATTTTTGATTCCAACAAATGACATGGTCTAATGTAAACATTAGTGTTGTGATTGAGAATCCAATACTGTATGTCATGTGATTCACAGGTATAGCAATAGACAAACAACTGTCAATATAATGTAATAAAGAGAATTTTAAAATAAGATAAATGTAGGAAATAAAAAGAACAACAGAGTAAATACTGACCAGTAAGTACTAAAAGTTCAATATATGGCCATTAAGCACTCTAGTGATCTGTCCCTATTATTGTAGCAAAATGACAGCAGAAAGAGACAACAACTTCCATTAACAGTTATTAAGAGGACACTGTGGCCTACAGGGACCCGATTTGGAGTCCCCCACAGTTCTACCATTAGGTACTTCCCTTGTGTAACAATCAAAGGGCTTGACTGAGATTAGTACTTAACTGTGTCATTTTTTTATTTGCGTTTTCCTTTATGTGTTGATAGTGTTGGTCATATACACTATCCATTAGAATGTAAAATCTAATACATTTTATTATTACATGTTACTAACATCTCAGAAATGAGAATGATGCTGTCGAGTGAGGTGTGATGCCATAGGTATTGTGGACTGCAGTTACACTCATTTGAATACTCTGAAGAATCTGTGCTTAACTTTAAACGCTACACTAAACAGTCCAGGATTTATCATGGGCCAGCCAGCTAGTTTTGAATATAAATAGATACTTAGACCACAGTTAGTACTACAATATTTATTAAAGGTGATGCATCATTTTGTTGCTGTACAGCCTATTCACTTGTAGCATGAATGCTGATATTTTCCTCATTCATCATTTTAATTGCTCCCTTTAATGGACTGCCAACCTGTTATTAGTTGTTCATAGAGCTCTGGCTCCCTATAAACCCTTTAGTAGAAAATTCAAGTTTTGAAATTCAGTAGATAGACATTTTGTATTAGCATAGCTCACATTTTGACTATGCACTTTGCTAGTCTAACATAGGGTTTTGGGCTTACTTCAGGTCCTTTATTTGATGGCATCAAGATGGGCAACATGTCCCTGTCACAAAATGCAGGACTTATCCCAGAATAAAGATGGACGGATGGATTTTCCATTTTTTTTCTGTTTACTAGGGGGCTTCGCCCGCTGCTTGCTTCGCTCGCCAACCCCTATGTTTGGTTAATCGGATATACAATTTTAATTTTTTTTTTCTTTGGAATTGTTTCAATTTCATTATTTACACTTTTACTTTAAAGCTTCATTAAAAACAATATTTTTTGGAGACACATTGTGACAATGCAACGTATAACTGCCCGTGAGTGAATATTGTTTCTGTTTCTCTAATAAATAATCCGACTTTTTCTAATGTTTGTCCCTGTTATTTATTGATTGTCATAGCAAAAGCTGTTCTCACAGTAAACCGTAAACATTTTAATACGAATGGCATATCACGATCTCCTTTGGTGTGTAATGTTATTCGCGGAATATATACATTACCTTTCTTTTTGCCTGTTAAAATTTGCATCGCTTCTCCGTGATCATAAATATACACCTGACCGAATTGTGTTTTCTTTGAAATTCAACTTGTCATTGCTTTAACTGTTGCGGGACCACAGATTCTCATAGTGTATGGTCCATTATTGTGTAAATCAACGTTTTGTGCAAAAGAATGATGCGAATGAGAAAAGACTCTACTCTTTGCCTTTTATTTCTGACCTCGATTTGTCCTGCTCTTTTTTTCAATTACACCTGGTTCTGATGATTAATCACCGTTTGTTCTGCGGTAATGCGATCTTTTCTATCTTTTCTTTGATACTGTAGCGACTGACATGATAAAGTGTCATAAAAGTTTTACTTGAACAATTGCTGTCTTCATAACCCCAAACACAACTTTCTAGCACCCTCTCCAATCCCTAATCCCCCTCGTCTTGGCCCACCTTTACTGCATCAATCAATACCCCACTATCAGTCTTCCATGCTGTACTCCGCCCTCCCTCAATCGGACCGAACAGTCACTTAAAACCAAAAAGGCCTCACCCTGGCTGGAATGCTACAATACTTTAGAATTTTTCTGGTTTCATAATCTCTTATCTGCCTTTTTTTCCTCTCCAGCGCCTTTGGGTCTCTGTTCTCCATATTGACCTTACACGCTTTATATGTGTTGAGGATGTGTGTGAACTACGTGCTTTTACACGACCGACTGTTTTTTGATGGATGTGCTCTTATATGATATCTGTTGTAAGTAGGGCGTGTCTTGCAAGAATTTCATGTTCCACTTGGCACTTGGTGTCTCTTGGCACCAAGTCTCATGTTTATGGTCCCCGTGAGACACTCTGTGGCCAGTCTGTTTTGTCTCGCGGGTCTTTTAAATGTCTTTCGAGAACTTCTGAGAAAATCGCGTATCGTCGGCTTGCTTTTGCATTCCAGGATTTCTTTTTATAATAGAGAGATATATAGCGTTTATTTCAATGTTACTGAATGGCGACTTATTTTTGTCATTGAATTCTGCTTAGATTTCAACTGCAATCAGTGATGTTGATGTTGGTGCTGGGGGGCTGTGTTTCAGGTCATACCAGCCCAAAAGCACAACAAATCATATCAGCTGATTACTTGCTTTTGCAGGTTCTTATGTGGAATGAAACGGTGTCCTAGTAATTGTTTAGTTTGGTAAATAAGTAAATGATAGCATGACTCTGATTTTTACAGAAAGCTGACTATTGAGGAAAAAGAGAGGATGCAAAAAGAAGAGAGGCTAACTAAAGCAGATGAGAAAATCAGCCTTGCAGCTGAGGAGCTGAACAGCTATAGGTAACATGTGCCCGTCACCGTGATTGGCTTGAATACATTTCACTTTTTGATTCTTCCAAAGATGTTTTGTTGCACTTTCATGGTTATTGTTCACTTAATATTTTACATTTTGAAAATGGATAATAATCCTCAAATGACAGTACAACTGGTTCTGTTTTTCTAATATAATGTCTAATTATTATTAAATTATTTTTTTACACTTATCTATTCCATGTCTGGTCCTGTTCAGTCCAATGGGATTTAAAATACCAGTTATGCACAACCAGATAAGATAAAAATAAGAGCTTCCTATATTTTTGAATTACAATTAGATTTTTTTTTTCTTCCCAGTTATTTGTAGTATACTTAAAGATAAATATTTACAATATTCACAAATGTAGCAATTTTCTAAACTCTTTTAATTCTGCTACTGAGGTGCAGGTATCTGGAGTCTAACATGGCAACATAGGGCTCAGTACAGAAATCAGACCGCCAGCCCATCATAGAGTACTCTCATGAATACGGTGAAACTATCACATGGAAAGAACCCAGATAGTGAGTGGCAAACGCATTGACCACTGTGCTACTGTGCCGCCCATATTCAATTCAGTCTTTTTATAATGTATATTTTCTGTTTATAGCCTCAGAGCACTCTAAAAAAATCCGAAAAGAAAAACTAACAACAACGAAAAAGAAATTCAGAAACAGTATCTATTGAAGCACGTTATATGAGCACAGCTGAGGTGGGAGACCAAATCAGTACAGTAAAATGGGAATCCCTACAGTGATGCTAAGCTTGGAACATTCTGTATGTTAGAATGCAGAAGCGGTGCATTGTGGGGTGGCACACTACAAATCAGGATATCCCCATTAGATTAAGCAACAATTAAAAACAGGGGAAAAAAAATAACACATTTTTAAAGAGTCATTATTTTTGTCCTGCAATTTTATAAAATTCCTTGACTACTTGCTACCACCACAGTATACTAAAATTATGCATCATGTCATAGAAAATAAAGTCAGTCCTGCAAGGAAAATGCAGGTGTCATCAGCAGTGCCTTTACTTGCAGTAATTTCCTGAAGGTTACAGTAGACTAAATGAGGCAGAATACTAAAAACATTTGTTTTTTTCATTTTTTTTTTTGTCCCTCATCTCTTAACTTCAGTAACTGAATAATAATTATGAACTGTAATGTGCAGAAATAAGTTAAGCTGCTGAGGGAAACTTGTCTTCAATTAGAGATTCAGTGAAACATGCAGTTTGGGGTGTCTGTTCCTGGGGCACCAAAAACATTTACATAGCGTGTGTCATCAGATGTGTTGAAAGTCCCTTAGGGTAATCAAAACTGACACTGTCCTGAAAAGTGAATGATACTTCAACTGCATTAATAACACTGAGCAACAACAGCTTACAAATGCCAAGGCTGACATATCTTCATACAGAGATTAGCTTTGACACGTTCTCAGAAAGCTAAACCTGACCATCCATATTGCAGACTTTTCACAGGTTTAGCACTTTTATGATATGTGGAAGTAGGTATGTGCACAAACACGCCATTAAAATGCTGGTTTTGAGCCAAAATGTAGTTGTCTTCAATTACTAGTCTTAAAGTAAAAAGTGTGCCTCAACATACCGTAGATAAAGTACATCACTTCAAGCTGCCATATTTTTTTTTTTTTTTTTTTTTGGATCAATGACATGTAATTGGTTAGGATCCACCTGTAAACACTCTTTTTGATCTGTCACAAGTGACCTCAACTTAGGACAGGTCTGTAGAGAGTGTACAACTCTGTTCCCCTTCCAACTATATGGAGAGTGAATACTTTTTCAGAGCAGCTCGTCCATGTCATGATCAAGAAAAAGATGAAACTTTATGGCAGTATGTGGTGTTTTTATTTCTTCCAATTGAATAATTTTAATTGGTATCCAGTATCCACCATAATAGAGCTACAATCACATGCTCTTAGTTAATCAGTTTAATTATTCATCCATCCATACTTCCATCGCCGCATGAACACACACACACACGCACTCACTCACTCACTAGGGACAATTTAGCAGTGCCAAGTGGGTGAAAATTAAAGCACCTGGAAGAAACCCACATGGACAGGAGGATAGCATGCAAACTCGACACAGGGAGCACTTGGTGTCCTTGTTGTGAGACAGCATTGCTACCTCTGCGCCATCATGCTGCCCCATACGTGTATGTCATCAGAAATTCCTTGCCATTTGATTGATTGCAAATAAATACTTTTTGAAATTATTTTTTGAATATATTTCATTGTATTGATGTTGTTGATAATGATATCTAGGTGATTTTTTTTGTTTTGTGGGTGATATTAATAGTATGCTGATGTTTTATAATGTTCAGACCATTATAAATTGCATTCTTTATTGTTAAAGTTTCACATGAACCAATTTCACTTTTGTTCCATTTTAAATTACTTCATTCACTAACAATATGGTTCTGCTTGAATTTTTTTTACATTGTTTGCAGACTGAGAGCAAAAGAGTTGGATGAAGAACTTGACAGAACTAACCAGTCATATAAAAATCAGGTATTTTACATGAAATAGTTAAGATACATAAATATTATGTATTAAAACTCGAAAGCTAATCGGACTGAGCGTTTGTAAAAGAATATACTAAACAGTACTTAAGTCTTATTTTATTCTTTGAATGCACAATTCATTATCCTCGCAAAGATGAATGTTGGGATTTATAACTGAGAAATAAGGCATTTAAGGTCAGTTTAACTGGCCATTTGCATTATTCCGTAAAAGATTATTTTTCATATTCATTACTGTCAAAAAACGTTTTGCAGATTAATTTAAGTAGTTTTTCTTAGTCTTGCTCATGGATAGTTCTGTCTTTAACTGAAGTCTACAGGGTGGGCCATTTATATGGATACACCTTAATAAAATGGGAATGGTTGGTGATATTGACTTCCTGTTTGTGGCACATTAGTATATGTGAGGGGGGAAACTTTTCAAGATGGGTGGTGACCATGGTGACCATTTTGAAGTCGGCCATTTTGGATCCAACTTTTGTTTTTTCAATAGGAAGAGGGTCATGTGACACATCAAACTTATTGGGAATTTCACAAGAAAAACAATGGTGTGCTTGGTTTTAACGTAACTTTATTCTTTCATGAGTTATTTACAAGTTTTTGACCACTTATAAAATGTGTTCATTGTGCTGCCCATTGTGTTGGATTGTCAATGCAATCCTCTTCTCCCACTCTTCACACACTGATAGCAACACCGCAGGAGAAATGCTAGCACAGGCTTCCAGTATCCGTAGTTTCAGGTGCTGCACATCTCGTATCTTCACAGCATAGACAATTGCCTTCAGATGAGCCCAAAGATAAAAGTCTAAGGGGGTCAGATCGGGAGACCTTGGGGGCCATTCAACTGGCCCACGACGACCAATCCATTTTCCAGGAAACTGTTCATCTAGGAATGCTCGGACCTGACACCCATAATGTGGTGGTGCACCATCTTGCTGGAAAAACTCAGGGAACGTGCCAGCTTCAGTGCATAAAGAGGGAAACACATCATCATGTAGCAATTTCGCATATCCAGTGGCCTTGAGGTTTCCATTGATGAAGAATGGCCCCACTATCTTTGTACCCCATATACCACACCATACCATCAATTTTTTTGTTCCAACAGTCTTGGAGGGATCTATCCAATGTGGGTTAGTGTCAGACCAATAGCGGTGGTTTTGTTTGTTAACACAAACACAATGGGCAGCACATTGAACACATTTTATAAGTGGTCAGAAACTTCTAAATAACTCATGAAAGAATAAAGTTACGTTAAAACCAAGCACACCATTGTTTTTCTTGTGAAATTCCCAATAAGTTTGATGTGTCACATGACCCTCTTCCTATTGAAAAAACAAAAGTTGGATCCAAAATGGCCGACTTCAAAATGGCCACCATGGTCACCACCCATCTTGAAAAGTTTTCCCCCTCACATATACTAATGTGCCACAAACAGGAAGTTAATATCACCAACCATTCCCATTTTATTAAGGTGTATCCATATAAATGGCCCACCCTGTATATTTGATTTCTTTATTTCATTTATGTATTTGTTTGTTTTGCTGTGAAGTTGTAAAGTTAGAAGTCCATCGCAGTCTGTGATTTACTTCTGTAAGAAAGTTGTTGTCTTAATTTTTAGTTTTATTCCAAGTTTGTCCTTATATTCCTGTACCCTGTCTGGGGACCCCAGGCCCACATGTTCTTGAACTAAATTAAGATGGATGTTAGTTAATTTGCTTGGGTGTTGAAATATTACCCCACAGCTGTTCCATTTGAAAATCTACAAGTGGAGGTGCAAATGGGAAGGAGAACTACAGAGGTGTAGCATATCTGGTGATTGCTGGACTTGTATGATATCTTTATGTTTTAATGAATAGTTTGGCATTTAAGACATAATAGACTATAAGCACAGAAAAAAATCATAAAAATATGTCACTTAAATGCAGAATTAAAACATTGTTTCAGCAGTCACACTTCTTCTCCAGGATCAAGTTTGAGAAACAGTGGATTAAAGGATATGTTTGGTATATTTTCAGATTAATTAAGACAATGGCTGATTGTGAAGAAATAACTTTGATTTGAAAAATACCAAAGTTTCATCCTTTAAAAGATGCCTGATGAGATATGGGAAGTACCATTAAAGTCCTACATGCATTTAGGACAAGCACTGTATATACACTGTAAACATTTTACTTGTTAGCTTCCAACTTCAGAATTTGTCATTTCTAAAATTGCTTAAAAGGTTTAGAAAATCATTCCAGATTATACATTGGTATAGAGTTTTATAAAGAGGAGTAGAAATCTGTATATTTCTATAGTTCCTTCGAATCCTGTGTGTCTCAGCAGTAATGGCATTAGTTAATGATTAATACTAACAGGGCTTTTTCTTTTCTTTAGATCGCTTCCCATGAAAAGAAAGCGCATGATAATTGGGTATGTATGTCTAATGTTTTATTATTATTATTATTATTATTAATGATTTGAAAAAGTTACCAAAAAATGACCACATTCTTCTTTTGTCGGAGTTGAATAAGTGATATATATATATATATGTATATATATTTTTTTTTTTTTGTAGCTGGCTGCACGAGCAGCTGAAAGAGACCTTACTGAAATTAAGAGAGAGAAAGCACATCTTAGGCAAAAGTAAGTGATAACTGCAAGTAAACCCAATGGTTACACCAGTTAAATACCACCATACCTCTCACAGGACTTGCTGATTTAAAGGAGACCATGATTGTGACTAACAGATCAGTATAGCAGCAGAGTACTCTGGATGTGCCATCTTATGGTGATGGTGAAACCTCATGCAAAGTATTTAAATACCAGCCATCAGATGCTCCCATCCTTAACTATGGTTACATAGATCATGGGTACTGTACATCCAACTGGAAGAATTCTGGGCTCACTATTCAGGAGCTTGACAACCTGAGAATACTGGACACTGATTAAAAGAAAGGAAAAGGTTTACAAGTACGCCTTCTTGTGCATTGTTTAGGGATTTCTATGATCTTCCCAGCAACTTTCATTTTATGGGATTTCCGCACCAGTTCCACATTGCGCAACCACCACAACTATACAGAAACCGATTTGAAGCTTGCAAACTTTAATGAAAACTGACCTTTCAGTTTGTCATTATGGGGTATGGAGTGTAGATTGATGGGCAAAAAAGGCAAATGTATTCATTTAAAATACAACACAGTGAAGTGTGTGGAAAGGGATAGTGTGTGAATACTTTCTGAATCCACTGCACTTGCATGCATCCATAGATGCCTATAGTTAGACTGTATCCCTGTTGTTTCTTATTAAAGAACTGTTCTGCTGTTTTGCACCCTGAAATGCTGTGAAAGCATTGTGTCTAAAATGCAGTACAGCACATAACATTTTTATGCATTTTGTAAGCTAAAGTCAAATTAATAGCTCTTATCTTTTAGGCTGACAGACGCTCAGTTTAAATTGGAAATGATACAGAAGGATCCGTATGCCTTGGATGTTCCAGGAATGCATCCATTTAGAGGTACGTGTTATGTGTCTGTCCATATTTTTGTAGTCAGCATGTACAAATGTATTATATTATAAGATAATAGTTCTGAAATTATGCATAATTACAACTTACACAAAATTGTAAAATACTGACTCTAGTTTGTATTTATTTATTTATTTATCTATCTGTCCACTCAAAAAGCACATGGAAGTTAAGCCCATTTATAGTGTATGTTATGGTTCTTGAATGAAACTTGTTATGTCAGCGTCTGAAATGATGCATTTAACGTCTTTATGAACTGATAGTAATCAAGATGAAATAGCAGTCACACAAATTCTCAACGCAAAGTGTCATTTTTGTAATGCTTTACAAATGCTGTTGATTAGTACCAAAACATTTAGCACATGATTGGTTTGCATACATTGTTAGTACAGTGGAATCTTGGGTCACGAACGTCTCTGAACACGTACAAATCGGGTTACGACCAAAACGTTCGCCAAACTTTTGCATCTGTTCACGACCACACACTCGGGTGACGAACAAGCCAGTTTCCCTTCCGGGTTCATACACGCCGATGATTTCCATACGTGTTCAGTCTCTCTCTGTACAGTACATTGTTCTCGGTCAGACGTGCATCACACAGAGGGACTTTATCTCAAAACTGTAATCTCCTCTCCATCCAGTTCCTCCTCACTTCCTTCATGCCAGAACTCGACTCATGCAAGGTTAGTTTTCTTGGTTGTTTATGGTTAGTTTTTGTGTAAATTACGGATTTTTCAAATGTTCATTTTTTTTCCCTGTGCTTAAAACTCATTAAAAAAGAGTGTTTACAGCAAGCGGTTCATAAGGCTGTAGCGTGAATTCCTGCAATGTTAGTTTTCTCTGTTCAAGGTTTTCTCCGTGTTATTCAATGTTTTTACATTTAGTTTACTATTGCGCTGTGCATTCTATGGTGTAATTAACTATTTATGTGCTTAAAATCTTTAAAAAATATATATTTACATACAGCTTGTACGGTCCGGAACGGAGTAATTGTATTTACATACAATCCTATGGGGGAAATTACTTCGAGTCACGACCAGATCGGGTTGCGACCAGAGTTTTGGAACGAATTACGGCCGTGACCCAAGGTTTCACTGTACACTTTATTTATAAATGAGGCTCCATGAGCAATAGAGTGGGAAAAATTACTTGCTGCCAAATGGTCAAGCAAATTACCCACCCCTCCTATTCTTTGATAGATATTATGGGGTATTACAATAGTAATTTGAACAAGTGAGAAGTGAAAGAGCGCAGGCCAGCCTGAAAACAGGGACTCCTAAATAACCACAAGAAATTTAGTAGAGCTCTCTTTTGAGTGCTACCAAGCAAAAAGTTGCTGTAACGTGACAAAATCTGTGTCAGAGTTCATAATATTGGTAAAATGAAAATGTTTGTGAAAACAATATTATAGTAACAATAACATTTTTGAGTTTGTAATTGTCTCTTACAACAATTTTGAAAAACGTTCCTCTGCCACATTCATGTCTAGGTGAGAGATCTCCATTTGGACCTTCACCTCTGGGAAGACCTGCCTCTGAAACAAGAGCTTTTCTGTCCCCTCCAACTCTGGTGGATGGACCACCAAGAATTTCCCCCCAATTTCCAGCTGGACCAGGGGGTAGAGGTGCATTTTTTTTTTTTTTTTTTTTTTACTATTTTTTTAATGAGACTGTTGTTTTCAGTTAAACATGTTTTGCTTCATTTTTATTTTGTAGCTTCATTTGCAAAATTGCTTTGTATGTTTTTAGGGTACAAAAAAGTAAACCATAAAGTATGATGACAAATTATTTGCAAATCTTTTAATAGTTCTTTTGGGGGCTAATCTATGAAATGGACCTGTAGAAAAAATAATAAAAATTATATGTACAGTATATATGAATCTCTAAGGTAACTGTCAAAAACTATATCTACTGAAAGTTAGACAAAGTATCAAAATAATCTGAAGATCAACCATATTTAACTTCTTATTAAAAAGGATGGACCTCAGGCAAAATATCTGGTATTAAGACATTTCATTTTCTAAGCTAAAGATGGGTACCATTTAATGAATGGTCTTTTTCACCGGGACTTCCAACACAACCTGGATATTTTAGTCATGCACTTGAGGAGTGGGATCATGAGTGAATACCAAATGGCCACCCATTGTAGTTGGTTTGAGTCTCTGCTCAGTTACCACGTGTGATCAAATCCTCCTGCCTCTGTCTGCGTTCTGCCACTTACGGTGGAGCAGGTGACAGAGTTAGAAATACAGAAATATTAGCCCGCAGTGTTTTGAGCTTAGTTGGTGAATAAAGAGCTAATGACTTCTGAAAGACATTTTCAGCCTGGCATTTATGTGCATTTTTCATATTCAACATTTTAGCATAATATGTTATATTAGAACTTTGGGGAGAGAAACAATCAAGGAATATAGGAAAATGAAACGGCACATTGTGGTAATAAAATACAAATCACGTTAATCATTTGTGTAAGCATCATCTCATGCCATTAGATTCTTTAACATCCTTGCTGTTCTAAAGAAATTAATGAAATGGCTGTTTCAAATTAACAAAAAGATGTTTGTTTATATTTTTGTTAGCATCGAGAGAGCCACAAATTCTTGCAGATCATCCCATGCTTAGTGAAGGCGTGGACCCAAACTCTGAAAGGATTTTGGATAACCGCAGCACACATTCTGACAGTGGATCATTATCTCCTACATGGGACAGGGATCGGAGGGTCCATGTGCCTCCTCCACCAGGTACAGTGATGTTTATATGTGCCGGCACCCTAACAGAAATCAAATCCGCAAACAATGGTTGCTTTCTCGTTGGCTTTATAGTAGCAACTTGTTTATTAAGAAAGCACTTACCTGAAGAAATACTTGGCAACATTCAGTTTTCTTACATATCAACCTCCACAAAAAATGATGCAGCTACCCTTCTGCCATTTAGGTGCAGGAGTGGTGGTGACATCTGTTTGCTTCTCAGATATATTATTCTTACTTTATCAAAATGTGTTGCAAGCAGATGGTCAGATTACATTCAATGCCAGTGTACCTAGCAGGCTAAACATATAAATAGTTGTGCCAATTAACAATGCAGATACATACTAACAACATTTATTTATATAACACCTTTCAATACAAAGTTTACTTCATGCTGCGTTACAAATGGTAGTAAGGGGAAGTTAAGAAAGACTATAATCCAATCAATAATTAATCTCCAATGGACAGAAAAAAAGCAAAAAAAAAAAAACCTCTGGGGTTCCACAACCAAACGCCTGTCCAGGCCCTGCTGGGTATTCTATAGTATATCTAAAATGCAAACAAAAAAAGGAAGACATCATCAAGGGCAGGACCTCCGTATTCTTCTTTCTTCTTCCAGCCAGAGATTTTCGTTGAGATAGTGGTAGCAGAGAACCACTATCAGATAATGATGAGGGAAAACAGAAGACAACTACTGTATGTGATTAGTCACAACTTTAACAACAAGTCAGATTAAAAAAGCCCATTGTAACCATTCTGGCCTGATGTACTGTATCTCTATAGGTAGATTACTCAATATGTTTGGAGCACAGACACTAAAAGCAGTCTCACTACTTTTTTATGTTTTGCTGTAGGGATAACAATTACAGGATCTAAGGTTACAGTTGGGAATGTAAGGGGACAAGCATGCCAAGATATATGAAGGTGGAAGATTATTTAAAGGCTTATAACCAATTAGCAGTATTTTAAAATTTGATTCTGAAAGACATGGGCCACCAGTGTAGAGACACTAAAACTGGTGCATTGTGGTCACAGTTCTTCGTTTTAGCTAGGAAAAATAGTTCACATTTTTAAAAATATCTTCTTCTTCTTCTTTTGACTGCTCCCGTTAGGGGTTGCCACAGCGGATCATCTTCTTCCATATCTTTCTGTCCTGTGCATCTTGTTCTGTTACACCCATTACCTTCATGTCCTCTCTCACCACATCCATAAACCTTTGCTTAGGTCTTTCTCTTTTCCTCTATCCTTAGCATCCTTCTCTCATTATACCCAGCATCTCTCCTCTGCACATGTCCAAACCAACGCAATCTCACCTCTCTGACTTTGTCTCCCAACCGTCCAACTTGAGCTGACACTCTAATGTCCTCATTTCTAATCCTATCCATCCTCATCAGGCCCAATGCAAATCTTAGCATCTTTAACTCTGCCATCTCCAGCTCTGTCTCCTGTTTTCTGGTCAGTGCCACCGTCTCCAACCCATATAACATAGCTGGTCTCGCTACCGTCCTGTAGACCTTCCCTTTCACTCTTGCTGATATCCGTCTGTCACAAATCACTCCTGACACTCTTCTCCACCCATTCCACCCTGCCAGCACTCTTTTCTTCACCTCTCTTCCACAATCCCCATTACTCTGTACTGATGATCCCAAGTATTTAAACTCCTCCACCTTCACCAACTCTACTCCCTGCATCCTCACCATTCCACTGACCTCCCTCTCATTTACACACATGTATTCTGTCTTGTTCCTACTCACCTTCATTCCTCTCCTCACTAGAGCATATCTCCACCTCTCCAGGGTCTCCTCAACCTGCTCCCTACTCTCTACAGATCACAATGTCATCAGTAAACATCATAGTCCACGGGGACTCCTGTCTAATCTCATCTGTCAACCTGTCCATCACCATTGCAAATAAGAAAGTTACTCAGCTCAGAGCCGATCCCTGATGTAATCCCACCTCCACCTTGAATGTATCTGTCACTCCTACTGCAGACCTCGCCACAGTCACACTTCCCTCGTACATATCCTGTACAACTCTTATGTACTTCTCTGCCACTCCCGACTTCCTCACACAATACCACAGCTCCTCTCTCCTCACCCTGTCATATGCTTTCTCCAGGTCCACAAAGACACAATGCAACTCCTTCTGGCTTTCTCTATACTTCTCCATCAACACCCTCAGAGCAAACATCACATCTGTGGTGCTCTTTCCTACTGCTCACTAATCATCACCTCACTTCTTAACCGAGCTTCCACTACTCTTTCCCATAACTTCATGCTGTGGCTCATCAGTTTTATCCCCCTGTAGTTACTGCAGTCCTGCACACCCCCCCCCCCCTCCTTATTCTTAAATATCGGTACTTTTTAAAAATATAATAAACCTAATTTCTCCATGACCACTTCCATAGTTTCCAGTAAATAAAAGATTGTTTCTTTGGAGGCTTCATTTTGTCAAAGAAAAACTCTGTACCCCTCTACAAATGTACACATTTGGAACAGAAGTTGCCCCTTGCTGCCCACATGAAACTAGAATGTCAGATTACCTTTGTGTTTGTCTAGTATTTTTGTTTCTGCTGTCATTCTGGGTTGGGGCTAATTACCCTTGAAGAAAAGTATGGATTCATTATTTAAGTGATAATCCAAACTTTTTGCAGTTAAAAATGATTTGGAGTCCTCTTTCTTCTGTCTGCATGTTTATTAATCAGTGCTTCAGTCTTGTAGACATTCAGGGACTCCCTGTGCGCAATGAAATGTTTTCAGTTTTGCTTTTTGGAGGGTGCTGGCACATGTAGTCATCACTGTAAATTATTATTACTGTACTGTAATCACCTTTTATAGTCGAAATGAAGTGCAAGATCCACCCTTTGCCTTGTCTGTCACCCAGCTGTTTGTTATGAGTGTTCTGTTCTATCTTTCACTACTCATTTTACCCACATTCACAGCTTTGCATGGTCAGAAGTGAATTCCTACCTTTAATAAACAACACTAAAATTACTGGGTTTTTGGGACTGCACGTGCATTTTCTGGGAATTTTTATTTTGGAAGTAACAATTTCTCTTTCTGTCAGATTTTACCTGCTTCCTTCTTCAGTGTGTCTTAACAATACCGCAGCCCCAGTCCTATGTGATACATTTATGATACTATGGTAAAACATTAAACAAATATATGGTACTTATTATTAATTATTCTGTATATATTTTCACAAACAGGGTACCCATACATCGATCCAATGCACCCTTTCAGAAGACCCCCTTCTGGACGATTGTCAGGACCTGCTGAAATCAGAGGCTTCATTCCACCTTCAGCAGATAAGATTGGTATGCAGTCCCACAATTTTCGTTTTATTTATGTGTAATATATTTTTTTTGTTAGCTCTTGCAGCTACAGTGTAATTTAATGAAGAGACACCAACTAGTTATTTCATTCTAAATTTTGTCCGTCAAGAAAGCCTGCCAAGATCATGCCAGCACAATTTAGAATGATGATCTGTGCTAATACAGCCTTACTGCCACCTTGTAGCTAACCAGTTCTGAGTCAAAAGAAGCCAGCGACTTCCCCAACTTTTCATCGTAGGGCTAACTCACTCACACTGGTCCAGTTTAGAGTTTATCAACTAGCGTTGTACTCATCATGTCTGTGTAATGTGAGAGGAACTCTGGGGTGTACACAGAAGAGTGTGCTTGGGCTAGAATTCAAACCTGATCAGTGACTGTTTTTAACAAAGTATATTACAGCACCAACACGGGGTGAAACCTGTCTGGATTTAGTCTTTTGTAATAATCAGTACAGAATTGAGGGTGTAGAGGTGATTGAACCACTAGGGCTAAGTGACCATAATGTAATACAAGTCTCAGTGTTTTGTAAGAGTGTGGATGCAAAGGCTAAAATTGATAAGTTGAACTCTGGTAGGTCCAATTTTGAGCAGATGCACCAAAGTCTAAGGAGGATAGACTGGGATAAGCTTTTAAATGTGGAGACAGTCGAGGAGCAGTGGAACAGGTTTAAAAATGTTTTACATGTAATGCAGGACAGATACATACCTAAATTTAGAATTAACAGGAAATTAAAAAAAAAAAAACAACTCTTTAATAAAGAGTTAATCAAGAAGCTACATTGGAAAAAACAACTGTATAAGGTGTACAAGACTAATGACTCCAAGATGAATCGTAGGGCATATGAGAACACAAGGGCAACCATTAAGAAGGCTAAAAGACAGTTGGAGAGGAATAAAGCAGATAAGGGTAAAGAAGGCCCGAAGAGATTCTTTCAGTATTTTAGCAGTAAAAGAACACTCAAGGAGGAGGTGAAGTGCATCAGGAATAGTAAAGGGGAATTAAAAGATACAGACAGTGAAATAGCAGATGCTCTAAACTTATATTTTTCTAAGGGCTTCACAAGTGAGAAAGTGGATAACCTCCCAACAGTAAATGGGACTACTAAGGAGGTTCAGAGTGATTTAGAAATTATAGACGGAGAAGTGCTGCTCAGATTAAATAGGCTGAAATCAAGCAAACCACCAGGACCAGATAATATTTATCCTTGAGTTCTTAAGGAGGCTAGCGAGTATAGATATAAACCCTTGACACATATTATTAGGAAGTCACTGCGCACTGGGGAGTTTCCGAAGGACTGGAAAATGGCAAATATCCTATTATATAAAAAGGGTGACAGGGCAGATTCAAGCAACTATAGGCCAGTAAGCTAATTTGCATCATAGGAAAATTAAGGAAGGAATTACATGTAAAATTCCGTTACAACGAACTGCCAGGGACCTAAAAAATATTTAGTTGTAATGAGATTCTGTATTTGTCACTATAGTGCTTTCTTTAACTTGCATCCGGGCGTTTGCAATCATTTCAGGAGCTTCTTTCGCGTTAATTTTCATCTCTTCCTGTACACAGGTTATGCTGACAAGAATTTTTCTCTGCATTTCCTTGCAATAATACACTTTCAGGGTGCGAATGATGCCCAAATCTAATGGCTGAAGCACTGTCGTGTAACTGGGTGGAAAGAATTCAACGCAAACATTATCTAAATGTGGAAGCATGTTGTGGGCAGCACAGTTATCAATCAGAAGCCGAATCATTCTTTTCTTCTTCATATTGTGAGGTTTCTGAACTCTTTTGGGACTCTTCCCCCCCCCCCCACCCCCAAGGGGAGGCCCCCCGGGGGTGGGTCCCGAAGTACGATTGCCGCATCTGTGGAAGATTGTTTGTCCGTTGCCAGGTCAGGGCAACAGCAGGCTCACAACAGTGTAGTGTGGCACCACAGAAGCCAATCCTAAAAGATTGTGGTTGTGCTGTAAGTCCCCGTCTTACACCCCAAAACACGAGGCTGAGTCTCAGTACTTTAGCAAAACTAGCCGTATTCAACTTGAAATAAGAACATCACGGTTATTTATTGTAGCGGGATCTGCCACTCTTCTACCTGTATACACACACAGCACTCAGGCATGGTTGTAGCCAGGTTAGTGGCCAAGTAATCCTGTTCCTTGCATCACACATCAAGATCTTTTCTTTTTGCTTCGGTGAAGAGCTGCCCCAGAGTTGTGAGGCTGCTGTTGCCCCGGCAGCGGATAAACAGTCTTCGACAGACGCGGTGATCGCACTTCGGGACGCTGTTCGGCGTGTCGTCCAGTTAGTGGAGGTCCCAAGAGAATTTAGAAACCTCACATTTTCTTGAATGAGTGGCACATTAATAGGAATGTTTCTTGAACGAGCATCACTGAACCACATAAAAACTGCTTTTTCGACATCTTCAAATGCTGCAGTTCACTTACGTTTGCAACCCGAGTTTTTTCTTCCTTTTTTGTTTATTCTTTCAAGAAAGTTGACAGTGTCAATGGCGAAATTCCAAATTTACTGGCAACGTCTATTTTCTTTTTGCCAGAATCAAAAGCCACAAAAATTTGAATTTTTTTTTTCTTTCTAATATGAACTGTTATCATTTTTTCATGTCTGCCATTTCTATAGGAGGGTGACATTGAGTTAAATTTCAGTGGAAGTTTTTCAGATGTTGACAAGCAATAAGCAAAAAGTATCACTGAAAACCACAGAAAACAAAAACAGCAAAATAAACAGTACAAGTAAAGTTTGAAGAAAAAGTTACAATGTTTCTGTTTGGGGATCGTTGTGCACAACTGAGCTGCGACCACAGAACTAGCTGCTCTGTGGATGATTCATTCAGGCATTTCAAGGTCTTTGGGCACTTCGTTGTAAGTATCTGCGGAGTGTACTTCGTAGTAAAGAGATTTCTATAAACTCGCGTCATATGGGGAAACTGTCAGGGCCATAAAAATACTTCATTGTAATGAAAATTTCGTTGTAAAGATATTCGTTGTAATGGAATTTTACCTGTATTAAGGATGAAATTGAGCAGCACATGGCAAGTACAGGAGTTGTTCTGAACAGTCCGCATGAGTTCAGAAGAGGGAGGTCAAGTTTTACTAACATACTGGAATTCCGTGAGGAAGCAACAAAAAGATACGATCAAAGTGGAGCAGATGATATGATTTTTCTTGATTTTCAGATGGCATTTGATAAGGTGCCACATAAGAGGGTGGGCATCAAATTAAAAGAAGTGGCAGTTCAGGGTGATGTTTTTAGATGGGTGCAGAATTGGCTCAGACACAGGAAGCAGAGGGTGATGGTGCGAGGAACCTCATCAGAATTGGGTGATGTTAAGAGTGGTGACCAGCAGGGGTTAGTGCTAGGGCCGCTGCTATTTTTAATATATAGAAATGATTTAGATAGGAATATAAGAAACAAGCAGGTTAAGTCTGCAAATAATACCAAGATAGGTGGATTGGCAGATAATTTGGAATCCGTTAAGTCATCACAGAAGGACTTTGAAAACATGCATGTTTGGGCAGATTTGTAGCAGATGAAATTTAATGTCAGTAAATGTAAAGAATTACACATAGGAAGTAAAAATGTTAGATCTGAATACACAACGGAAGGTCTGAAAACCAAGAGTACACCTTATGTGAAGGATTTAGGAGTCATAGTGGACTCTGCGCTATCAACTTTCAGGTAGTGTTCAGAAGCCATTAAGAAGGCAAACAGAATGTCAGGTTATATAGCGCCTTGATGTGTGGAGTACAAGTCACAGGAGGTTCTGCTCAGCCTTTATAACACACTGGTGAGGCCTCATCTGGAGTCCTGTGTGCAGTTTGGGTCTCCAGGCTACAAAAATGACATAGCAGTGCTAGAGAAGGTCCAGAGAAGAGTGACTAGGCTGATTCAGGGCTACAGGGGAGTTATGAAGAAAGATTTGAAGAGCGGAGTCTTTACATAAATGAAATGTTTAAAATTATGATGGGACTCAGTACAGTGGATCAAGACTGTTATTCTAAAATGAGTTTATCAGGAACACAGTTGGAAACTTGTAAGGGTAACATTTGCACAAACATTAGGTTTTTCTTTACAAAGAGAATCATACTTAGAACAAGCCACCAAGTACTGTGGTAGTCAGTAAAACTTTCGGGACTTTCAAAACTAGACGACTTCTATTTTTGAAGAATTTCAGTGGGTATAGAAAAGAATCCCCCCCCCCCAACGAAATATTCCCATTTTTATTTTTTGCTTTACAGCCTTAAATGAAAACACACACAACTCAATATTTCTTTCCAGCTTTACTTAATTAATGCAACCGATAACATCCAAGTAAAAGATATCACAGCTACAGTTCAGAAAAATTATAAAAAAAT
>JANRMT010062800.1:2465343-2488841 GCA_026402145.1 Polypterus bichir lapradei
TTGTTGACCCCCTTTTGCTTTAATGCCAGCCTTGAGTCTGTTGGTTCTTCTGTATCAGCTTTGCACACCTAGTCTGAGCCCACTCAATATTTGCACCCCACTCTTCTTTATAGTTTAACTGTTTAAGGTCGGTCAAATTGGATGGTGAGCGTTGGTGGTCTGCTATCTTCAGATCTTTCCACAGATTTTCAGTGTGATTTAGGTCTGGGCTCTGACTGGCCACACCAGGACATTCACTTTTTTTGTCCTTCAGCCACTGTGTGGTCAATTTTGCTGTGTGCTTCGGCTCGTTGTTGTGTTCTGCCCATCTACAACTTTCTGGCAGAGGGTAGCAGGTTTTCCTCAAGAATTTGACGGGATTCTGCCCCATCCATTTTTCCTTCTACAATAATTAGAGCCCCAGACACCCCACAACAGGATGCTGCCTCCTCCATGCTTTACTGTGGGTATGCTGTGTTGTGGATGGTGAGCTGCATTGGTGTACCGTTTGGTATTGAGGCTAAATAGTTTAATTTTGGTCTCCTCTGACCATAAGACCTTTTTCCACTTGGCATCAGAATCTTCAAGGTGCATTCTGGCAAAGCTCAAACGAGCCTTAATGTGGCCTTTCTTGAGAAGTGGCTTTTTCCTTGCGACCCTCCTGAACAAGCCACCATTGTGGAGCACTTGTGAAATTGTTGTCACATGCACACCATTAATGACCGCTCTTTGCCATCAAATCCTGTAACTCCTTCAAAGTGGCCATTGGCCTCTTGGTAGCCCCTCTTACCAGTTTCCTCCTTGCTCTTCCATCCAGTTTGGAGTATCCAGGGAGGGTCCCAGTAGTACCAAACACTTGCCGCGTCTTTATGATGGACTTTACTGAGCTCCTTGGGATTGATAAAGCCTTTGAGATTTTTTTTGTCTCCATCTCCTGCCTTATGTCTGTCCACAACTCTACCCCTGAGATCTTTTGAAAGTCGCTTGCCACCCACAGTCAGTTGTTTGCTGTCAGTTGCACTACCAAGCAAGGGAATGAATGGACCAGGAACAGCTTCACTAATCACACTCATTACAACTGAGCACAGGTGGAAGGAAACCAGTAACCACAATGGAAATGGTGGGCACTGACACCTGAGTGAGTTGGGGGGTCCTTTATTCATCTCAGTATTTCTTGTTTTTTTATTTTTTTATAATTTTTCTGAACTGTAGCTGTGACATCTTTCACTTGGATGTTAGAGGTGGCATTGAGTAAGTAAAGCATGGAAGAAATATTGGTTTGTGTGTGTTTTCATTTAAAGCTGTAAGGCAAAAAAAGGGAATATTTTGAAGGGGGGATTCTTTTCTATACCCACTGTAAGTGGACAGCACAGGTGAGATTTGTTGGGCTGAACAGCCTGTTCTTGTCCAGATTGTTCTAATGATCCTGGAGCTGTGAGGCAGCAGTGCCAACCACTGTGCCACCCCTGCTTTTAATGTACCTTATTACAAGTGAATGAATTCAATTTCTGGTAAATAAATTACAATTAGGGGCTTTTATTGTTTTACTTAATGCAAAAATGATAAATAATGCAGCACTTTACTAATATATAATGCATATATAAGAAAAAATCGGTGAGCTGCAGAAAATGCAGGGAAAACCATTTCTTGTAAGGTGGTGTTTTGCCTAAACATGATGGTCCATTTCTAAAAATGCCTAACTCACCTTTGTTGATTGAAGTAACAGAATAAATGTAGATATGTATAGAAAAATCCTTCTTATAACATACAAGAAATGACACTAGCTAGCACTTTATTCTGAACAAAAGCGGCGTGCCGCAAACCAATGAGAGCATCAGTGGAAAGAACAGATTGTTTTACGCCGGTCAGATCGGTTTTCCAAAGTAATGCATTTGTGACTCTGCACTTTGGAGCTCAATCTGCTGATTCAGTGGCCAGTGTGATCTCCTGAAAACGGCAGGAGCGAAGGCTTCGTGAATCACCTAAGTAACAGAAATAAACAGCTAAGTGGCGTTACCTGATCCCAGATGTAGTGGAGGTATACCGTGGGAAGGATTTGCACTGTAATAGTTTTAAGCTTGTATACATCAGTAAACATGGCCACTTCACTGTCCTAAAACCTGTCTAGGATGAGGTTGGGATGTATAAATTGGGACTGAACAATGGGATAGAATGATATTTCGCAAAAGAAGAGTGACTTTGTCCTTGGAAATTTTACTGCTGCTGGAGAACTAAGGCCCATTGTACTGCATGAGGTGATTTAAGGGCCAGAAGTAACACTTAAGGAAATTTCCACTGCAACGACAAGACTGAAGGAAAGAAATGTTTTTCCATTAGTTTGTTTTTCCAGTCTTTTCTTTGGAGTGTTATTTCCAACCCTCAAACATCTCATACACAAAGTGTGTACCTTTGAAAGGAATGCATACGGAGAATGAAGCATACGGTTAGGCTGTTTGTATTGCATTTGGAATGACAGGGCACTAGTACGCTACACGGCCAATTCAGCGTCCCCTGTTTGCCTGCATTTTTTGGGGTTGTAAGAGGAAAACACGGGTGTAGGATTCAAACCCAGGATACAGGGTCTGTGAAGCAACAGCACCAACTACTTTGCTGTCCTTACTATAATAAATTAGAATAAATATTACAGTTTTTTTCCCCAATTGCTAAAACACATTTCTTGAAACCTCCACCCATTTTCTCAAAAACCTTAAACACAAATCCAAAAATTCAAACTCCATTCACAAAACCCCAGACTTTCCTATAAAAACCACACTATCACCTCAAAGCCAACTATCCTGTGTTCAAAACCAAACCATGTGTTCAGGGGCTTCATGTATAAACGGTGTGTACGCACAGAAATGTTGCGTAAGAGCGTTTCCACGTTCAAATCGCAATGTATAAAACCTAAACTTGGCGTAAAGCCGCGTACATTTCCACAGTACCTCACACCCTGTCGTACGCAAGTTCTCCGCTAGGTTTTGCAGACTGGCAGCACCCAGCGTTAAAGCAGTGCTACTGTTCCTGTGTGGTTATCCTTTCTTTTCCTGATGCGGCTTTATAAATACACTGAAATTAACCGCATATTGTTTATTACTTTAATGCATCTGATTGTAATTAACCTGTAACAATATAATGGCCCACGGAATGTTCAAACTATTCTAAATACCATAACTGCTTTAGCGTTGCTACGCTCACTGTACCTTTTTCTTCTTCTTCTTTCAGCTGCTCCCGTTAGGGGTTGCCACAGAGGATCATCTTTTTCCATATTACTCTCACTGCACCACTCGGAGCAGCTGATCGGAAAGAGAATTATCGGTATACAGCATCAAGCACACGCTGCCTCAGCCATGCTTCCTATTTGAACTGCTTCTCACATGGCAAACTTTTCCTTTACGGACCTCGCGGTTCAGAAAGAGTTTCATCCCAAGAGCTCCAAACGCAATCAATCAGTCCATCAAGTGCTCCTTGTAGAACTGTCTGTACTTATGAGTACAGTTACCTCACTGTAAACTTGCAGTACAGTTATAATATCGCACAACCTGAGCCACTTTATAAAGTGCGTATTTACATATGATGACGATATCATTTTTAAGATGAAATGCAGCAAAATATGTTTATTATACAGATAAAACTTTAACTTCATTTAAATAATCTATATTGTTAATAATTAAAGGACACAATGTCGCTATGCTAACAAGGATCTGGTGCTTCGCTCACGATTGTTTCTGCCTCGCACTGTATGCTCCACTGGGACTGGCGTGAAGGATAGAATAATTAAACATGTACTACGAAGATATTTCATTGTTCCTTAAAAGTTTTGAAGAATCGGCGTTATAAGCTTACAGATGGCTTAATGTCTATTACAGAGCTGATTGTGTGGCGATCGGCTACTTGTAGAAAGAAAAGGAAGGACAGGAATTGGAGGTTAGTACGTTTGAAAGAGACAGTACTGCAGGGGCGGCCTTCAAAGAGGCATAATTCTGGGAGGAGTTGGGGAGGGACAGTAGGCGTGTGCACGAGTGTTACTTTTAACACTGACCGGGATTTATGTAGCGGAAGAACGTGGAAGTTGGCAAACGCACAGATTCCTGCATCTGGATTTTTCTGTGCGTAAGCACATTACGGCTTTTGTGCTTACGTCATGTTATAGTTTGAGTTCTACGCATGTCGTTATGCATGAGGTCCCAGATCATACACACAGCAAGTATGAATATATTCACCGCAGAGCATTCGTTAGACACTCCATAAAATAATGTAGGACGCAGCATCAAGGGCATGGAGGTAACTGAGAATGTTTGTTTATTGTAAATGCATTTAGTGAAAAATGATTGTAGGCAAAGTGATATCTACGTTCAGCACTTTCATAACAAAAAATAGGACAAAAACTAAATGACAAGCACATTACTGTCAATTGAGATTCATTATCCAACATCATGTCTTTGTGTGGGGTCCGGCCAGAGGACTTCATCCACGTTACAGGTAATATTTTTCCCTTGCCAGGCAACGGGGAAAAACCCTGTGGTGTGCCGAGTCCAGCCTTGACAAGACCCCACAGCTGTATCATCGCAGGCCTGTTTCCCTGTTGTAGGGCTGTCGGTCATAGACCTTCCACCGCCACGCAGAGAAGAACTCCTTTATTGGATTCAGGAAGGGGCTATAAAATGGAAGGAAGACCTTTATGAAGGACTGGTTGTCAGTGAACCACTGATGTATCAGGACAGCACAGTGAAAGCTCACATTGCCCCAAACTATGACATATACAGGATGCACTGCTTGCTGATCCAGCTGCTCACGCGCAACCATAATATCCTGTAGACCACCCAGAAATGTAAGGCGATGTTCAGTGTTATGGCCCCAGGTTTGCATGATGATGGAGAACCCCTCTCCAGTTACTTATGGCTGCACAAAGGGTGACATTGCCACTATGCGAGCCAGGGACTTCCACGTTGGCACGTTGACCAATTGTGTGCATGACTCTCCGCCTCCTTTTCTCCAGATTGAACCCTGCTTCATCTATGAAATTGTATTCTTGGGGCCTTTCCATGGACTCTCTACAGAAACAGAGAAGTAGTTTAGTACAGTAAGTGATACAAAAAGACAGACCTCTGCAATAGCGTATTTACAGTATATGCACTTCAGATTGACGTACATTACAATAGAGTTCACAGTACGGTAACTACTAGCCTACAATAACAGCAGGCCTCTGTGCAGAGAATTGGACTGGAAGTATCAGTGCTGAACGTGTGTGTAGGTCACACTCAGTGGCACATCCTGATATCTTAGATCTTTGACTATTGCAGAGTTGCGCTCAAAGTTGCGCTCTGTACGCCTGTTTCACGCTAAGTCTGTTGCGTTGGAGGACACGGTCAGTAGTTGACAGAGACACACTGCTGATTCCATCAAAGTTGACATTGTCTTCAGTCACTCTCTGCTGGATTTCACGGAGTCAGATAGCATTATTTTGAAGCACCATGTCAACAATGAGTGCTTCTTGTTGTTGGGAGAAAAGAGCAGTCCTTCCACCCTCATTTGGTCTTGAGGTGACAATGGCCTTACAAACGTATACAGCCAGGAGAAACAGTATTGTAATGGACTTTACAGGACTTACAGTGTAGTATGTTGTACAGCAAGGAACAATCACCTGTTCTCTTCTCGGGATGTCCTGATGACGCCGGCCACAGAGAACCTGCTCAATTTGGGTTGGACTCATTGTCATCCCATGAACAAGGACATGGTGTACAACAGTAATGACCGTTCTTGGTCTTCCTCGTCCACCACCTCTCACACGAACTCTTGCCCCTCTGCCTCTCTGTATGTTTCTGTGCATTATATGTGCCCCCCGTGCACTCTCCACTGACTGTTGTCCTGCCTAATTGGTCATTAGGGACACGCGTGTTCAATTTGGAGTCGTCGTGTGTACGAGATGACAGCTGTGTTCACATTTTGCTGCCAGTGTTTACAATTTTGTAACACAAGTGTATCACAGTGTGGAATTTGTTTAAGGTTTAGCAGAAAAGAGCGGATGAGTTTTGGAAATTGTGTCTAAGTATCCGAGCAGTGTTTGAGGTTTGGCCAAAAGAGTGTTTGATTCGAAAAATGAATGAATTTGGTTCAGAGAATGGGGTTTAGTGTTTTAGCAACTGAGAAAAACTGTAATAAACCAAGATAACAGAAATAAATAGTAAAACAGTAAAATAATAAAGAAAATATGTCTGCACGTTATGGTATACCTCACACGTCTTGCTGCGACGCAGAATCTAGAACTCAAAAGGAAAATAAAGAGTTATGGCAGGAGTCATGTTTGTTGGATTGGTAGTAATTGGGTGGAAAGTTGTCCTTCACTTGTTTAAAAAAAAAAAAAGCACTGGTTGATCGTGTTCTTCCCTTAAAAATTGAAGTAATGTGTATTATCACAGACATTTCCAAGACTCTAATGTGGCTTTAGCATGTCCGCTTTGGCATGTACTCTGTTCTCTCATACCAGAACTCCATATTAACAATCATTTAACATTCCTTTAACATTTGTAACAGTGCAGACAATAGCAAAGGGCTTTACAAAAAACAACTGAAAACATCAAGATATACATATATACATATATATATACAGTACAGGCCAAAAGTTTGGACACACCTCCTCATTCAATGTGTTTTCTTTATTTTCATGACTGAAGGCATCAAAACTATGAATGAACACATGTGGAGTTATGTACTTGACAAAAAAAGGTGAAATAACTGAAAACATGTTTTATATTCTAGTTTCTTCAAAATAGCCCCCCTTTGCTCTGATTACTGCTTTGCACACTCTTGGCATTCTCTCGATGAGCTTCAACAGGTAGTCACCTGAAATGGTTTTCACTTCACAGGTGTGCCTTATCAGGGTTATTTAGTGGAATTTCTTGCTTTATCAATGGGGTTGGGACCAGCAGTTGTGTTGTGCAGAAGTCAGGTTAGTTGGACGATCATTTATTTTTCAACAGGACAATGACCCCAAACACACCTCCAGGCTGTGTAAGGGCTACTTGACCAAGAAGGAGAGTGATGGAGTGCTGTAAATGGTCATGAAAATAAAGAAAACACATTGAATGAGGAGGTGTGTCCAAACGTTGGCCTGTACTGTATGTATGTGTGTGTGTGTGTATGTGTGTGTGTATATATATATATATATATATATATATATATATATATATATACTTTTTAAAAATCACACTTGTATTAAGTTAAAAAGTGGACTAAAAAGTAAAAAATAAGTCTCTCATTCATCACTCGTACAATAAAAGGTGGGCGCTTGTTTTTTACTTTTTAGTCCAATTTTTAACTTGATATAAATGTGGCTTTTAAAAAGTATTTTTTTTATACATATATTATTTTGGGGCAGCATGGTGGCGCAGTGGTTAGCGCTGCTGCCTCGCAATAAGGAGACCCGGGTTCACTTCCCTAGTTCTCCCCGTGTCTGCGTGGGTTTCCTCCCACAGTCCAGAGACATGCAGGTCAGGTGCATTGGCGATCCTAAATTGGCCCTAGTGTGTCCGTGGTGTGTGTGTGTGTCCTGCAGTGGGTTGGCGCCCTGCCCGGAGTTTGTTTCCTGCCTTGCACCCTGTGTTGGCTGGGATTGGCTCCAGCAGACCCCCATGACCCTGTAGTTAGGTTATAGCGGGTTGGATAATGGATGGATATATTTTCAACTTTTTAGTCTTGGGTTTGTTTTAGTATAATTTTGTAATCAATATTTGAACACTTCCTTTAATATTTCTATCCGTTACTAGTGCCATCTATTGGTGAAATCTTGAAGTATTCTTCATATGAACATTTCATTTCTTAGTTAACATGGATTAATTGTTCAATTAGTGAAACTGATTATTGATTCATGTATTGTCATCGGAAGTGAGTAAGTGTGCACAATTTCAAGTCATTTGGACAATAGGAAGTGGGTTAAATAGCGATGACAAGATTGGTACCAGACAACAAACAGCTGAAGTTAAAACAAGCGTGGTAATAATAAAAAAAATGTAAAAAATACAAAATCCAAGATTTTGGTTTTATTTGCAGCTCTCTATTTATACTTCACTTTGTGTATTTTGCATGTTTCACTGGGGCCCCCATCCAGGGCTGCCAGGAGACCCCCCCCCCCCAGAACCCTGAAATGGATTAAGTGGCACTGTAACAGTCACATTGTATTTGTTACTTTCACAGATGAGCCTGACGTGAACATTTCAGAAGACTCGGGGAACAACATGATAACAGAAATAACAGATGTAAGTACGTGTGCATGAGGACTTGTGATCTGACTGAAGTCAAACAATACCTTCACAAAATATTTTTCACATTTTGTTTTGTCTGTGGTGGGCTGGCACCCTGCCCGGGGTTTGTTTCCTGCCTTGTGCCCTGTGTTGGCTGGGATTGTCTCCAGCAGACCCCCGTGACCGTGTGGTTAGGATATAGTGGGTTGGATAATGGATGGATGGATTTTGTTTTTTTAAAAAGTCAGATTGCTGACATCTTTCAATTGCCTAAACATTTCTCGAATTTTAAAGTGGAATAGAAAAATCCTAGTTGTTACATATAAGTTAGCATAAATGAGGACTTCTGACAAAAGTATTCATGATGCCCACACTGCGCAGATGTATCGTGTTTGTATTTTTGTTTTTTATATAAACAAATGAGTGGGCACTTGAGTTGGTTGAACTGATTTTAGAAGAAAACAACCTCTCTGAATTATACCACAGTTACCGTGAATTTTAAGGGTGTTCAAATATATTGGAAGGACAGCGGAGTCCAGTGTTAGGAGGTGGGAAACGTGCAGGACAGTCTGGAAACTTTCTATAGCTCAGGCTAAGCAACAAAGAGAAAAGGATCCTGGTAAGAAAGAGGACCACTGGCTCTGCCCAGAAGTTCACTCGGTGAATGCCTGAGCAAAGACAAGTTGGGCCTTGACCAGCATTCACGTGAGGAGGGCGGTGAGTGGAAGAGGATTGGTGAGCATCATGCAGCTTGTGCAAGAAGCTCATTTGGCAAGTCGGCATCCTTGCTAAATGGAAGTTCTCCTTTAGCAAAGTTGAGGACAAGGCAGTTGATTAATGTCAAGGTCCTGAGTTTGCTGTTCCAGGAGGAGGACTGACACTGGGTGTGTTGCTGAGCAGAGCGGGTCATCACTTCAGGGATCCAAGCCTGTCATGTGAGGACCTCACCAGAAGACAGCACTATATGCAATGTTTATGGACTGATTCCATTGATGGTAACAGTATCATCTCTCTATTGTAAAAAGAAATCCTGGAAAGCAAAAGCAAGGCGACGATACGTGATCTTCTCGGAAGTTCTCGGTAGACATTTAAAAGACCCGCAAGGCAAAAGACACTTGCCACGGAGCGTCTTGCGGGGACCGTAAACATGAGACTTGGTGCCAAGAGATTGTCCCAGGGCCGTCTCGTGGGGACGTGGAACATGAGTTCCTTGCAAGACACACCCTTCTTACAACAGATATCACACCCATCAAAAAACAGTCGGTCGTGTAAAAGCACGTAGCACACACAGATCCTGTGCTCTCAACACATATAAAGCGTATAAGGACAATACGGAGAATAGAGACCCAAAGGCACTGGAGAGAAAAAAAGGCAGATAAGAGATTATGAAAGCAGTGGAATTCGAAAGGCTCAAACAAACGATGGTGCGATACACATGCAGAGAAAGTTACAGAATATGAAAGCAGTAAAATTCGAAAGTATTGCAGTGTCCCAGCCAGGTTGCGGCCTTTTTGGTTTTAAGTGGCTGTTCGGTCCGATTGAGGGAGGGCGGAGTACAGCACGGAAGACTGATAGCGGGGTACTGATTGTTGCGGTAAGGGGGTCGAGACCCAGGGGATGAGGGGTTGGAGAGGGTGCTAGAAAGATATGTTTGGGATTACGAAATCAGCGATTGTTCAAAAAAACACTTTTGTGACACTTTATCGTGTCAGTCAGTACAGTATCAAAGAAAAGATAGAAAAGATTGCATTACCGCAAAACAAAATGTGATTAATCATCAGGACCAGGTGTAACTGAAAAAAGAGCAAGACAAATCGAGGTCAGAAATAAAAGGCTAAGAGTAGACAACAAAGTGTTTTCGCATTTGCATCATTCAATGCACAAAACGTGGATTTACACAACAGACCATACGCTATGAGAATCTGTGGTCCCGCAACAGTTAAAGCAACGACAAGTTGAATTTCAAAGAATACACAATTCGGACAGGTGCATATTTATGATCATGGAGAAGCGATGCAAATTTTAACAGGCAAAAAGAAAGGTAATGTACAGTATATATTCCGCGAATAACATTACACACCAAAGGAGATCGTGATATGCCATTCGTATTAAAATGTTTACAGTTTACTGTGAGAATAGCTTTTACTATGACAATTAATAAATCACAGGGACAAACATTAGAAAAAGTCGGGTTATTTATTCGAGAAACAGAAACAATAGTCACTCACGGGCAGCTATACGTTGCGTTGTCACAATGCGTCCCCAAAAAATATTGTTTTAATGAAGCTTTAAAGTAAAAGTGCAAATAATGAAATTGAAACAAAGCGAAGCCCCCTAATGTTTTTAAAAAAAACAGAGGGAACAACAAAAGGAGATAAAGAAAGAGTTGTTCTAAATCGCAGACCTGGGCAAAAAATAAGGTTTTGTTATGACACTGATCCCAAGTGTCCAGTCCCAATAACGTGTAATGTCTTAAGAGCATCAAAAGCTGTCACATGTTGTCTGAATTTGGGTTGTGCAGAATCATGAATCACTATAGTGCTCAATAGGAAAGGGTCGCATATGGTCATATGATGGGTCACCACAGGCAGCATACGCAAACGCCATTGCTCCACTGTGACCCACATTTATGATTCTCCATGGGGGACAGCATCCCTGATGACGACTGGCTGCTATTCTCCAAGTGGGAAAAGAGATGATGATCTGCGGCAAACAAAAACGTTCTGCTCCCTCCTCCTACAGACATGATGCTGCGGGTGTGGATACATCTGAGTGTGTGCCCTGTGTTGGACTGGCACGCTGGATAATATTTGAATTTTGCTCGGTTTTGTTTAACCTATATATAAAAGTGAGTATTTGAGATGCACAGAGTTCCTTATTATGGCTTTTTCACTGACTCTGCAGTTTTTAATCCTTCTAAAGATAATAATAACAATAGGATGCTGCAGATGTTCTATCAGATGGTTGTGGCGAGCGCCCTCTTCTACACTGTGCTGTGCTGGGGAGGCAGCATAAAGAAGACGGACGCCTAACGCCTGGACAAACTAGTGAGAAAGGCAGGCTCTATTGTAGGCATGGAGCAGGACAGTTTGAGATCCGTGACAGAGCGACAGGTACTGAGCAGGTTAATGTCAATCACGGAGAATCCACTGAACAGGATCATCTCCAGACAGAGGAGCAGCTTCAGTGACAGACTGCTGTCACCGTCCTGTTCCACTGACAGACTGCGATTGTTCCTCCCCAACACTATGCGACTCTTCAATTCCACCCGGGTTGGGGGGGTAAAGATTAACATTATACAAAGTTATTGTCTGTTATACCTGCATTTTTATCACTCTTTAATTTGTTAAATTGTTCTTTATCAGTATGCTGCTGCTGGAGTATGTAAATTTCCCCTTGGGATTAATAAAGTATATCTATCTATCTATCTATCATGTAGTGCCTTTCACTTCTATCTATCATGTAGTGCCTTTTCTATCCATCTATCTATTATATAGTGCCTTTCACATCATCTATCTATCATAAGTGAAGCGGATAGAGAGATTTTGATTCCTGCCATCTTCACTCGTGACGTGTACTTACCTCTTTAAAACAACTCTTAGCAACGGGAGATGTTTGTGCAGAACTGTGGTAGTAACCTGCTTATTTATTTATCGTTATTGTAATTCTAGCCTCCTGCACCCATCCCTGGGGGACCTTTACATGCACCAGAAGCCGACTTAAGAATTGGCCCTGGATTTGGACCTCCTGTAATAAGACCCCCGCTGGATCCCAGAGGACAATTTATACATGGTGGCCGATACAGGCCTCCAGAGTTTTTACCAGTAAGGGGCCCAGTTCCCATTCTGCCAAGAGGTATGTGGATTTCATGGAATACTTTAATCGTTGTAGCCGAAGGAGACATTTATGAGTCTGCTCTGGACTGTACGATATTAAACTCCTGTGATTTTTGCTTTCTCCTGCTTAGGGCGTCCCCCTCTTCTACCTGGAATGTTTCCAAGATTTCCATTTCTCCCACCTGGCCATGGATACCCTCCATTGCGGCCTCCTATGGATGGTGGCAGCGGACTGCCATACAGGCCATCTCCTCCAGCTGATGAACAGACTGAAAACTAGCTGCTGTATAGGAAAAACAAAAATGTGATTGTAAGTGCTTGATGGAAGATCATCTGGAAGACCATTGCATTTCAGGATGTGAACACGCAGGCCCAATGTTGAGGCCAAATATCGCCACGTGTCACAGCACTGCGAGCCTGCACTACTGCAGAGTGTGTCTCGGTGGCATTTATTGAGCATATCCGTGTGGCAGGAGAAGCAGCTGGCACTTGACTTTGTGTAGTTGAACGGTACAAGATGGTGGTGCTCACTTTCAAGTTGAATAAATGTTAGCTGCAATTAGATTTTAACCCTTCATGAAATCTTTTTTTACAAAACAAGTCTCTTCTTCTTGTAAAATGCTTTCAGTACTCAGGATTTTAGTAACAAATGTATATAAGTGAATATTGTGAATAACGTCAGTGACCAATGTACAGAGAGAGTCTTCGTTTTACAAGTAGCTTCCTGTTATGAATGCTTTGGTTTACTAGTGTACAGCAGAAATGGCGATGTTGGCATGTTTCTAACCTGGACGTCTTAACCAACTGTCCACATTGTGATTAAAGTGTATATTTATTTATAAATCTTGAACCTGAGCCATGAGCTAACTGCTTTGACGCTGCACAGGAGAGGAGCCGGGGTTGCATTAAAAATGAGAGACCACCACTGAGCTGCTCTGTCACTTTGTTTTGGGCATTTCTGAGACTGAAGCTGGTTTTCAAAAAGCTGATCGTTAGCTGCCTTTTTGTTTGTTTTTTGATTTTTATGTAATAAACAGTGACTGTACAAAGAAACACACTAGATGTATGGAGAACAGCTGGTCTTAGTCCATTTTACTATTTCAATAAACTGCATATTTAAACATGCCATAGTATCACATCATACAGGGTGCTCCAGATCATCTGGATGACTTTGATTTATGTGGGGACGATTCCAGTTCGACGTGAAGACGATTCTTCATGTCGTCAGTTCGCACACTTCTCGATGGTCCGGGATTTTTCAGGTGATTTTCAATGTAATAAACTTAAGTTATAGCGTAATGAAAACTGCATAATTAGATCTGGACCACCCTATAGTTCCATTGGCCTACGTAAGTAGGACAATCCTGGGTTTGAGGTGTAGAAATAATTTTAAACGTATACTTTGATTTCATGTCCCCACATCCTTTGCTCGGGAAACTCTGCAACCTCAAAGGACACTTGAAATGCGTGTGTGTTTGAATTGGCTCAAAATTACGAAACATCGGTAGTGTTCTGTTCTAACTCGGGCGTCCTGCAGTTCAGTCCTGTGGGGTCGGGGTGGCGGCAGGTTTTGATTCCCACCCAGTTTAATTAGATTAATTCTTTGGCATTCACTCTGCCAGGCAAAGTCGTTCTTAGATTGTAGATTTGTTCTTTTGACAGTGCCACTGAACAGGGCTATGATGTGGAGGACAGCGATACTTCTCAGTCCTTCACCTTTTTTTTTCCCACTTCCATCTCAGTTCTAAATATTTTATTAATAAAACATAAAATGTCTTGATGAAGACACACAGGCTGATTTGGCATCTGCATCTCATTGTGAATTAGCAGCTGGTTAAGAGAACAGGACGCCATTGAAAAGGGTGAGTTCACAACTAGCTGAAGGTATTGAGAGTGAGGAAACTAAAGTGAAGCACAAAAAAATTGGGTTAATATTCAGGGACTGTGGCCTTCCGTGACTGAACTTCAGGACCCCAGGCTAACCCATGGATGTTAGCAGAAGCCTGGCCTATTTTTTAAACTATCACTTGCTTATTCAGTTTTTAGAATGAAGCATAGAATGAGGTTTACATGTCTAAAACCTGTTTAAATAAAAATGAGCTTAATCTGCGTAATGTGTATTTCCTAAAAGTGAGAACATCAGCATTAAAAATCCTAGAATAGCAGTGATATGCTCACTAACATGACATTCATAAAGCTGCCAGGCTAGTTGTGGGTCGTGGAGGCTGGAGCACTGGGCATAAGACAAAAGACAGTCCTGGACTCACAAAAAAAAGCACTCGGCCAACTCGAGAGTCACCGCTCAGTCTGACCTCGAGTAGGGGAGGAAAAACCGATGGCTTTGTAGTTAAGGTTCTGTTAAGTCGAGGATCATCATGAAGCCTGTCTCTCTTAACTCTAGTTACAGATGTTACTGGTAGGGGCCCCATGGCACATGCTGTTTGCTGACGACGTCATACAATGTGGCACCACTAAGAATATCGTGGAAAGGAAACTGGAGAACAGTTATGGAGGACAGAGGCCATAAGATTAGGTGGAAAAGACAACACAAGATGGAAAATTTAACTTACAGAGAGAGGCTCAAGTGGGTAGAAAAGTTCAACAATCTGCGATCACCAGTAACAAGAAGATGGAGAGCTACATCTAGAAATAACCCACAGAATGCAGTCAGATTGGAAGAAGGTTAGCAGGAGTCTATCGGACTAAAGAAGTGGTGCAAGACTAAAGGGTACGTGCTACTGGCCGGTGGTCAGGCTAGCATTGTTGTTATATGGACCAGAAACCTGGTCCATGAAAGTGGGTGCTACAGAAATGAGGACGTTGAGATGGATGTGGGAGTAAGAGTTGAAAAGAGAATCGGGGGCACAAGTTAAGTAAACCTCCCAAGACAATATAAGAAAGAAGGTTAAAGTGGAACAAGCATGTCATGGATATGGAGGTGACATGACTGAGTACAAGAGGATGACCAAAGAGAAAGTGGAATCAAAGGGAGAAAGAAAGGGGTGTCAGGCAAGGAAGTGAACAACAGACAAGAATGGAAGAGATTGGTCAATATAGTAATCCCAATGAAAGTTGGAAAAGCTTTGAAAGATGAATCAACCTAACCTGCAGGCGTTTAGGGATGTGTGAGGAAAACCAACGCTGAGATGAGAAGACCTGGAAGATGATTTGAACCCAAGACCCTGGATCTATCAGAATATCAAACATTAGCTCAATAAAAATTGACAGCACAATGGTTTGTCTTTGGTTTGAACCCCTATCCCAATCCCTGCCGAGATACTATGGTGCCATCCACTGATAATTGTAGCCTGGGTGAATAAAAACAAAATGGGCAGTGACAAAAGGCCTTTATCATTTATCCACTTGATCTTTCATCCAAAATACTGAATAAAAATCTAACCTTGATTAAAGTAAAATAAATGAAAGGAAAAATCCATTCATCCATCCTCTTCCACTTATCCGAGATTAGGTTGCGAGGGCAGCAGCTTAAGCAGAGATGCCCAGACTTCCCTCTACCCGGCCACTTCTACTAGCTCTTCCAGGGGAATTCCGAGGCGTTCCCAGATCAGCCGAGAGACACAGTCCCTCCAGCGTGTCCTGGGTCTTCCCTGGGGCCTCCTCCCGGTTAGACGTGCCCGGAAGACCTCACCAGGGAGGCATCCTGATCAGATGCCCGAGCCACCTCATCTGACTCCTCTTGATGTGGAGGACCAGTGGCTCTACTCAGAGCTTCTCACCCTGCCTTTAAGGGAAAGCCCAGACACCATGCGGAGGAAACTCATTTCGGCCGCTTGTATTCGCAATCTCGTTCTTTTGGTCACTACCCACAGCTCATGACCATAGGTGAGGCGTAGGAATGTAGATCGACCGGTAAAGGAAAAAATTCATCATAAAACATTTTCCCAAAGTACGAGTGTGTGACTGGCACCCCTATGCAGTCCTAGGAGTCACATCTAACTGAGGTTTATTCCCAGGTACATCTTACAGTTTTACACTCACCTGAGTAAGCGGGAGCTTTGAGGTGGTCTGCTATGACTTTCCATTTCGATGGGTATATGAGGTGACACACAGGCTAAATCCCCTTAATCATCCTTCACAATGGGAAGCGCCCGTGAAAACACAATGATGGGCAACAAAGGGTGGTTGAGCTGCATAAATTAGGAAATGGCTGAAAAAGCCCATCTCCAGTGTCTACTGCAATAATTCATACATTTGGAGCAACTGAAGCTGTTAAGAGCTGGCCTGGAAAAGGACGTGTGTCTATTCTGAGCCCACACATGCCGAGGAGGATGGCTGGAGTGGCCACGCAATCTCCACAGATCAAGGTAGAATGGCAGACTTTAATTGAGTCTTGGGGTCAGTAAGACTCTTGATCTAGGATCAGATGCCAGCTACATCACCAAAAGTTGTTTTGGAGGGTTATCAGAACAACAATTTGCCAGATGTCACTGGAACTTCCAATCGGACTAAACTCTGTGGTCAAAAGAGATAAAAACAGCAGTAGGTTTGGTGTGGGCATGCAAAAGAGAAGCTCATCCCCACTGTCAAGTATACCGGTGGCTCTTTTGATGTGGGACTGTTTTTCTGTCTAAAGTCCTGGCCAACATGTGAGGGTACACAATATCAAGGACTCCATCAAGTATTGGTAGATATGAAATCAAAGCCAGACTTCCTCTGCCAGGAAAATTAAACTTGGCTGTAGCTGGATCTTCCAGCAGGACACCTCAAAATCAACCAAAAAGAGTTAAGTGAACCCAAAACTATGGTTTACATTTAAAAACTGTGGATTGAGTTTCTATTCGCAGTACATAGTCTATACACGCTGATCCATCCAAGTGCATACTCAAGAGACACATCGTCAGAGACGTGCCCAGGGTTCGTTGGGTGTATCAGGTCTTTCGCCATCAGACACCTTCTCCCAGGTGACCCAGCCAGGGTTGATCAATCCATGGCTAACCTCTTTTGAACCAAGCCCTCTAGAGGCTCTTTCCACAGCCTCCACAAATGGTCTGGATGGCTCTCCTCTTTGTGATCCTCCCAGTGATGCCACACAGTTGTGTACACTTTGCAGAGTCAGCCTCTGGCACTGCTTCAATAGGTCGTGGTACTTAGCCCCCTTTATGAGGTCTTCACAGGGCACCATCTGTTCCATCATGACCAGTTATTTGGAGGCCTCCGATAGAATGACTGTTATCAGGGCCCAGTGACAGCGTTGCCGTGTGGACTGGATATTTGAGTTGCTTGCCCAGGTCAGCCTTTAGCTGCCACTCTTGTGCAGTAGCAAGTAGGCCTGCCGATGTTCTGAGCTGTGGAAAGCCCTGCCATCTTCCATGAAAGCAATGTGTTTCCTGTGGGAAGGTGGCATTTGCTGGTAATGATGTCAGAGAAAACACTATTTGCCACTGCTTTCAGCACTTGGTCATGTCTCCAGTGGTAGCATCCTTCACATAAGGCCATTGGACAACTGCTAAGAATGTGTTCCAATGTCCCACCAGCAAAGGTAGCAAGATAACATCTCACTCCTGCTCCACACATGGAAGTTTGCTGGGCTAGATAGGCCATCAAAGGCATCCTGGACCATAAAGTTTATGTACTGGGGTTCAGCCTGCCAAATGTCAGATCATGAGATTTTCTGTATCATTGCACTTCTCCCACCTCGTCCAAGATCCCTGCAGTCTCAATCCCACCATCCTGCTGGTATGCTCTTCTTCCACACCTACAGTACTTGCTCCTTCTCTTGTACAAGATGGCTCCTTTGCTCACCCTCACAGCCTTATCATATCGAGGCTTGGAGTAGCTACCAAACCCTGCTCATCCAGTTCCCACCAGTGCCTTAATGCCATCTCTAACTGCTCGAGGACTCTTCACTTCCTGCCTGTCCGAAACATGACACATGCTGCTGAAACTTTGAGGTCCCTGGAGACCCTATACTGCAGTGCTTCTCTTGACTTTGAAACATTCCTTTAAGCTACTGAATGAGAGCTGCACTACTCGGGTTACATGGGAGACCTGGCCATCTGCAGAGGTTCAGTAGCTGCTAATCATCTTCTTCAACTCGTCCACTATTGTTATGGACACCTCATAAACCCGTAGAGGCCAGACGTGTCCTTTCCAACAAGGATACCGTGCTGGTAGATCAAGCCTTTAAGCTGTGGGGAAGTTCCGACTTGTCCACACTGGTAAGCCAGATCCCAAGCTCCTGAATGGTCATCTGGACAGCAGATGCAACTCTGAGGCTGCAGTCAAAGGCCTTTCCCAGACTTCCAACTCGTTTCTCAGTGATGGATGGAATTTCCGTGCCATCTAATCAGAAGCAGAACCAATCAGTGACTTTGCCCTTTTTCTCTTTTTTTCCACAACAAAGTCCTGTTTTTAACTAGCTGCAGGATACATTTGCTACCTGGAGCTAATGTTGTTATGACTGTGATGTCATCCATAAAGCCTCTGATGGGGGTCTGCCACATACCAGACTTGGACAGGGAGCCTCTCCAATCCACCTCGACTCCTTTAACTACGACATTCAAGGTAAGAACAGAGAGAATGCATTAGAAGTGTCAGTGCCACTGCTTGCCGTTCTACTGCACCATTTATACTTACAAAATGAGAGGCAATCACAAAAATTACTATTAGCAGGTGAAGGGAAAATTTAAAAGTCATTTTTGTGATTATCAGGCCAAAATCCACAAGACGTACCCAAATGTGGCAAATCTTCAGTGAGTGCGTTTACATACATTTTAGTAACCCAGTTAATCATAGGAACCCTTATTCTGGTTAGAGAACCCGGTTATGTGGCCATGTAAACCCTTGATCAGGTTACACTTAAGGATTTTCTCATCTGTGCAAGTCCATTAACAGAGACTTAATGATAAAGTGTCAGTTTAGTTTTAATCCAGCCATTTGTTACAGATACAGTATGTTGAAACATTGTGATCAGGTGGCGCAGCGGCTAGTGTTCATACGCCAAAATCATCGGGTGCTCAGGTCAAGGATCAACAAAGGGAGTGAATATAATTTGCTTCACAGCACATGAAGAACTAAACAAATTTATAAAAAAAAACTATGGGGCTTCGCTTGCCAACCCCCCGGCCTGCGCTATGCGCCAGCCACTTCGCATCTCTGCCGCTCGTGTATGTGGATTTCACTTTTACCAAAGAACAAATCTTTTAATTCTCGTGGATAGGCCTCTTCATTGGGAAGAAACACCATTTTCCCTGATGGCAACACAAATTAGATGATCTACAAGTCTCTGACTTGAACTTTAAAGCCGAACAATATCTACATACTTTTGTCATATCACCTACGTCCATATATTCAACCTTTTTTCACTGTTCTGTTATTTCAGAGTAATAATTTCCGTCTGTTTGCGCTAATGCGATCTTTACTATCAGTTTTTTGAGACTTTCGATTTTTCATACTTTCAATACCTCTAACCTGCTCTGCATGTGTATCGCGCCAACATTTTTGAACCTCTTAATGACGCTCTACTTTGTCTTCTACTCTTTGTCTTTTATTTCTGACCCTGCCTGGAGCTGAGAGCGCAGGAACTGTGTCTGTCAATAGCATTCACATGAATGAGAACTGATTGGACTGTGGGCAAGGTTGTAAATGTTTGAGAGGAGGGTGGGACTTGTCAAACTTTCTTGGCAAAAAGTCTTGTCTTGTGGGACCTGAAATTATTTTAGAGAAAGTCTCGTCCCAGGATTTCCTTTTATAATAGAGACACATAAAAAAAAACTTATCACAGGCTTCATGTTGGTTTTCAGATTAATGGCTGGCAGTTTATTGTCGCTGGGAGTGTATTGCCAAAGCAGAACTTTGTAAGTGCACGTAAACAGAAACCAGGAGACGCCTCAGAATCATTTCTTGGAATCGCACTAAATGTCATACTAGGAAAAGAATTTGTCCTACCTCAGAGTAGAACACTAGAAATACACAGCATCCCAGTCCCAGCGAGGAGGAGGAGGAAGCCACGTCAGAATGAATGACACCACAATTTTACAGAACTCCTTGCATAAATTGACATGATGACATTTCTGTAGTTTTCTGATATGAACACTGAGGCTTCACCACATACATCATAATAATAATAGAAAGCAATTAAAATAGGATACTGCACTAAACTGCATGTAATTACTAGCACATCATGACTAACACTGAAACGCACAGTGAGATGGAAAGACTGAGAAGCATGCAATAAGAAACCAAAGCCCGAAACTTAACAATGAATGATCCACAGATTGCTCCTGCCTTGTGCCCTATTCCTGCTCCGGCACCTCCGTGACCCTGCTCAGAACAAAGCGTGTTAAAAAAAATGGATGGATGGCTGATCCACATCTGTATTTTCAGATAAAAACGCCTCATAAAGTAACAGCTACTGAAACTAGGCACAGCTATTTTGATGCTGTAACTGGCAAAAAATAAGCCGGGGACCACTGTGAGGGGCACAGAACAGTGGAAAATGATCAATGGAAACAGAGCTTCCTTAAATGCTACAGAGGCAGTCAAAGAAATCGCAGACCAACAGCAAAGTCTCAGATGATTGTACAGTGGTGACACGTCCAACTCATGGTTGTGGTGGACACAAGCTATCCCAATTGGCACTGACTACAAAGCAAGAACCAGCCCTGGACAGGATGCCAGCCCACTGCAGTACCCACTTGTGGACACTTCCATTTTGTCAGTTTAGTGATATGGGAGCAAAAAACACAGACCAGAGCGAAGCACCATATTTGAATCTGGGATACTTGATCTGTGATAAAGCAGTGCTAAAACTTTGTGGACATCTCACCATCACACCTATATGATATCCCATTCCAAAATCATACTTATTAATATGGTGTTGCCCCACCCTTAGCAGCTGTAATGGTCTCTACTCTTCTGGTAACACTTTCCATAAGATTTTAGAGGGTGGCTTTAGGAGTTCAGGCCCAATCAACCAAAAGAGCATTTGCGAGGTCAAGTACTAACACTGCATGAGAAGACCTGGCTCACAATGAACATTCCAAGTGGCCCCAAAGATGTTCAATAGGGTTGATGCTAGGGTTAAGTACTTCCATTTCTTTATGGACCTGGCTTTGCACACTGGGGCACAGACATGCTGGAACAGAAAGGGGCCTTCAACAAAATGTCGCCACACAGTTGGAAGAACACAATGATCTAAACTGTCTTAGTATGCTGTAGCATTAAATGGAACCAAGGGGCCAAGCCTAAACTCTGAAAAATAATGCTAGACAATTAGAACTCCTCCATCAAATTTTACAGTAGGCACAATGCATCAGAAGGTAATGTTCTACTGGTGCCTGTCAATCCCATATTGCTCCATCAGACTGCCATAGTGAAATGTGGATCATCACTTCAGAGGACACATTTCCCCTGCTCCACAGTGGTGCGTAACACCACTGCAGCCGACACTTGGCTTTGTATGTTGTGATCTTAGGCTTATTTACAGCTGCAGTACGCAACAGTGGGAACCCAGTTCATGAAGCTCCTGCTGCACAGTCCTTGTGTTGATGTTGCTAATAGGGGGAATATGGTGCTCTGTGAACCTTAAGTGAAAGCTACAAGCATGAACAGCATCTGAAGTAGAATCTAAACACTGTGACTTTCCCCACTTTAAATTAATTTCCCCCATAAAGGCAGCCGTACACGGAAAGGTAAACAGAGTAGAGATAACAAGCGGCAGTGTCTTCTATATTCTAAAAACAAAAAAAAAGGCATTTATGGAGAGACTCGAACTAACCTGCTGATCAATTATGAAAACACTAAAATAATGAAAAACATACATTACATAAATTACTTATTTCTTGATTGTTGTTCACCTGTCCTCTTGTGCACCATTGAACCTTGGAGTTGAACCACTACTTTAAAATGTTAGGATTTACTTCATGCTTTTCACATCTTCCTGGAAAAGGGAAAGCAAAAGTTAGCAGAACAGGCCCTAAGTAGCCTTAACATTTTGTTCAGCTGGAGTTGTGAGGTAACAGAATGGCACAGGGCCTGGTGCACCTGCATTTCAACACCCTGTGTTTGTGTGGGTTTTCTTTTCCAATCCCAGCGATAATGGACTGCTGACCAGCCTGGAGTATAAGGTTTCTGCCTTGGGCACAATCCTGCCACAATAGGTTTCAGCACCCTGCAACCTTAAAAATGGAATATGTGCATTCCAAGAAGGGATGCATCTTAAAGCAACCAGAAGGCACATTTAAAAACATTAGGAGGTGTGGAGGACAAGAAAGACTAAATCTAACATTGTACAATACAAGAATACTTCAGTGCATTGTTTAAATGTTTGGCTGTTAAATTAAGCATGAAAAGCAGATCCAGAGACAGAACGGTCAGTTTTATCCTTACAGTGCACAGCAGTGGTTTGCCGAGTTGTCCTGCTAGTTGTAGTGAATGTGGACAGACAGCTTTACTCACCAAGACAGTCAAAGGTTGCGAGTCCATATAGTTTAGTAAAGGCTCCTGATAAGAAGCTATACAAAGTAAACACAGCTTTGTTTTCCAAGCCACAGACTTGAAAAGTGGCAAAAAGTGGCATCATAAGTCAAAGTGTACTTTCGGCCTTGTCCTTCCCGAGGACAGCAGGGGTGTCTCAGGGTCAGAGCAAGTGGAAGAAATTTGCCTGTGTCATCTATGGACAGAGAAACAGGGTCAACACAGGTCGTGATGGTTCAATTTCCATCTATTACATATACCTCTTCTTTAATCAAGCATTTTCTTCACTATTACTGTCACGGCTCCATGTGTGCTCAAGTGGGTCAACAACGTCTCCAGAGTTTTTTTACTGCGATTTTGGATTCTTTGCACCAGACAGTAAAAGCAAGAATGCTGTACACAATACTAACAACAGTTAAGTACTAAATGTGGTAAATTTAAATAATTTGCGATTACCTTTTACCTTTCCATCTTTTTCCACAAGTCAATGCTGGTTAACACAGTTATTAAACCAATCAGACATCCACCCATCCATTTTCCAACCCGCTGAATCCGAACAATGTAAAGAAAAATTAAAAAAAAAAACAGCAAATCATTTTTTTAAATGCTTTATTCACTGATTAAAAAGAAATTGCATTCAACATAAACCATTCAGCTTTACACCAAACATTCGGCTGGTTTGCCTTACCCATATCTGTCAGTTATTTCTTCTTTATAAGAATCTGATTGCTCATTAGATAAAATTTTACCACATCTGGCATGTTCACAACTGTGCCAGTGGATTCACGTTGCTGATGTACATATAAAACCCGAACGCTATGTGCTCACTGGAGACAAAAATACAGACAGTGCACACCTGTCAAAATATTAAACATTACGATGGTAAAACCATTTCTGTAAAACAACACACTTATAAACTTTTTTTCTCATGTTCATAAATAGAATCTGGACATTTGTTATATGCATGCATATATATTATATGCATATATATATATACATATATATATAT
>JANRMT010062800.1:2489241-2528407 GCA_026402145.1 Polypterus bichir lapradei
ATATATACATATATATGCATATATATATATATATATGCATATATACACATGTATATGCATATATACACATATATATGCATATATATACACATATATATATATGCGCACATATATATATGCATATATATGCACATATATATAATTTGAATATATATATATAAATATATATATAATTTATATATATAAATATACATACACACAATTAATGATATACTTTGTATGTATATGCAAATTAACATTATATATAAATATATATAGACACAAATATATACATACATATATATGTCAGCACACATGCACACACATATATGTATTTACAAATATAGTGTGTGTACATATATTATATACACACATATATACACACACATACATAGATAAGATGCATATACAGATATAAGAAGTTTATAAGGTAGCAGCCAGGTCTTAGCACTGCTGTTAACCCACGGTGGCCACTTTATGATTTAATTATTGCAAACTGTCCTGATTTATTTAAACAAAAAATGCACAACATTCGTACCACTTAAAACTGGGGTCAGCTGGCAAGTCTCACAGAGACCACGTCTGTACCCGCGGTTGCCCCTGAAACTAAATTGGCTTCCGAAGCATCAAGATTTTAAAATAATAAGGCCAAGAATCACTGCAGATAACATTTTTAACTAGTTCTCATTTTTGTTCTTTTTTTCTTAATCATGCCCATTCCCTCAAAACAAAAAAAAAATAAATAAAAATAAAACTTTGTAAGAGATACTTTTTGTATGCATTCTTCTTGCATAGTTTAACATTTTGTTCTTCTGTTATACCTAATGCATGACTGTCTAAGCCATAGAAGGACCGTGAACACAGAGATCATTCCAATATGCTGAGAAAAGGAAGCATCTTTAGGGTTCCCTCTTTCACATTAACACTATTTTTAAGGCTTGCGTGTCACACCCTGACACAAGGTGAAACTGGAAATATTCTGGTTAGAATACATGGTTGCAAACATCTTCCGTTTGTTGTTAAAAACGTGCAAAGCCGTTTTCTTTAAAAACCTGTTGATTAAGAATGCATATATTGTCTTACAAAGTTTTCTGCACTAAACAAATGACCCATATGCTGAGAATGTATGGGCTGCCTGCTTTTGAAGGCAATCTGTCACTTTACACTAAAGCTGTGAATCTTAACAGTGAGAAGTAAATCTTACCCCACCCTCAAAAAAATAAAAATCAGCCCACCCCTTTCAAAAATAAATGGGTTGTTTTGGACCCCTATGAATATGCACAAAATTTTTTTTTTGTAAATGGAGACATTTGGCCTTTCAACTCCCCAGTGGAATGTTCCTTAACATTTCATAGCAGCTTACAGTTTTGATAGAATCAACTTTTTCAGTAATTACATTCACTCTTCACAGTGAAACAGGTGCATTGTTAAAGAGTTTTTACGTTGTTGACCGAGCCACAGCACAGCTGTGTACCACACAGGTCGAACTTCGACTTTTTAAGTATGTAAATCTAGTAGTTCTATACCTTGGCCGACCAGCCATTGGTCTGCCCCTGCCAGCATGTGGGCACTTCAAAAGGTTTTTTTTTCTCTTCTGTTCTTAGTTTTGTTTCTCTTATCTTTGGCAGCAGACACAGGTGCTGACAGAAGTAAAATCCAGTGACTTATTCAGAAGGGTATTTCATGGCTAGCTTTCATTCAGAGGCCTGAGTAGCTAAATCACTCCTATCACTTAATGTAAAAATAATCCTGAGAGTAGCTGTTTCCCATCTTTCACTGGTAAGGAAGTGGTGCCTTCTGGTATTAAATCTGCGTTGCCCATAAGGCAAACCTCTAACCTAAGTGTATGCATATTCCAACATAAAAAAAACTACTATATATTTTCTATTCTCACAAAAAAAAACTTTCAAATGCAATATTAAATAGAAACAGAGAAGTCATTATTACCTGTCACAAGTGCAGACTTTCTACGATCAAGCACAGCATGATCAATTAATTTGTGTTTACAAACTGCAATGAAGCATACATATACTGTTTCCACACTCAGGCTAGATGAATTAAAAGACTAGAGAAATACATATGTACGAGCACATAAATATGTAGCTGTTTTGTGAAACTTTGCTCTGGAGCACTGAAACTGGCATCTGATCCTTGCAAAGTAATTGAATATAACTATTATTACCAAGTGAGCATGTTTAGTGCAGTTTTAAATCTGAGGAATGACTAGAGTTACCAAAAGCAGACAATTTTCAGTTGCTGAACATTTCTTTTCAGACCTAGCATGTCGTCACCAATGTCTTACTCAAGCATCAATTGGGCCACGTGTTTATTCAACCAAAAGACACCAGCTGCAGGAAGAGAAGCCACTGACGCCTTTAAGGACCATCAGACTACAGTATTGTCTTAAAATGACAGGGAATTTTCATTTAAAAGCAAAATTCCAAACCATGCAGAAGTCAGGGATACCAGACCTGATTCACTGGTGTAGGACTAGGCATCTTAGAGATTAAAGTACGTAAGTGCAGGCTGTTCCGCAATACAACATGCTTGACTGCTTTTCCCATTTCACCTTGACAATGCTTAGCACTTTAAAAAAATCCTGGATGGATAATTTCTTTTCAAGATTCTAGTGTGTCTAAAAATCTCAAAAATTGAAATCCATGGCAAAATCATTTTAGGAAAAAAAGACTGACAATTTACTTCCTAAATCTCTCAATACTCAACATTATTTGTTGTGACTTCAGGGAAGAAGAGAAAGAGGGAGAAAGACAAAGAAAAAAAAACAAAACAAAACAAAAGCATGATCCCTCGACCTAGTTCTAGACAAGGTACTAATGTAGCCTGCCAGTTTTAAAATTCTAAACAAAGGCCGTCTCAGAATGATAGGGAGAAGCTGATCCAATTTATAGATAGTTGTGCCTTTGGTAACATGATTAAAAGACAGCCAAAGAACAAATGCCAGACCCAGCCATCTTGCAAATTATTAAAACAATAAAATTTTTGCAGTCAAAGGTCTCCTACATTTTTGCTTAATCAGCAGAGAAAGAAGAGATGATGAGCTCCATTATCATAAAGCTTATAATAAAAGAAAAAGAGGAAAAAAAGGCCTGGATACATTTGTCTTGGGGATACTTGGTAAGCTGGCAAAGACAATACTTTCTCCCACTTCTATTCACAAGTTACTAAACCAACACCCAATGATAATCTCTAATTGAGAAGCAAGATATATAGCTACAGAGCTAATACTGATAAAACACTGCACATTTAAACAGGTTAGCCGAGACTACAGGAAGTAAGATCATTGTACTCACAAATTAAAAAAGGGGAGAGGGGAGGAAAAAAAAATACACTAAAGAATTATAATGAGACTCCCATGCCTACATGCCCTCACTAAAGCGTTGCATCTCCCTGTAAAAGTGCTGTGTTGGTTCACTCAGAACAACGCTTGTGTCCACCGTAGGGTGCCATGGCCGTCCCAGCCCAGAGGAAACCTCCTCAATCAGGTTATGGATGGGATCCTCTTCTTGAAATAGCAGATGCTGATCTTGGTCAAAATCAATGCTCTCTTCAGATACTGCCAAGACTTTCAGATTAGAACCACGGAGACGTGAGATGGCAATCAAATTATGAGCCCAAACAGTGTAACCTGCAGACAAAATAAAGCACTTTTTTACAAAAGTATAATTATAACATTGAATCAATTCAAAACAATAACACTTATACCAGATAAACCACATGCAAAAGAGAATAAGAGAGGAGAAAATAATATTAAATAACTACTGTGCACCTCCTTACATGATAGGTAATGAACATATGACTGACCACTTTGTTTCAGAAAGTCACTTAGTTTCTGTCACACTATGGTGAGTGTTAGAACTGTACTGACATTGATAATGTGTCTTTGGTGGAGGTTATAGCAGAAATTATAGCAAAAAATGGACTACATTATGTGCAAATTAGCATAAAACAAAATAAAATACCTTCACATAAACTCTTATAAGAAATTTTATGCTAGGCGAAAAACATTCAGATAACAACTAATTCAAAACAAGAGACATTTATACATAACAAGTGAACAATTGACTATGATGGACTGGTTCTATGTTATGGCCACTTTCACCTTGAACTGAATTAAGAAGGTTTGATAACCTTGCATTAATTTTTTTGGACCTATGAAGCGAGATATTAGAGGTAAGAGTTACTTATTCATGCCCAACATAAGAAACAAGTTTTAAATTACTCCACATTTGTATTGTGTTTAACATTACACGCATTCTGTGCCAAAAAATAAAGGATTACATTCAGAAAAATTTACTGAATTTACACTAGTAAAGTAGTATATACGAAGAACAAGGTATTAATACAGGTTGGCGAGGAAGAGCTATGGCTTTTTAGGTAATTACTAATACTGTCACTGCAGTTTTATTGTTCTTGTTTTGTTTTTTCTGGATCATTTGTGCTCTTAGCAGGCATGTTAATGGTTTATTGCGGTTCATATACTGTATGTACGAATTTTAACCAACATATGTGGCAGAGAGCCATATGCCAGTCTCACTCCAGAAATACTACAATAACATCGAAATTAGGGAAGCACTAATGCCATTTTTACAGGCTGATCCTGAGTCTTGATATGTACTTTCATTACGAAGAAAAAAATGATGTTATACTTTTAACAAAAAAAAATATGAGAGTAATACAATTTTATTTAATAAGTCATAGTGAATGAAAGTTATGTTTTTGGTTTCAGAAAAAATAAACATTTATTAATTTAATGATATTCATTAAAATAGCCAACAATAGATACAAACCCTTTAAACAACTTACAATTTCAATTTAAAAAAGAATTGAAGTTTATCTGCAATTCTAAGCTCCTGAAATGAATTTCTAGCCTAATTAAGCTTTCAAATATTAGTAGCAGGTTCTTTTAAAAAAAAAATGGTAACATTTCAGCTCTGTCACAGTTTAGCCTGTTTGTACAGCATCCATAACTCTTAAGGTTGTACTAAAAGGTCCTTCAGTGACCACACTGGTAGACAGCGTTCACAGAAGATTTTGTGCTAAATTAGCCAAGGAAAGGAATCAAACTATATTCCTTGCATAACAGTGGAAACAGCATATTTGAAGGTTAACTGGTACAAAGTTAAAGATGGCAAAAGCAAACTATATGGGGGTTTGAAGCATCAAGGGGTGACAAGTGCAAAATTCAGGGCAGCAGCAAATCAGTGCATAAATATTGCACATGAAAAATAAAGAGGATTGCATACATTATTTTTAATATTAAATGTTATTTCTTTATTTTGTAATTAGCAGTCATTTCCTCATTAGTGGCACTGCTACATGAAGTATACATACAGCACGAACCAGACTATGCATCTTGCAACACAGGTAAGTCTTCCAGCAAATGACACAGAGTGCCAAAATGAAAAAAGTAATTGAGCAATCTAGTTGATATTGTAAACTGGAAAGCAAATTAAATTATAGTCTGACTGACCTGATCATCTTATGCAGTAAAGATTGGTGTTTTTTGAAATATTATCATTTACTCATTTTATGGATGCATATTTGAAGCCTGGCTTGTGCAGGAGACGCTGCATTTGTTTGATTTTCAGCTGCATGAATTTGTTGACTGCAGTTCTCCTTACATAAGCTGAATAACTTCAATAATAAGTAGAATAATTTGCAAATGTATTATTATCTCCTTTTGCGAGTGTTCTGTTCTTTGATCTGAGGGCTTGTAAACATTAACGCTGAAGGTGAAAATAAGAGAAGCAATGCAATGAATGATTGAAGCATCAAGCAGAGTCACTGACCCAAAGGCCTGAACAGCCATATGCAGAATTTGTTCTAACACAGCTTGATTAGATCTTTATCAAATTGGTTCATTTTCTCCATGTACTACAAAATTCAGTTCAGACAAAAAAAATCCTTCAAACCAAGAAAATGAGATTAATTGTTACTTAGGGAAATAGTTTGTTTAACAGAAAAGGGATTCCACATTTACAGCATATAGGCAAGCATACTGGAAACATTCACTTAATGAACAAGACCGAATGAATTCATCATTGAGGAATAAAAAAATGTATGCAGACCTTGACCTTGGGTCTTGCCTGTTACTGGAGGCTTTCTGGGCAATTATTTACTGAGTGGTTTCAAAATATCATTATTTTGTCTTCAACCAATCAAAAACCTTCTTTTCTATTTATAGGACAAATTAATTAAGTTCCTCTACCTACTTATAATCACCGTTCTCCCATTTACATTAACAAGTTGGACACGTGCAATTTAACACAAGCAACACATTCCCTTTAAAGCAGGGGTTACCAAAAGTTTTGTTTTTTTTTTTATGTAAAGTCATGGACCTCCCTGATGCTGCAAAGTAGAACATGACCTTGGAGCTCGGTTACTGCTAATATTCAAAATCATTCTGTGTGATTACTAATAGTAGACCTATTATTCAAAGCAAAAATTTTAACTACAGCAAGAGCTATTTGATGTGTATGTGGTCATCTTGTCTTGTGACATCCCTAGGCAAAGGATTAATGATTGCTTTTTGGAGTACTACTATTTTTTTTTTTAAAACGTTAAGTACTATATTCTTACTATACAGTTACATATAAATTCAGATTAAAAAATATGAGAAAAATAACCCAAAAAAGTAATAAGTTCAGGTCAAAAAACAGGAAAATAACTCACAAATGTTTCCAATCCAATGTTAATGTAGAGTCTGCCATATGGCGTTACACTTTTGCTTCATGGCTCAGCCTGTGCTTGCATTTATTTTTTATGGATGGACAAAGGTTGTCTAACATTGGCAATGCTGTCCAAAACAAAGGCTTCTCTTTGTTTAATGTTATAAACATTAAAATGTTACATATGCTTATTACTAATAATTAAAGTTCCTCATTGTACAGTATATTCTTTTGTATTAAGTCTCACAAATTTATAAAACTGTTCTAAAAATGATGGCAAATCAAACAATTATACCATAACTAAAAATACTATTACACTGTCTGGCCAGACCTGATGGACAGAAGAGGAGAGACACGCTTTGCAGACTGCTCATGTGAAGGAGAAAAGATATCTCTCACTTGTTAAGATGCTGTCTTTCACAAAACTCTGTCTGTCTTGGTATATGTTTGTTGAGTAGTCTCACATCCTTGTATGAATCAGCTCGGAGAGATGGAAAGGAGATGGAGCTGTTGCCCCAGACCTCATGTAAGTTGTAGGAGACTTCAAATTGGCATTGGCGGTGAACAGAGGGGATAACAGAGTGGAGTCTAAAATACTGGTGTGTATCACACTTATCAGTGTTGCAGACAATTTGATTTTTTCCTCTAACAATTTATGACTCTCAGCTGAATATTTGAGAAGCATCTGTGTGCAACTATTTTAAAACAGGAAAAAAGGTTAATGGAGGGATACAATAATCTTACCATGAATGACCAGGACAGACAGCCGTGTGCACCTCCATGCAAGGATAACTAATGGGTCTTCATTTCGGCTGTCACTCAGATCAGGAAAGCCAGTGTCATCCCTCTCCATCAAGTCTCGCATTAAAATGAAATGGGTGAGAGTTTTGAGGTACTGCCGCGATATGAGATCCACAACTGCTTCCGAAGTGCAAGTCGAATAACTGTCAAAATGGATTCTCTCCAGTGGGAGGCTGGGCTTCAACACACTCAAAAGATCTTGACTGCGTACATCAAGTGCCATAATGTACACTCGTAAGTTAGCGCTGTGGCGGACAAGCACTTGCCAATCCTTCTCGCTGGGTGTGACATCAAGAGGCTTGTTAGGCAGGGCTGTGCTGTTAAGCAAGAGAGAAAGTCGATGCAAAGGCAAATGGTCACTTGTGGAGAGGATTCGACACATCTCGGAGGTGAAATCACAAAAGTCCAAGGCCAGGGAACGCAGGTTATGGAGGCGATGTACTTCAATGCAAGGAATAAGCGATGGAATTTGATTGTCCAACAGGCTAAGGTGTTCCAGAGTGTTGGCACTAAGATTAGACATTGCAGACAGGGAATTGGGTGTTACCATTCCCAGCATAAATGCTGAAGACAGCCATTTCAACTGCCGGCTGTTGGCCAGAATCTCTTCAAACAGCTGTTTTATCCTGGAACAAAGGAGTAGCATATAAAAGATATTTACTAAATGTAATCTATAGAAAAAAATAACTCAATTACTACATCAAAACTATTAAAAAACAAACTTTTAAATTTGTTGACTATACTGCAATTAATCTGTTTTAACAACAGTTATTCACAACTTTCTGAGACCTTAGTGACTTTGCTTTTTTTTTTTTTTTTGTTTGGAAAACACATGGATGAATCTTACCACTTAACCATAATTAAAGCACTAAAAAATGTTTGGCTTGATGTATCCCAATCCACTGTTTGGTTGTTATTCTCGGTTTAATTCTGTAGGCAATGCTATCTCAGTAAAAAATAAGCTATGAGAAAATGCAGAGCTAAATGGCAAACAGAATAAGAAGCTAAAAACTTTATAGATCACTTGGTTAATAATTTACTAATTAGATTCCTGTTTTCCCAGAACAATATCCATAGTATCAGTAAAAAAAAAGTTAACCAATTTCTATATCCACAATCAAAACCATCTTGGCATAATCTGTTTTGTCCCATTTTCCTGCTAGCTTCTACTCTCTGTACTTATGACGCAGTCATTCAAAGAAAGTAATTTGTTACAAACTGCTAATTACTGCTCTCCATTTTTAACAGAACTATTTTACTCATTACTTCCTGGAAAAATTCATCTTTTTACCAATTACTTTACTTTTACGTTACAGCCTAAACCCATTCAAATACATATTGTTTGAAAAGTACAAGGATGACATTAAAATATCCTTTCAGTATGTTAATAATAAAGAAATAACCAATAATACTGAAAGAGAATTCAGCAGTTAAACTACAGGACTTACATTAACACTGTGTCATTTCAAACATATGATCCATCAGGTCTTGTCTTTACAAAAAGAATTTGTAATAAAAAAAAATTAAACGTAAATTATTACAAATAAGAATGACTTAACCATTTGGACATTTGTAAAGATAGAATTGGTATGCAGTAAAATTAATGCTAATGTAATAGACAGCAAACAAGTGGACCTATTGATCAGGTAGTTACAGCTACCTGCAGTACTCTTTGCACAACACATATTGTTTAACACTGATTTTCGTTCTCAACAATCTAAAACATACTAAAAAATCTACAATGAAGTACCTCAAGAAGTACAAGATGAAAATTGTGGAATTGACTATGCAGTCCATAGACTTGAGCATTATTGAAAATCTGTGGGTACATCTTAAATATGCGGTGATGGCCCAAGAATATCTCACAACTGAAAATGATCTGTGGGGGGATGAATGGAGAAAAATTCCAAAACAAGAATTCAAAATTCATAGCTGGACACAAAAAACATATGCAAGCTGTGATTTTTCACAAAGGTGATGTTACTAAGTTTGAACTCTTTATTAAGTACTGACTTAATAAGGTGCCCAAGCTTTTACAAAAGGCACAATATTTTGTTTACATTTTTTCATTTCATCAGATATATATTAACTGTCGCTAACACTTTCATAAAAATACCATGGTTTTAGCTTGCTGTTGAAGTTGTATTAACAATTTATTACTTCAAGTGTCAGCAACACAAGTCATCTGGCAAGCAGTGTCCAAACTTTTGCATGGAACTGTGTGTGTGTGGTGGATTTACCCTTTTATCACAACTTGTAGTAGTATAATCATGCGGTAATTTTTTTTCAAAGCAACATTTGTAAATTTTTGTTCATGTGTATAACAGATGATATACTCTACAAATATGTCTGCTACCTTTCTATAATGTTATTTTGAGCCTGTTACAACTGATCACCTGAAATAAATAGCTTGAGAGCTACAAAAAATCTTTTAGCTAAAGGAACACAATATTGGATGTGGTGGCCAACATGACACAGCTGAGTTGGCTATGTAAAAACGGACACATGCATATGCAGTAGAAGAAACACAGATACAGTAGCAACTTCAGTTTAGCAATTTGAAATAAACAGAATCTCAGTCATATTATGTATTAATAATTCACAGTGGTAGCACTGAATCTGGATCCAGATCTGGAAAACTATGGTCCCAGCCATTCTAAACACACTAAGTTACACAAAACTCCCACAAAGCTAATTTCAATTCAAAATAGGAAGCGTTTCTTTTGCTGAAAATGAAGAAATCAAAATATGCCTCCTAAACAATAAGGAAAAATGACCAAATCAAAGGCTTACTAAAGCACAACAATGGAGGTATTGCCACTAAATATTACACTACCGGTCACCTCAGTTTTTCCAGTTCTTCAAATTTAATCAGCTGAAAAGAAATGAATGACCTAAAATGGTGAGAAGGTAAGCAGTAAACTGCCAGAGGTTTAAATTTAAAGTTTAGGTTAGCAAAAACTGAGAAAAAAGGAAATATCAGAATAAAATAAATGGGCCTTCTTCAGGGCACAACTAATAGGTTACAACCTACAGATATTCTGCAGGAGTTAAAGTAAATGAAGCCTTGCACGTTAAAGCAAACAATTTGCACAGGTGTCCCAACTTCTGTTGATTACTTAAAAACCCTCTGTCTGTAGAAAATTTCCAGGATACAAAAGTCATTTTTAAAAATAGACTATACAACATTAGTTGACAGCTAGTTATTGGACTCTATTCCATTAATAGTAGAAATATTGTAGTTGTTGACCTTTAACTACTTTACAAACTATTAAACAAATGAGGTTGTAATTTAAAATGTGCAAAAGGGTAAATCTGAAGAATATGTGAAAAGTTGTTTTTCTTTCTTACTCTTTGATTTTCTTTCCTTCTTGTTCACACTGGTTTAGTGGGATGTTGTCAACAATTCCCTCCTCATGCAGAATACACGTATCTCCATAGAGACTCAGTTTCTGGAGGTTTCTGTAATACAAGGCATTAATACACATTTATTTACACCTTTTTAATACTGAAAGGTATAATAAAGTAGTAAAATAATACAAGGCTGTTAGTCTTACAAAGAATTACAATGAACTCTTAATTTAAAACAAAACTAGAACTAGAGCACCGTATATGCTCAGAATACATTTTCATCAGGGGTGGACAAATTGTAAATTGATATGGGAATCTGCTGGGAGTGCCAGCTTTGTACACATGGGCTACCAGAAAGCATACCTTGACTACCAGCTTTATATAGTAGGTAGAGGATTATCTGCATCTTTTTATAGCTATACTAGAGGGCTTCGCCCTCTGCTCGCTTCGCTCGCCAACCCCTGTGTTTGGTTAATCAGATATACAATTTTATTTATTCTTTTCTTTGGAATTGTTTCAATTTCATTATTTGCACTTTTACTTTAAAGCTTCATTAAAAACAATATTTTTTGGAGACACATTGTGACAACGAAACATATAACTGCCTGTGAGTCTCTAATAAATAATCTGACTTTTTCTAATGTTTGTCCCTGTGATTTATTGATTGTCATAGCAAAAGCTATTCTCACAGTAAACTGTAAACATTTTAATACGAATGGCATATCACGATCTCCTTTGGTGTGTAATGTTATTCGCGGAATATATACATTACCTTTCTTTTTGCCTGTTAAAATTTGCATCGCTTCTCAATGATCATAAACATACACCTGTCCGAATTGTGTATTCTTTGAAATTCAACTTGTCGTTGCTTTAACTGTTGCGGGACCACAGATTCTCATGGCGTATGGTCTATTATTGTGTAAATCCACCTTTTGTGCATTGAATGATGCAAATGCGAAAAGACTTTGTTGTCTACTCTTAGCCTTTTATTTCTGACCTCGATTTGTCTTGCTCTTTTTTCAATTACACCTGGTTCTGATGATTAATCACCATTTGTTTTGCAGTAATGCAATCTTTTCTATCATTTCTTTGATACTGTAGCGACACATGATAAAGTGTTACAAAAGTTTTACTTGAACAATCACTGACTTCGTAACCCCAAACACAACTTTCTAGCACTTTCTCCAACCTCTCATCCCCCGCATCTCGCACACCCCCCTTACTGCATCAATCAGTACCCCACTATCAGTCTTCCGTGCTGTACTCCTCCCTCCCTCAATCGGACCGAACAGCCACTTAAAACCAAAAAGGCCACAACCTGGCTGGGACACTGCAATACTTTCGAATTTTACTGGTTTCATATTCTGTAACTTTCTCTGCATGTGTATCGCACCATCGTTTGTTTGAGCCTTTTGAATTACACTGCTTTCATAATCTCTTATCTGCCTTTTTTTCTCTCCAACGCCTTTGGGTCTCTATTCTCCGTATTGTCCTTATACGCTTTATATGTGTTGAGAGCATAGGATCTGTGTGAACTATGTGCTTTTACACAACTGACTGTTTTTTGATGGATTTGCGCTTATATGATATCTTTTGTAAGTAGGGAGTGTCTTGCAAGAATCTCATGTTCCACATCCCCGCGAGACGGCCCTGGCACAGTCTCTTGGCACCAAGTCTCATGTTTATGGTCCCCGCGAGATGCTCCGTGGCAAGTGTCTTTTGCCTCGCGGGTCTTTTAAATGTCTTTCGAGAACTCCCGAGAAGATCACGTATCGTCGCCTTGCTTTTGCTTTCCAGGATTTCTTTTTATAATAGAGAGATTTAATTGTGAAGTTTTGTTGTATACAAGTGCATAGCAATCTTCTACCACAATATAAACACAGCATCTTGGAATTGAATATTTTATCAAATACATACTTTTTAAGGGATCATTTAATGTTGCTTTGTGGTCTTTTTACCAATGTACAAAAAATATGTTATCAAAAATGAATTGAAGTACTACATTAATAATGTATTTGCAACTTCTGTTTTCAGACCTACTTTAAACCCCACCGATTTGTTTCTCTGTCAAAAAACATCAGCAGTTTGACTTTCAGGGTTACTGAAAGGCATTATGTCCTTTACAGCGTCATACACCTTTAGTTGACCATGGCCAGTGAACTATGTTTAGGCCTGAAAAAGCATCTTCACACTCTGCAGTATTTGGACTAATACAAAAAGCATTTTCACTATGCCCAGTACACCTGTTAGTTGCCAAAAGTGCTTAACAGGTGATGGTAACACTCTTATTTTACGAGATTCCATTCTGTGACTACATAATGCAAGATCATTTTCTAATGGAACATAGCACTCTGAATTCAAAAGGCTAATATCATTTACTAAGGCTGAACACTTGAAAATTTGTGACAAGAGCTTTATTGGATCACTCAAGCCATCACATGTGATCAAAAAGCCCTGTCATTTGAAAAGAGTTACTATAAGCATACTTCTTTGTTTCCAAGTTGTGATTTCATGAAATGTCTCAGCATTACATAAGCATTTATTAGATATTGCCTGTCGACTAGTAAAAAGTCTATGTACAGCACAGTGCATTCTCTAACTTGGTTGTGATGCTGTCTTCTCCTTACAGTCATCACTACTTTGCAGAATATCCTCCACAGTTCTGTCAGTATTTGAAAAGTTATTTTCTAAGTATTTTTGTCATAATGCATAATTATGAACTCTTTTACTTGTAACTGATATTGAAGCAGTAGTGAAATAATTTACCATTTCCTTTCCTCTTGTGTTTTTTTATTCCATAACAAAGTATGCATCAATTATTACTTTATTTTTATGAGGGTAAATGGCAAGAGAATATGATTGTCTTTTGGCATGCTAGGCCTCCCTGCCCCATATGCTTTACAGCTAACATTATTGTTTCCCTTGCTCGCTTAATATACTTGCTGCACAGCTTCAGTATATTGGCACCCAAGTAACCAACTGCTCCTTGAAATTCCCAATTTAGGGTACATTGTGCTGCACCAGCTGTTAGAGAAAAAAACCCAAACCATTTTGCCGCATCGGACATACTTTTTGCTTCACAACCAGTGCAGATGCGTCAAGTATAATCCAGGCATTAGACAGGGGTTATAGCAGCCTGGCACTCTGTAAGCAGCTGTCTTTAAAAGTGTCAAATTAAAATCATACATGAAGAATTGGGTATTTTGTTTTAATCAAATTGTGATTAAGGAAATACTGAAAGGACCAAAGATCCAAAACGTCTGGTAGTCCATTGGGCCTTATGAGTTTGTAGTTCAGTTGTCCAGAATTAAAAACTGGTAGTCCCACTGGCTTTACTGATTTGTCAACCTCATTCATACTATACTAAAATTTTACGCACATAATATGTTTGACACAAGCAATAACAATAGACTAACAAAAGACAATCAAAAAATTAATACAATCACTTCTAGTCTTAGATATACAATAAACGCATATGCACAGAACATCAAATACCAGTTACGTTTTAGAAGAAGGCTTATTGTCATCATTATTGAACATTATAGACTAAAAACAACTTGGTACCCATTTCCATTTTCTCACAAGGCTACTTTTATGAGACATTTTTTCAGTTTCTTAAGATTATAAGAGCAAATACTAATCGGCATTGAAATTCTGCGCATGGGGTAATTATGCAAACTCTGTTAAGAAAAGAAAGTGCTGGGTATGTAAGTGAAGAGCATACTAAAGCTTCAAAAAAGCCCTATTACTCATCTTCACAAAGTAATTATTTTTATGACATTTCTTCAGTTTTAGTTTATGCTAGCATTTTTGTTTTACTGTATTATACATTGGTACTGTATTAATTAACTGATGAACTGTTTTTAGAACTGCTACTGCCTTGTTTCTCTCTCAATTACATCTGAAAACAATTACCATAACAGAAGGGTTAAATGCATTAGTTGAATGCATGTCACTAATGTCACATGGTGGTCAGATGTGGTGTTTTCCTCAAAAAAAAATTATTTTCCTACAAACATGGGATATGAAACCAATTTCAGCATTCTAATAAAATTAGGTTAAGAAGACCACGTTAACCAAAATGTTTATATTGCATATATTTAACATGTTATTAAATGTAATGTTAAAAATGACTAACTTAAAGGTTCATTATAATTTCCTTTCAAAAAGAACAAATATTGCATTCAAATTAAAGGGCACATCTGAACAGCCTAGTAGGTTTTCATATTTGAAAAAGTACAAGTATTGAACAAGTGACAGAAACAGAATATGCCTAGCAGATTCCTTGGTATTTCTAACTTTTTACAAGGTATGAACAAATTGTACATATATACGATTATTATTTAAAAGTAAACAACAAGGAGAAAACAAGATGTTCAGCTTCTGCAAGATTTGCATGCACAACTACCTTATGCTCAAGTAGCCTATTATAATAGTAACATTTACCCATATTTATCCAAACATTACTTATATAACTTTGATATTATGTGAACAATACAGATATAACATATTTTCTTTTCAAAATCTTCAGTCTTTTACATTAACAGTTACAGTACCTTTGCTTTCTCTATTTTGCCCTATATGAGAAAACCAGTGTACATGAAGAAACTTCATAAAAATATTATATTTGTAAAAAATAAAGAGATTTTCCACAAGCAGTAGGTACCCTTGCCTACAGCTGACAATGGAAACAAGGTATTGTGAGGTAACTTTTGTACTTACAGAGCCTTGTTAACATCTTCAAACCCTTGTAACATTTTCACATTCTGCTACCTAAAAATACAATTCAGAATGCATTAAAGTAGGAGTGTGTTTCACTGAAACAAACAAAATACTCACAGATCTTCAAAAAGTAATTAAGAACACAAAAGTCTTGATTGCGTAAGTCTTCACACATTGTTCCTCAATAAATCCAAATTGTTCAAATGCCACAAATCATTTTAATGAGTCACATACATAGATGTCCACTTGTGATCAAAGTGCTTTAGTTAAGTCCTTTATAACACTTTAAGTATTCTATGTACGAAATGTGTGTGACGTTGAGAGAATGAAACATGATGAACATTGGGCTATCAAAGATAATAATGGATAAAATAAAGCAAAGGCAGAAATAAGGGGAAGACTATCATAACATTTTAGTGTGTCCGTGTATACAGTGGTGCACTGTTATCATCTTTACTATCAGGCAGAAACATTTTGGTACAACAGGGTCACTGCCTCCATCAGGTTATCCTTTTAAAGACAGAAGTTAAGAAGATGACAGTTAAGAAAGCTGTCACTGTAAGATTTAAAAGATATACAAAGACCTCCGACAGATTAAAAGTATTGCTGTCTATTCAACAATTTCAAGCTTAATTAAAAACGTTATCCATACAGAACACAATGTCCTCAATCAAGAGACATGAAGACTTATACAATGCAGAGTTTTTATGTTTTTATTATTTTGAAGATTTCTATAATTGCTCTCACAGTGAACCTGTAGATTTGCTTGAAAGATCAATGAAACAAATCCATACTTCAATGTATTCTGTTTTACATTTTTTCCTCAGAAAAATGTAAAAGCTTTGAGTTTAATGAAGTACTGTATATGCTGTAAAGAAAACAGACATATTAATCTCATTCAATCGTATTATCAAGAGTAGCTATAAAAACTTTAATAAGGTTATCATCCAATTTTAAAGTGTTTAATATTCCCAGATTAGCATATTGTAAAAAGAAAAGAACAAAGTTTAATAGGATGTTTAAAACAAAGTTTAAAAGGAAAGCTGTGCAGTGGCACGGAATCTGAATTATTTTTAAACTCAGAAAATTAGCTAAGACAAAGATATATTTAAAGTAACTCAAAAAGAAAAACTGTTAGAAATTGTAAGTAGTTTAGTTCTACAAGATGCTGGTAAAATACCTAAAACACTCCAAAAAATATAAAGAAAATATATATATTGCATTAGGAAGCCTGTTTAATTTATTGCCATCATGCCATCTAACTCATGGGATGAGCAGCTACAAAGCAGGAAGTGAGAACAGCACAGTGCACTAACAAAGCTTCTTATGGTTTGCACCCTGTCTCTCCCCTCTCACTGCAGAGTTGACAGTCCTATAATTATTACTGTTATTACTTGTCTTAAATTTGCATTTTTGTCAATTTTTTATATACAGTATACAACTTATTCTTAATTTCAGCAAGTTTAACAGAGATGTCTACACAGTCAACAATAACACTTACCAATTAGCGATTTCGTTACCTATCCTCGCAGCTTAAAGCATGAAGATCCTGGAGGAAGCACCAGGTCATTTCAGAGCACACATTCACCTATACCCCTGCACTCTCACTACTTAACTTAATAAGTCATTGGGATGTAGGAGGAAAGTAGGACACCCAAAAAAAAAACTCATGCAGACACAGAGGTCATGCAAACTACATAGTAATAACGATGAGGTCAGAAATTTCTTACGAGCTGTGCATTACACTCCTAACCACTGATATCTCATTGTGTACCCATCACTAAAAAACATAAGCCTAACTGAACATTTTTTGTTCAGTTTGACCTTTTTAACACAAGAAAGTTACTTAAGAGTCTAAACATTTGAATGGGGTATGGTTACAGCAGCAAACACTCAACTTGGGTTTAACCAGTATTTAGAATTTTATGATGAAGTAGCAAATGAACCCCAATGGAGTTGCAAATATGAGAATATCTAATGATAGGTTGTTGATCAAACTACAAGAAATGGCAATTCCGAGTGCACAGTGTAGTTGGATGGAAAATTGGCTTACATTAATTTTAATTAACTAATTAATAAATAATTACAAATATAGCTATATGACATTCAACATAAATATAAAAAGATTACATTAATTCATAAAAACAAACATCATGCAATATATCCATCCATCTATTTTCTCCTCCTCCTTATTCAGGTCAGGGTTGAGGGGTATCTGGATCCTACCCCAATCAAGAAGAAAAGCATGGTCAATGTTAGGACAGGGCACCAGTCCATGGCAGAATGAATGCATATATAAACACACACACAGGCCAATTTAACAACGTCAATGTACCTAAAAAAAGCTTTTTTATTCTTAATCCAAATTCCAATTGCCTTAGGTTCTGTACATTGTGGTGCAAGCAGCTTTTTCCAGATTGGGTGATGTTAATACCAAGATCCTGAGGGATAAGTACTAGGGCTGCCACCAATCTCTCCACTAGGTGATTTTTAAGTTTCAACAAAAAAACATTTTGTAGTAACTGGCAAGGAATCAAACTGAACCTAACAAAGCACCTTTCATTTGCATTTTTCAAATATATAATATAGAAATGGAATTAGATGTTAAATCATGCAGTCTTACATTTTGAAAAATTATTTGCTGCCTGTTTCAACCGTTATTCATCAACTACCAGATCTGTTCATAAGTTCCATGGATATGGGATATGATCATACTTGTGGTTGGGAATTCAAAAAACAAACAGGGATTTATAAAACCTGAAACTGACAGAAAATCTTCTTGTACACTACATAAGCCAACTGGAAATCATAAAAACCTCTATTTGTGCATGTGCTAGGGCTGAGATAATATCAATGACATTGTCCATCAATGATTGGCAGGTTACATTGTCAAGATAAATAAAAACTGTCAATGGATTCCAAACATTTACAGAAATTTGCTCAAAGCACCAAACTGCAGCAGTCACTTTTTTTTTATAGTGTGCCTCACAAGAAAGCTGTCAAGCACTCATAAAGCATTTTTGCACTCAGTATGTTTGCTTTGTTCTGAATCAGGGGATGATTGCTTCGTTTCAGTTTCCAGTTACTTCAGTTGCATTTCAAACTACAAACGTTCAAGTGAATTAAACATATAAACAAACAGCCACTGGCCATGTAGTGAATTTCATTTATTAGGAGGTAATACTGTATTTTTTCCAGGGAAAAAATATCATGGAGGATTGACAACAATTGGGTGTATGCACCTTTGCATTTTCCCTAATTAGTTGGTTTATTTACTAAACAGAGTTGTGTGAGCAAAATGCCTATTATCGAACAAGTGGAAGACCACTTGAAAATTATGCGCTACTACATTTAGTACAAAAAGGACAAGTCTGAAACATGCAAATGTACATAAGAATTCCAGCTCTACTGAGGGAACGTGCTTCAATTTTATGACCATAGACGAAGCAGGTAAGTTTCATTTAAATGTATGGCATTCCGTATTTACTTTCCACCATATGAATGTAAACTCAATTTAGCTTATCTCAAATGTCATGCATACTGTCTTAGTTCTTGTATATATTTTTTTATAGTGTTCATTTTTGAATGTTTAAAATTTACTACATATGTCTAAGTTTGTGTGCAAATATCACCAGCATGCATCGCTTTCATAGTGCAAGATTAGAGGGTTTGTTTGTCAGTCTCACATGGTACTGCTACTCACTTCATGTCATCTTTGTGTGTGATTTGATCGATCCAATCACAAGTGAATTTACAACTGCTGTCTGATCACGTGCAAGAAAGAAGCAGTAAGCCTGAAATAGGTGTTTAGCTCGCTCTGACAGACTGGTAACTGTGTGAGTTAGTTACAAATGTAACACAATTTGCATTAAACGTGTGCATTTATTTTTACCTTTTTATTGTTTTTAATGCTCCATGTTAACGCTAATGCAAAGGAAATAGTATCCTACACTGTCAATATTTTGAAATGAAAGCATGATAATGTGAACTTATAAAAAAAAATGCACAGCCTTAGCAAGGGCACCACTAGGCTACTGATACCTCTCATTTATTCAGTCAAGAGGCTTGCTCATAATGTTATGGAATTTGTAGGAAAGCAATAACAAACGAATAAAAACAAAATAATTGTTTCAAAGTAACATCCACATGAATGCCAGGACCCAAGGTTTCTCAGTAGAATATTGCCCAGTGCATCACACTGCCTCCACCAGCTTGCCTTCTTCCCATAAGGCAACCTGCTGACATCTCTTCCTCACGTAAAACACTGCATATGCACTCAGTTGTCCACAAGAAAATGTAATTCGTCAGACCAGGCCACCATGTTTTATTGCTCTATGGTCCAGTTCTGACATTCATGATCCCATTGCAGGTGCTTCTGGCAGTGGACAGAGGTCAGAATGGGCACTCTGGCCAGTTTGCAATTACACAGCCCCCTTATGCAGCCAGCCACGTGTTTAGGTAGAATGCCTAGAGGGGACTGGGTGGTCTCGTGGCCTGGAAACCCTGCAGATTTTATTTTTTTTCTGCAGCCGTCTGGAGTTTTTTTTTTGTTTGTTTTTTCTGTCCTCCCTGGCAATCGGACCTTACTTTTATTCTATGTTAATTAGTGTTCCCTAACTTGAATTCTTATTTATTTTGTCTTTTTTCTCTTTCTTCATCATGTAAAGCACTTTGAGCTACATTGTATGAAAATGTGCCATAGAAATAAATGTTGTTGTTGCTGTTAACACCTTTCTGTCATGGCCAGCATTACGTTTTTAGCAATTTGTACTACAGTAACTCTTAAATCTCAAAGGGAAAACCTGAATGTCAATCAAAACTTCTGGCAACAATGTGCTTTGTCATAAAACTACATACATCAGCAAGGTTTAGATCTTAACAAAGACATAAGGGTATTGTGAAAGTAGCCAAGTTTCCATCCAGTTTTTTGCGACGTTTTGTTATCGACAAACAGAACATACGTAAAAGAAATGTGCGAAATTTGCTGTCTCCAGCCTGTTTCCATCCAACTGGCTTTTTATCGATAAAATGGTGTGCGTGATGACGTCGGGCCCCCCCCCCCCCGGGGGCGGCGGGCGGGGGGGGTTTGGTGGGGGGGGGAAAAAAAATCTGCCCTTGAGCCGTTTCCATACATAATTTTGTGTATGTTGCAAATTATCTACCTTTTGTTTTCCACGTTACACCCCCTCCACTAAACAAAGAAATGGAGAGATTATTCAGACAGTTTTTTGAAATTTGCCAGCTTGCTGTTATTTCAGTTTCACAAATAATTGGAATTGTACATAATATCCGAAGACGACAGCAGAATGAAGCAGTTGCTTGTCCGATAGCCCTAGAGCTCGAAGAAAGTACCCCAGTGTGACGGAACCCACGGGTATGGGTGAGACGACGGAATAAGACCTTCTGGGAGGAGGTGGTGGAGAGACACTTCACAGAAAATCTTTGGCTGTAACATTTTAGAATGACACGGCCGACGTTTGAGATGTTGTGTGGATTCATCAGTCCTGATGTTGCGCCCATCACAGGTTGCCACCGACCACCAGTTCCAAAAGCGGATTGCCATTGCCCTTTACAAGCTGGCAACCTGCGCCGAGTATAGAGTAGTTGGAGAAACTTTAGGGGTTAGTAAAACTACCGTCCATCGATGTGTATATGCTGTGTGCACTGCTATTAAAGAAAAATTTATGCAGCGTTATATCAGACTTCCGACTGTAGCGGAGGCCAATGAAATTGCATACCGCAATTCCTTGGTGCATCTCGTGCCACAGATTTACGGTGCGCTGGATGGCACGCATGTGCCTATTCTTCCCCCGACGGAAGGCTACCGCGATTACATTAATCGCAAAGGGTGGCCATCTATTGTTCTCCAGGCCCTTGTTGATGACAGGTGCATGATACAAGACATTTGCGTTGGCACTCCTGGAAGTGCCCATGATGCAGCTGTGTTTGCAGCATCGGATCTGTACAGGTGAGCCTACCTTTCAACATCCCTTCTCAGTGCGATAACAACTGAATTAGTACTGTAACCTGCTTCCCTTAAGGTTTTTAATTAAAACTGAAATTTGAATTAATACAAAATAAAGACGTTTAATCAAAAAAACTAAAGTTAATATTAATGAGAGAATTTCTCATATATGCTAAAACATCTGCCATTTAATAATAAGAAAAAAAATGTTTAGATAATGAAACACACGGTTTATTAAATATTTTGACTGGCACAGTAAATTACCTTTGCAGTTTTAATATTATTTAGACATCCTGAGAGACACCCCCAGGCTACAGTTGATGTGGAGGGAGTTCAGGTACCCCTTTTAGTAGCAGGAGACCCAGCCTATCCGCTACTGCATTGGCTCATCACGAGAAATAACGAGTCTCTTCATCAGACCATGCGAACCGCTCCGCTATTCTCGTTTTGATTGCACGTGATGAAAATGTATCATGTGACACATTTACTTGCATTAAAGCCCTTTTTTTCCGACAAAAAGTGTTTCCAATGTAGTTTTTGCGACATCTGAAGAATCGATATGGAATTTATGCGCTAAAGTTAAACGGAAAAATATTATGTCGACATGTACAACATTTTATCGATAATTAGCATTTCCATCAGCTAAAATTTGAAGCGCTAAATATTTTTTCGCAAAAACTCCTTGGATGGAAACCTGGCTAGTGATATAAGGCTGTTGATCACATGCACAGAATGACTCATAGAAGCACTCAGAATACAGTTGATGTTACAAGACTAGAGCAAGCACGCAGTTTTAAAATACATGAGTTCCAAGATGCTTACAAGATAAACTTTTGTGAAAAGATAAAGGCTGATTTGATGTTAAAGCACAAATAAGTAAGCAAAAACACCCATGACTGTGCTGATACTTTCATATCATTGTTCCACAGTGAAAGAGTAATCTATCTTCTTGATTTTTTTTAATTAAACATACACTGGGTGGTTTGATACAAAATGTGCTATGTTCTATGTTGTTCAACATATCTAGATGTAAACCACCAAGAAATAAAAAGAGAAACTCTGATATTCAACTTTTGATCTCACACACAATTGTCCTTAATGCACAGCAAAAACAAATTAATTGGCCTTGCTGTTCCAAAAATTTTGTAGGGGACTCTGTGTAGCTATCCAAGGGCATCCTCTCATATCTGTGCTAATAAGACAGCAATTACTTAAATAACCAAATACAGACAACAACATCTTAACATTAAGATAATGGGTAAAATGCTCATTTCTGGACAGAAAATATAGAAATACCTGTCAGATTCATTTCAAATGTGCACAAACACTGCTGGAAACACACTACAGTTAAAAATGAAAAATAACAGAATTTAGGGATTGTATTTTCTTTCAGAAACCATTTTTTTGAATGCAAATGTGTAGGCACAGAAGCCCTGGCTCTGCATCTGTGAACTCTTGTATATTATGGTCATTTAATTATACATTAAAAAAAAATTTGTTTTAACAAACTTTAATAAAATGGCCAGAATGTCTTAGAGTTTAATATGTTAACATATAAAGTACTTTATACCATTACTGTATCTCTCTGTTATAAAAAAAAAAATCCTGGAAAGGAAAAGCAGGGTGACGAGACATGATCTTCTCAGAAGTTCTCAGAAGACACTTGAAAGACCCGCGAGACGCAAACAATATCAAATAAGAGCACGGCCAGCAAAACACTCAGTCGTGTAAAGGCACGTAGCACACACAGATCCTGTGCTCTCAACACATATAAAGTGTATAAGGACAATACGTTCTAGATGAAACGTCAACGACTAAGCAAAGAAGAAAGAGCAGCGCAGAGAGAAGAGACTCAAAAGCGCTGGAGAGAAAAAAAGGCAGATAAGAGATTATGAAAACATTGGAATTTGAAACACTCAAACAAACGACGGCGCGATACACATGCAGAGAAAGGTAAAGAATATAAAAGCAGTAAAATTCGAAAGTATTGTAGCGTCCCAGTTTGAAGCCTTTGGTTTTAAGTGACTGTTAGGTCCAATTGAGGGAGGGCGGAGTACAACACGGAAGACTGATAGCGGGGTATTGATTGATGCAGTAAGGAACCCCCCCCCCACCCCCCTCGAGATCCGGGGAATGAGGGGTTGGAGAAGGTGCTACAAAGTTGTGTTTGGGGTTATGAAGTTGGCGATTGTTCAAGTAAAACTTGTGTGACACTTTATACGTCAGTCGCTACAGTATCAAAAAAAAGATAGTAAAGATCGCATTAGCGCAAACAAAAGGAAATTAATCATCAGGACCAGGTGTGACTGAAAAAAATAGCAGGACAAAGCGAGGTCAGAAATAAATGGATAAGAGCAGAAAACAAAGTCTTTTCGCCTTCGCATCATTCAATGCACAAAACATAGTTTTACACAATAATGAACCATATGCTATGAGAATCTGTGGTCCCGCAACAGTTAAAGCAACGACAAGCTTAATTTCAAAGAAAACACAGTTTGGTCAGATGTATATTTATGATCACGGAGAAGCAATCACAACGCAAGCAGCAGAGACACGAAGTGGCAAAAAGGACAGTGGCTGTACAGGCTTTAAAATGATCGGAACACGAGCTGCGTTACACGTCCTGCAAGAAAGAGATTTAACCACGCCCGGGGCTGGAAATAAAGGACAAGTATTGTTTTTACAACATCACGTGAGACAAGGCAGTGAGCCATCACTTAAAACAACTCCACGGACATCTAACCTAGCAGTTGTTGGACTGCTTTTGGCAGACACGCATCATGTGCTCCCAGCTCTTAAAACAACGGCAAGCAACAAGCAGAACAGGCAGCTCGCCAGCAGCAGAAAGACAGCAGATGATCCGAAGGCATCTCCTTAGCATGCATTCAGCCGCCCCCCCTTCACAACGCGAGCAGTGTTATATGTCCTGCGAGAAAGAGATGCAACTACACCTGGGGACGGAAATAAAGGACAAGTATTGTTTTTACAAAAGTAAAAATGAAAATAATGCATATGTAACAATTCCCATGAAAATAACAATCTCTTTGAATTGTACATCCGGTAAACCAAACACGGGGATGGGTGAGCAAAGCGAGCAGGGGGCAGAGCCCCCTAGTACTTTAAATAAAAGTGAGAGAATTATTCATTAATTTTCATTCTAGTACTGGGGAATACAGTACCAGCATAAATCACCACAGATGCATCAATGTGTTGACTCCACGCAGACAGTTCCCAAACTAAAATCTGGGCCTGTATTTATCAAGTCTCTCAGAATCATTCCTAGGAATTGCACTAAAAGCCACACTAGGATAAATATTTGTCCTACCTCAGAGTAAGACATGAGAAGTATAGGGTGATCCAGATCTAATCATGCAATTTTCATTACACTATAACTTAAGTTTATTACATAGAAAATCACCCGAAAAATCCCGGACCATCGAGAAGTGTGTGAACTGACGACATGAAGAATCGTCTTTGCGCCGAACTGGAATCGGCCCCACATAAATCAAAGTCATCCAGACGATCTGGATCTGCATAATTAGATCTGGACCACCATGTACGAGGTGTGGCAGAAAAGTAATGAGACTGGCAACACTGCAAGCGATCTGGCAACGCTGCCCTGTTGTCCTTGATAGAGCACGTGTATCAGTACCCTCCCATAGCTCAGTGCGAGTTTCAATTCTTTCCGTTAACTACGTGATTTTTGTGACTGCTATTAGCGAAGTTGTGTTTTTGGTTGTGCGTCACACAAAATGGAACAGCGGAATTTGGAGCAACGTTGTGCCATTAAATTTTGTGTTAAGCTTGGAGAATCGGCAAGTGTGACGTTTGAAAAGTTAAAACCGGCCTACGGGGAACATTCTTTATCCCGAGCTCAAGTTTTTCGCTGCCACAAATCATTTTTGGAAGGCAGAAAACACGTTGAAGATGAACACCGTTCAGGGAGGCCTTCAACTTCGAAAACCAATGAAAACATCGAACGTGTGAACACTCTTGTGAGATCAGACCGTTGTTTAACATTAAGAATGTTGAGTGAACAATTAAATTTGAACAGATTTACCGTTCATCAAATTTTGCGGAAGGTCTGTGCCAAAATGGTGCCGAAAAACCTCACAATTGAGCAGAAGGACAATTGAAAAAACAAGTGTCTTGATCTTCTTGACAGAATCACTAATGAGCAAGATTTCTTTAGTCGTGTGATCACAGGTGATGAATCATGGATTTTTGAATACGATCCTGAGACCAAGAGGCAAAGTCAGGAGTGGCACACTGCAAACTCTCCTCGACCAAAGAAAGCTCGAATGAGCAAATCGAAGATCAAATCAATGCTGATTTGTTTTTTTGACAAAAGGGGAATCGTCCACAAAGAATTTGTTCCTCCAGGACAAACTGTCAACCAAATTTTTTATAAAGACGTCCTTGAAAGGCTCAGAAAAAGGGTCATTCGCGTGAGACCAGACATTGCAGACAAATGGATGCTCCATCATGACAACGCCCCATGTCACACTGCCCTCTCCATAACAGAATTTTTGACCTCAAAAGGCATTCCTGTGGTTCCCCAGCCCCCTTATTCACCTGACCTCAGTCCGTATGAGTTTTTCCTAAACTGAAAAATGTCCTCAAAGGATGTCATTTCGGGACTTTAGAAAACATCCAAAAGAGTGTAACGGACATGCTGAAGACCATACCGGTTGAAGACTTCCAGTACTGCTACCAACAGTGGGAACAACATCTCCATCGGCGTGTAGCTGCCCAAGGGAACTACTTTGAAGGGGATAACATTGATGTTTGAAAAAAATAAAAACTTTGGTAAATAAAAAATCAGTCTCATTACTTTTCTGCCACACCTCGTATATGTGAAGCATCCTAGTCCCAGTGAGGAGGAGAGCACATCTGAGAATGAATTACATCCCAATTCTACAGTACCCCTTGCCACACATATACTCATGATGATGTTTTGTATTTTTCCAATGCAAGCGCTAATGTTGCACAACAACAATAATAAGTAGATGAAGGAAAGCAAAGAAAAGTGCAATATTGCATTAAGCCGCACATACTGTAACTGTTACCACTGTGTGACATCATGCTAAATATGGTAACAAACAATGAGGTGGAAATGAAAAGATTCCACCATTATGGTACACAAGAAAAGCCTTGTAAAGTAAGTTTGTGAAACTAGCCATGTCTATTCCTGCACTGTTACTGAGGTCGAGTTCAACCTTGCACACCTTTTCTGATCATTTTTCACTGTGGTATGCAATGCTGCTCTCCAATATCTTTCTTCCTTTATAGTCAGTGAGGCTGTATTTATCTAATGTCCCAAGAGTCTCCACCTGCCTTCTTACACCTCCCAGATTAGTAAGGTATAAAGCAAACATTTTAGTGGTTAGAACATTCCAGTGAGTGAGACAATTCTCTGTCAATAACCCATCTAGACATGCTTATCTTGAGGGTAATATGCCAGCTACTATAATAAAATTTGTACCCATGACCATCAATGGGTTAATACAGTGATATCGCTTGTGATTCACAAATGCATGGTCATCCACATTTGAGGCAATGACTGTTATGTGTGTCTCTATTTGCATAAAAAGAGGTTTTTTAATATTACCTTATGTGGAGTCATGGGTAAATGTATAATCTGTTTATTACCTCACATGCCTTCAAAGTTTGGTGAAAATTCAAGAAATGCTTGGTTGTGACAAACCCAAACAATTGCTATCACAAACCTGCCTGCCTTTTCCTTATGGCCAAAAAGCATAGCGTTAACAACACTTTAAATTTGACTTATAGCTCATGGCTTCTCCACATAGATGGAAGGATAACGTGAGGATAATGTTCCTAATATTATATGATTTCTGTCATATCAATATCTTTTTACAAGTTCATTTCTGTTCAAGGTTTCCAAATCTTTCAGCCTTTCCTGGGATCTGTGTGCTGATCTCTGCCTGAACCCAGTCTTCAGGTAGCTCTTAGTAAACTAGGGCAGCTCACAAGCTGTCCTACATCCTGGTGAAGTTAGGAGTAGTTTTTCAAATCAGGAAACTTTATAAAATGGCTTTACTCCTACTAATAAGAGTAGTACCAAATTTGTATCACTCCAAGATTTTTGAGCCAGTTTGGATCATTTTTCTACTCTGAGAAACTTAATAAATACCATTCCAAAGCTTCTTATTTCAGTTCAGGGATGTTGGGATCAAAGTCTATTCTTCAAGTAAGCCAAAGTAAGCCAAAACCTCAAACAGAATGGAAAATTGAACTTACACAGAGTTGCCAATCAACCTAATCCAAGCACCTTTGTGATGTACAAAAGAAATACACACAAATATGAAGAGAATGGGTGAACTCAAAATAAAGATTGAGGATGGGTGTGAATTTAGAATGATGAACCTGTAAGAGGACAATTCTAACCTACTTTGTTCTTTTTGTGGCTGCACTAAAGAAACCATGTTATTTTTCAATTTAAAAAAATTTCAATAACCACACCTGCCCACCACTAGAGATAAAAGTCACTTTACGATAATTTTAGAAGCATTTTATTTGAAAGAAATCTAAGTCTGGCATGCAGCCTAAACAAATGACTTCCTGACATCTAATTTTTGAAGTAATCAGCATCCAAATGAGAATTGTTTCTGCACTTAAAGAAGAAACATCATCACCAGCTAAAGAAAAAAGAAAGCCATTGAGTGACATAGCACTTAGACAATGTGAATATATTTAAATCACAGAACAGGCTAAATACAGCAGCATAGCAAGTTATTTAAAATTCAATTAAACATTTATTATGAAACTGAGAAAAATAAGGTCAACATGCCATCCAATGTGGTTAATATTCCATGCAAAACAAATATGCACTGGAAAAAAATAAAGCAGATCCCAAAATTGCCTACAAAGAGAAGGCTGACCCTGCTGTGCTGTATGCTGCAAGAGTAGTATGTCACAAGTTCAAATTGTGTGAATTAACAAGTTTTCACATATGTCGTATACAGTGTTAAGTGATCAAGTAATCAGAGCAAATTATTATTGCCCAATGTACATAAGCGTAAATTGTTACGGCACCTATTATTGGTAGTATATCACAAGTTCAAACTGTGTGAATTAACAAGTTTTCACATATGTCGTACACAATGTTAAATGATCAAGTAATCAGAGCAAATTTTTATTGCCCAATGTACAGCAGCATAAATTGTTACGTCACCTATTAATGAATATTATATTTCAAATTATACATTGTATCATATCAGTAAATTCCACATTACCAATATAGCTTATTACACACATTCAATTAAACTTATCTTAGACTGAAGAGCTTGAGAGTTCAGAAATTTTATGGCAGATGGGAAAAAAGCTATTTTTTAGTGTGTTTGTGTATATTTGGATTGATCTAAAGCATTTAACTGATGGGAGGAGCTCACAAAAAAGAATTTCTAGGATGAGTATTATCCTTGTTAATGTTTTTGGCCCTTCTCACACAGCGAGTCTTGTACAAGAGTTCAAGTGATGTCAGTTCAATGGCGATGATGGTCTCTGCTGGTTTTATGATCCGCTGCAGGGCTTCTTTAGCAGCCTTAGAGCAGCTGTTGTACCAGGCTGTCAATCATTTAGCTATGCTGCTCTCTATAGTGCATCTAAGGAAATTGACCTGCAGGTTCTGAGGGAGGTTAGCACTCCTTAGCTTCCTCAAAAAATAGAGGCATTGTTGTGCTTTGCCTATCACAACCAAGGTGTTGTCAGCCCAGGACAGGACCTCTGAGATGATGACTCCCAGAAACTTTAAGCTGCAAACTCTCTCCACAGCCTCTGCACTGATTATCAGACCGTTATTGATTTTTTTTTTTTTATTGGTCCTAAACTCGAGAATATATGTATATCTATAATATGCGATAAACTGCAAGCAGGAGATGTATCATTTAATTGTCAACAGACGTGTTGGAGCAAATGTTATAACTCGTTTTGGTTTAAAATGCCTCCAGGTGGTTAAAAACATCCACAGACAGTCAAGTTTGGATTGTATGCTCTCAGAAAAACGTAACAAAAATACCAGCAGCTAAAAAAGTTGGTTACAACGTTCCTGCCAATTGGTGTTCAAGTATGCAACAATATAATCTAAAAGTATAACACAATATAATCTATCATAGTCAATGGTCTGGTCTCACCATACGTGTAGCTTGCGACTACACAGACTAACGGGGTTAATACAACACAAATAAAGATGCGTTCTTCAAGACTGCTTTTGGGTGAGTTTCGATTTCCTGCGTCTTAACACCACTTTTTCGAAACCGCAAGCTATGGATTTTTTTGTCCTGAGTCAGAATTAACACCTACTGCATGTACAAAATATTTGGCTTTATTAAAAATGAATGATCGGCTGAATTTAACTGATTCGTTGTGCACGATACTACTGCAATACTGTTTGTGAGATTATATATACATACACACACACTCATACCCATATACATTGTACATACAGTACACACAAATTGTATGCACGTAGCACAAATCACCCGTCTGCATCTGGCTGTACAGCAAGGGGTGTGTAGTGTATAATAGCCGGATTCTTTGAGGATAATCTTAAATGCATATTTGTAGATTTTTTTTTTTCTGTGGAATGATGCTGAGTCAGTCAGATGCTTTTAGGCGAAGCCTGTCTCTGCGTCTGCGACACAGTTAAGCTATACACGTTAAGGATATACTCAGCTCGTTTAACACTCGACAACCTACCGACTTCACTGCTACTACCTGTTATTTCTCAGACTTCTTAGCACACACAACACCTGCTCCAAATAGGTGTGCAGAGCATCCCTCCAACGGCCGGGCAACTGTTGGTCATCTCCTGTTGGATCCATTCCACCGTCGACTCCCTGCAAGGGACTCAGGTAGCCTTCGACCGGAGCAAACTCCAGCTGCAGCTCACGAACAAACGAGCCAAACTTCCGCATGAGAAACTCCAGTTTGGGGGTCTCGTCCGTACGCGGACCCGACCCGCCGCCGAGGCGTAGCCTGAGCTGAGGCCACAGCGCCGGGTAGAAGAGGCACTCCCTCCAGCGCGAGCACACCGCCGAGGCCCGCAGTTTGTCCCGGGCCGGTAGAAAGGAGAAGATGTGGACTATAAGCTCGCTTGGCAAGGCCGAGGCTCCGACGCCACCGCACAGAGCCATGGCCCACGAAATAAAAACTGTGCCGCAAACGTCAGTGCGAAAACAAACAAAATAAGCAAGTCGGTGCTTCCAGAAACAGCCTGTAGACAAACAACGTTAGCGCCAGTCAGCTGAACCCTCCAGTGAAAACAAACATCGCCCCGCAGCCTTCCGTTCGCTACTACCTGAATGCACTTCTAAGGTAACGGGGAGGATCGTCAATATACGAGGGCCGTGACTTAAAAGCAGGCTACAGTTAGGACATTCGAGTAACTACATTGATTTACTGTACGTGTATAAAATATGTACACCGTAAAATCTCAACACATTAAATGGTAGCCGTCTTTGGAAATGACATGTCAGTATGGTCACCCCCATATGCTTATGGTATGATCCAAGTTCAGTTATTTTTGCTGTACCTGTTATTTTACTGCAGAGGGAGTCTTGTGGGTGCGCACATTTGGACGCATGCGCTCTAGTACATTGGTAGTTTAGTAGATTTGAGTTTATGCTCTGTGTAAACTGATGAGCCTTCTTTTTAATTTATCAGTGATACGATATCTAAACGAAAAATTCTTCCTCAACATTATTGTACAGACCGCACTTTTTAAGAGGTGCGGTGCACATCTGTGTGTAGAATTTCAGCATATTTTCAATCTGAGTTCGTTCTTACAAAGGGTTCAATCTGTTTAGAAAGCATTAATTGGTTTCAGTCCCCAAGATAGAGCAGCCGAAAGTCTTAAATGATTACCGACTCGTGGCGTTGATCTCACACATTATGAAGGCCTTGGAAAGACTAATATTGGCTCACTTGCAACAGCACTTGACCTTTTGTAGTTTTCCTACCAGAACCATATTGGGGTGGTCATTGCTGTCATCTATCTGCTGAATAGAGAGCCTACATCCATCTGAAGAAACAGGGCAGCTGGGTGGGGATATTGTTTTTCGACTTGTCTAGTTTATTTAAACCCCGTGATCCTGTTTTTGGATTCAGTGGGTTAGAAAATGGATGGATGGATGGATGGATAGTTTATTTAACACCATATAGCCCAAACTGCTGGGGAAGAAATCCCAGTCAATGAGAGTTCATTCTACCACTGTATCCTGTGTCCTGCATAACAGACTACGTAACTGGTAGGCTACATTTTGTGCTATTTGAAAACTGTGTATCAGACCTGGTCATGAGTAGGAATGAGGTTCCACAGGAAAATGTACTGGCTTCCTTCATGTTTATCCTGTACACCTCAGACTTTAGATACAATACTGAAGAATCAAGTCATCTGCAGAAAGTTTCCAATGAAACAACAATAGTTGTGTGTTTCAGCAGTGAGCAAGGAGAATTAATTCAAGACTGTAAGTAAATAATTTTGCATCAGTGAGACAAAGTAGACAATCATAGACTTCGGGGAGGGTCAGAACTACTCTGCCCCTGGTTCTCATTGAAGTTGAAAATGCTGAGGTGGTGAGGGCATACAGATACCTTGGGGGGCATCTGAACAACAGACTTGAGTGTAGTACCAACACAGAGGCTGTATACAAGAAGGGTCAGAGTCACTTTCATTTCCTGAGGAGGTTGTGGTCATTCTTAAACGTTTTCTACCAGTCTGCAGTGGCCAGTGTAATTTTCTATGCAGTAGTGTGCTGGAGAAATAGCATTAGTGTAGATGATGCCAGCAGACTAAGTAAACTGATTAAAAAGGCTAGTCACACAGTTACTCAGTAAGCTACTTACTATCCTGGACAATGGCTCTCACCCCTTCTGTGAGATTTCAGCTAAACAGAGGAGCTCATTTAGTAACAGACTGAGACAACTGCATTGCTCCAAGGAGCGCTATGTGAGGTCGTTTCTACCCTAAGCCATCAGGCTCTATAATGAGTCACCCCTTGGCCACGGAGATGTTGTTCTCTATGTTCTTAATGATACTGAGCTGGTCTAATAGACTTCTTTACAGACAATGATGTTGTGTGTAATAATATATGGTGGCAGTGACTGACATCCTGTACTGTGAAATTGTAAGTGCTAAGAACTTGTAATTCTAATCATTTTACACTTAGTAAATACCAACACTTGGTTAATTTACTTTTTGGTGATTTTTGTTAGTTGTGTATTTGTATCTTGTGAGCATTCACGATTGCAATAATTATTATTATATGTATAATTGTGTCTTTTTTATCTTCAGCTGTAAATCTGCAGTTTCCAGGATTAATAAAGCTTCTTTCTGAAAGACAGCTTGCTTATGAAAGGAAATGGCCCAGAATGTTACATCTTCTTATGGCATTGATCTTGAGTGTGTTCCTGTAGTGGAGTAAGACACAGCTCTGTAAAATTAATATCATAAAAAAATGTTTTAATTGTGAGTAGTAATTTTATTGACATTAATGAACACAATAAAAATATATTGAAATGTTGCTATCTAATCACATTTAAGTACAATGTTGAAAAGAAAATTAATTAAAATATAACAAATTATCCATATTCATGAATACAATATTGTTCTAAATCAATTTATCATGAAAATATTTAGTCATTCTAATGTTTTAAAGATATATGTAAAGAAACCAACAATATGTATTCTTTGCTTTACATGTAACTTCCCAAGTTTTTGTCATTCCTTAGTTGTTTGATATTAAACTTCATTTGGTGACTCATAATTTGTCTATTTATTTCTGATGTGTTCTTCTGAATCAGCCAGCAATAGTCTGCTATAATTCTGACATCCCAACATCCCTGATACCTTCTTTCTTTCGTGTACTTGATATCCTGATGGAAACTTTCACCCTGCTCTTCAACCACTGTTCCAGGATTGTCTGGGAAGAATTCCAAATGTAAATCCAATAAGTGAACTTTGTGGCTCATGTTGCAACCCAATACCCTAAACTCAAATGAATACATTTTTCCCAATTTCTTTATAATTTGTTACCTAAACACTTAGAAATTACTTCTTGGAATGATACCCAAGCCTCTCATTCCAGGTTGTGCATCTGAAATCAGTTTTCTAATATCAGTTCCTGGGAAAAAGGTCTTTCAATTTAAATTGATTTTAGACAAAACCAAAAATGTTTAATGCAACTGCGTGAAATGGACCCCAGCTTTTTGATAAGGCTTGGACTAACTGCTTCATTAAACCAATCTTAATATAAGGGGGCTGTAGCTTCACTTTATCTGGATCCACCAAGCTTGGTCTGATGATTTTTTAGCACCAAGCTGTAGCTTTTTTTATAGCTGACCATGCCTTCTGAGCCAAATGTCAGTTCTTGGCTCTGATGTTCCACTCACAGAGTAAACATCGGAATTCTACATAGGCTGTCTACTGACCCAGTAAGGAAGACAAAACTTTCAGGTCCCCTCATAAGAACCAATAGTGCTCACAGTAATTCATTTTCTCAAGAAGGTCATCAAAGCCTTAAATATACATTTTAATGTTAGAAAATATTAAGTTCAACCAAATTATCATTAAATACAATATTGATATTTAACTAATAATGCAAATACAATAGCAGACTATAATTAATAGCTAAAAACAGTGTTTTGTGAAAATATATGTAAAACAAAACATTGACTAGTGGCTAACTAATAAGGACATTGAGAACATACCTATACTTGTGGAGCAAAGGGACCAGTCATCCATCCCACTCGTGTCTACACTATAGAAAGCATAAGGTATCCAAGAGTTTAAGCTTAAAGGAATACTCCACCCAAAAATGAACATTTCTTTTTATCTGTTCCTTACCCTTACCTTACCTTGTTTATAGTAATACCAATACATTTTTTTAGTTTCATGTTTTTATGGAAATCTACAATAACAAAGTTCCTGGAAGAATATGTTTGTATAGTTGCCAACACTGAACAACTGTTATGTTTCAGCCAGGGTCCCTGCACTGTCTTGTGTTCAAATTCCTTTCTATGTCTTTTTTATTCGTTTTTGATTCTTTTATGTTAATATTGTTGTTCATGTTCATTATTTGTATGATTATGTATGGTTCATCAGCATTGTTGATCATTTAGTTTCTAGGTGTCTTTGTATTTTCTACTGTGTTCCATGTGTTTTGTGGGTGGTTCCCCAAGAGGCGCGGACACCTGTCCTTCACCATCACGGGACTTCTCTTAACCCTATATAGGCTGAGAAAACAAGCAGTACCTTGTGGTTCATATGAATGTGCTTGTTGGTTTTGGTGTATTCTAGTGATTATTGTGCTTTTTTTGTGGATTTACTAGACTTTAACCCTCTCCTCTGTTTTTCTACCTCTCTTCTGGGTTTGTGCTTTTGGTAGTTATTCATCTTGAATTGCCTTGTTATTTCAGGCATCTCCTGCTTGTGCATTTTGTGCTCTTTGAAGTTTCATTGTGAGTTAACATTTTTTTTAATTAAGTCATCTTTTATTTGTGAAGAATCTTTGTTCCCCTCTCTTAAGCAAGCCAAAGGTTGACAATCCCTTTTTGTGGACTTTTTGCTACAGTTTTTGGGACATTATGATTAGTTTCTTCTAAGTTCATGACAATAAATTTGAAAGACATGTAAAATATTGTTAAACTAGCCGATGTGCGCTGTAGCATACGGTGGTGTAAGAATAGGAACAGAAAACGGTGAGAAAGGAATTCAGAAGTGAAGAAGACAGAAATACTTCTTGAAAGATGCAGTTGTGAATAGGTGTTTTGCTGGAGACGACAGATAATGAGTCGAAGAATCTAACCCTAGAAAAAGCCACATACAACTGACCGTGGCTGAAGACTGGTTGTTGTAGATTAACGCAAATCTTTGCAAACGTAATGCAAGGTGGGATGTTGGGGTCGTGTTTGAAGTAAATGACAATGGTAGCATGGAGACTCTTGGAAAAACCTTGAATTTCAGCTTCACCACCATAAACTCCAGATGTTGCCATGTATTGATAGTATTCATGACTTGTGATAACTCGACTTGCGTTGGAAAGAACAGGAAGAATGTCTCCAAATCTGTCCCATTGTGATGTAACAAAATCTACTGCCCTATGTCGTAGTCAGAGTGCATTGTGTTCGTCAACCGTTTGTGTCAAGAAATAACCCACTGATAGGAACAGGCAGTTGCAGGATCCCGGAATAGAGATGACGTTGTACAAAAACCGGTCAACAGAGAACATACTGTCGTTCATTTTATAACAAAGGCTTAGGAAACAACCGCCACAGTATAACGAAAATAGCAAGGGGCGAAACCAATGGCAATGGTCGAGAGAGTACCTTCCTGTAGCAGGCTACGGAAAAGACTCCCAGACGCACACATGGCCGAAGTGAAAGGTCACGCGGTCAGGCTAGATATAGGGCGGTGACATGACACCAATGGGGTCATGAGAGAGGAGTGGGTAACGCGGTAGTCCGAAGGAGGAAAAAGAATCGAGAAAAGCAGCGTGGGAGTGTATGGGAGGCCGCAGGCAGCGTGGGTAAGGGTTTGGAAGAGGAGGAATATGAATCGAGAAATGCCGTGTGTGCTGCGCGGGCTGCTTTAGAAGTTGAAGCAGGACGTACCAATAGGAATCGAGAAATGCCGTGTGGGGGGGGGGGGGGGTGCTGCTTTTGAAGAGGAAGCAGGACGAACCAATAGGAATCGAGAAATGCCATGTGGGCTGCCTGTGGGGAAATATATATAAGAGATAAAAACTATTTCAGAAAATGCTCTTCTGAAGAGATGAGGAGCACATTCAGATGGGATCAGACTTTTGAATTAAAGACCCACTTCTCCCCTGGTTAATCCACAATGCTGTATTTCTGGGGGTTTTTTTAACAGCAATTTATGAACCTGCACTGGTGAGTTGACCTTCCTCTTGTTGAGGCATCTCAGATACACACAAATACAAGGTACACTTGCTACAATGCTTTCAGTTGCTTTTCTTTTACTTTTAATCTCTACTTGTACTCCTAATTTAGACCAGACTTTGCAACATTGATGTGATGTGAAGCAGAAAGGTATCCAACAAATGAGCTGTTACTGGGTATGACTCCTGGCCAGTGAATGAGTGAGGGAGGTGGGCCTTCAATTCAAAAGATCAATTGCATTTCAGCATGCTCCCAAGGGATCACAAACATATTTTGTGGAAGTGGTTTATTTAACCATATTTTATCAAAATACTGGAGGTTGGTTAGTTGTGAGCATACAATTGGATAGCTGACATATGGATTATGTGACACAAGTAAATGGAGATTTTTCTCATTGATTTTTGCATTGTTTGCTATTTGTTCAGCATTGATCCCCATAAAAACATATTGTATCAGACATTTTGTTTACTCCCTCTCCATAAAACCATGAGATTACATTTTTTTCTCAATCATTATTACAAAAGAAAATGGTATAACAGTTAAAAATATATCACAACCTAAACTGCACATATCCACACTACTTCCCTATTGTAGCAATACAGAAATGCAAAAGCCCCAACCCGCTTATGTTTGTGAGCAGCACTCTGCAACAAATGTACATACAGTAAAAATGATCCTAAGATCTGGATCCAGGGGCTGGTCTACCATCAGGGTGTTCTGTGTGCGCACCCAGGGATCTGTGATGGCAAGGGGCCTTTTCACCAATCCCTGCTCAATTAAGTGCTCGAGTCTCGTGCCAAAATCAAGTGTGAAAAATACTTTGCTACATTCAGTGACTCTGTGTCTGCACACTGCCTTGTTAAAAGTATGTTCAACTCTCTGTTAAGAAGCTAAGTCACCCAGGGGACTGTGGAGGTCTTAATCCAGACTTGCCTGAATCTATCATAATTTAATCAGTTATGGAAAAGCTTCTAACAACAGTAGGAATTTTGTTGTCAAACAAAACAGGAGACATGTAACATCATTGGATGTTGTGTTTAAACGTTACTTTGAAGGCATCCTCCTCATCATACATGGTTTCTGGTAAATCAGCTTTATCATTGGAAGTAGGTGCTTCAATTTTTGACCCCAACTGCTGCATGGACGTCAGAGATGATTAATTAGACAATGACAGGGCCAGCATTAGCTGCTCGTTGTAAATGCCTGACTGGTTTGTGGGCTGCTCCACCAACATTGTCATGGCCAGCAAGCTTGCTTTCAAATTTGCTTATGAAAAAGAGTCTTAGCATTAGTGTCTTTTCCAACAATTTGTCTGCTCTTTTTTATCTATTGTAAAGCTGCACTTACATGACTCACTTTCATTCATTTCCTTCAAAATTGTGAGGTGTAAAGCTAATGGTAACAATGTTCAAATGGCCCAGTAGTGTGTACATTGTATAGGTGTAAATTCAAAAGGCCAAGGACTACTAAAAACCAAAAATACATATGTGAGTTAACCATAAGTACTTTTCCAGACACTTACTGTATAATTTTAAAGTTATATTTGAAATGAAAAAGAAATAATAATATTTCATTTGCTGCGGTGGGCAGGCACCCTGCCAGGGGTTTGTTTTCTGTCTTGTGCCCTGTGTTGGCTATGATTGGCTCCAGTAGACCCCTGTGACCCTGTAGTTGGGATATAGTGGGTTGGATAGTGGATGGATGGATGAAATTAAACCATTGATTGGCTTACCTGGGCTCCACTCTGGGCTGGCACCATCATTAAAGTGAATTAGGCATTTGCCAAGGGCACAGATCATAAGTGGGGGGATAAAAACAGCTGCACGGGTTAGCTACCGAAGAGTCAGTTGGTGCAATAATAAGCTTGGCCTTGGGGCATAAGATAACCTTGCACTGGCACTGGCTCCACTGGTAGCCCGTTAATTGCCTGTGTGAGCTTTGTCTGTTCTTTCCATGTTCTCAAGGTTTGCTTTGAGTATTCTGTTGTTTAGATTAGTGTTGCTCTCTAAATTGGCCCAGCTTTTCATCAGTGTGCTTTGCAATGGACTGACATGTAGGGTTGATTGTTCACTTACACTTAATGATGTTGGGACAGACTCCAGCTGCAATTGAAATGTAGCATGTTCTAATCAGCAATCAGATGCATGTATCCTGCTAATAGAACAACACAAAATAAAAAAGATGCCACTAGAGCAAGGCTGGCGTCTTTTAAAATCTGCAATAAGATGCTGCAGATGTTCTATCAGATGGTTTTGGCGAGTGCCCTCTTCTACGTGGTGGTGTGCTGGGGAGGCAGCATAAAGAAGAGGGATGCCTCACGCCTGGACAAACTGGTGAGGAATGCAGACTCTATTGTAGGCACAGCTGGACAGTTTGACATCCGTGGCAGAGCGACGGGCGCTGAGCAGACTCCTGTCAATCATGGAAAATCCACTGCATCCACTGAACAGGATCATCTCCAGACAGAGGAGCAGCTTCAGCGACAGACTGCTGTCATCATCCTGCTCCACTAACAGACTGAGGAGACCCCACACTATGCCACTCTTCAATTACACCCGGGGGGTAAACGTTAACATTATACAAAGGTATTGTTTGTTATACCTGCACTTTTATTACTCTTTAATTTAATATTGTTTTTTATCAGTTTACTGCTGCTGGATTATGTGAATTTCCCCTTGGGATTAATAAAGTATCTATCTATCTATCTATCTATCTATCTATCTATCTATCTATCTAT
>JANRMT010062800.1:2532579-2566854 GCA_026402145.1 Polypterus bichir lapradei
CGCCCCGCCCCGAAAAAATTACATGTGGGCGCGGGGGCTAAGTTAGTGTGATTGGGGGGCGGGGGGGGGGGGGAATTGGTTGTAATGTTTTATTTATTATGAACATGTTCTTCTTAAGTTTGCATATGCTGGATTTATGTCCAAGTGTCTGTTGATGGCATTCTCATTTGATAGCAAGATTGGGCCAGCTCTCTGGCACTTTTAGTGCTGGCCTTGAATCTTACTTGTACATTGTCCCAGTTAAATGTATGTCCTGATCGTGTGTCCTTTCTTCTGACGGCGTTGTGATGTTCATGTATACGTGTTGCAATTCATTTTGATGTTTGTCCTATGTATACCACTGGGCAAGAACTGCATGGAATGCTATAAATTGAGTTTCGTGTTTCTGTTGTCGATTTCTTGTTTTTAGCATTAAAGAGGACCGTGTTTGTTCGTGGGTTTGTGTGCTATTCTGATGCCTGACTTGGCCAGGATGCATGCTACACCTTCAGACACCTTGTGGTGATAAGGAAGTGAGTACCAGGTGGGGGTTTCTGGGTCAAATCGATTGTTTGCTGAGTTTTTTGTCATCTTCTGTGTAAGCTTCGATTAATGAAAGTTTTTGAGTATCTGTTTGAAATGAAAAGACGGAAGAGAAAGCGTCTTTCATTCATTTTTGTCTCCTTCGTATTATTCGTATTACTAGCAAAATACCCGTGCTTCGCAGCGGCAAAGTACTGCCTTAAAATTTTTATTAAGAAGAAAATTAAACCTTTTTCAACTGAGGGAAAATATACCAATAATTATTTGTTAAGTATCTCTTTGTATGCCACGTTGTCAGTTCTGCCCTCCGGTTGTAATATAACCAAGCTGTGTACTGAGCTTACTCTTGAGCTTGGATTGCTGCTGTCATAATCGGTTTGAGTTTCATGGTTTGTTTCAATTACGTTAGTATTTGCAGGACTTGTGTTGAAGTGACATTCGGCATCTGTCAAGCGTTGTAAGCATACAACCGATTTCACCGATAACTTCACATCCAGCTTTTCAGAGTTTAAACATTCATAAACATCAAAGTGTCCACTACTGAAATCGTCACCTGTGAATCTAAGATGTTTAAGAGGCATTGGCGGTTGTCGAAAGGTGTAAAATATTTGGCCATTTCAGTGCACCTGAAAGCGACAAATGAACAATTCAGCAGCAGCCATCAACTCACATGCAGAACCGTAGGTGAAGGGCTTAAGCATTTCACTCTTCTAGTGCTCCTGTGTAGTATAATTATCTCCTGTACCGTCATCAGTCCACACCTTGAACCTGTCCCAGTCATTCAATACATAAGACACAATGTTCCTCCGGATATCAAGAGTGAGCCTGATATGGCCGTGCAATATGTAACAAAGAGAATAGAAAAGACAGGTGCCATCTCCGGGCATGGAAACCACTTGGTAAGTGACAGTTCTTTGATCGATGGTGATCACCTCGATAGACATGTTAATGGGGGTACGGTTGGAATGATAAAGGAAATGGGTACCTGGGCAATGTAAAGTAAGTCTAAAATACCTACACAATAGCTATAATCATAATAAATGAACAATAAAACAGCGGAGAAGCCGTGGATTAAATAAAAAGGCTGTAGTTATCAGCAGGGATACATGAATCCCGTGGTGAAGCAAGGAAGGGAATGTAGAGACCGGAGCGACAGACGGCCTTATATAGGCAGGCAGCCAACAACGTGGGAGGCGTTGGGATGGGGGACCCAACGCCTCCTCACACGGTGACCAAGCTGCAGGCTATGGATGTATATATGTACTGTACATAAGTAGGATTCAGTTAGCGTTGGGAACCTGCATACCAAATTTCTTGAAAATGGGCCCATAAGTAACAAAGACCGTTGAAAAGATCAATATGGCGGCCGACAGTGGCTTCATACCACCGAAATAAGTACGTACATTGGTTTCGGTTAGCGCAGGGAAGCCGTCTACCAAATTTCGTGAAGATGGGGCCATAAATTAGAAAGTTCAACATGGCGGACGTTGTCGACCGTTATGACTGTTACGCGTAGAATTTTGAAATGAAACCTGCTTAACTTTTGTAAGTAAGCTGTAAGGAATAAGCCTGCCAAATTTCAGCTTTCTACCTACACGGGAAGTTGGAGAATTAGTGATGAGTGAGTCAGTGAGTGAGTGAGTGAGTCAGTCAGTCAGTCAGTGAGGGCTTTGCCTTTTATTTGTATAGATTCTTTAATGCTAAAAACAAGAAATCGACAGCAGAAACACGAAACGCAGTTTATAGCATTCCATGCAATTCATGCCCAGCGGTATACATTGGACAAACATCAAAAAGAATCGCAACACGTATACATGAACATCACAACACCATCAGAAGAAATGACTCACGATCACTGATCTATACGTATACTAAATCAAAAGGACATACATTTAACTGGGACAAAGGTTTAAGGTCAGCACTAAAAGTGCCAGAGAGCTTGTGCCGAATCTTGGCTATCAAATGAAAACGCCATCAACAGACACTTGGACATAAATCCAGCATATGCAAATTTAAGAAGAGCATGTTCATAACAAATAAAACTTTACAACTAATAGCCCCCCTCCTGAACACACTGACTCCCCCTCCCCCACCTCCCAACGTAATTTTTTCTATATATTGCCTTTGATTCTTGTAACTCTAAGCATTATCCCCTGATGAAGGTCCCTGGCTACTTTATGATACTGATTTATTTTCTCCCTTTGTGGATCTCCAGCTGCAAATATATATATATATATATATATAGCATTTTAATGTAGGTAGATCATTTTGACCTGGTCATTTTAAAAGTAGCTCGCAAGCCAAAAAAGTGTGGGCATCCCTGACTTACAGTATCTGACCCAAAGCCACAACAGCAACAAAACCTATTACAACACAAATAGTATGTTTGATATTTAGATTGTATTAAATAGAGCCACAATTCAAATGTCTCAGAATTTAACAGATCAGTAGCTGTGGTGATCCAATGTTTCCATGACCCCCGGTTGTGGAGGCCTCAAAATGCCAGAACATAGTAACACTTTTGTTAACTTTATGATAATATTGTTTTAGCATAATAATCCAATCAGTATTAAAGTAGGAGCCTAACAAAACCAATTCCAGAAATCTTGGGAATATATGAAAACTTCTTAATGTTTCTCCTGGCAAAGCCCAAGAAATGCCTTTTCACATATTTAAATAGCAATTCCTAACAAAAAGGAAAAAGTGCATAACATAGTGATTTGATTATAATAATAATAATAATAATAATAATAATAATAATAATAATAATAATAATCAGAAATGAAAAGGTATATTGACTATGAAAAAATGTTTCATAAGCAGGCTACTGTATTTATCTGAGTGCAAAATGTATTAAATACACAGACCACAGTGATGCACTGAATATTATTAATCTTTACTGCAGTCTCTAATTGAGCAATCTCAAACTTGACTTTGATGTTTAGTGAAGGATGGTAGCAGGTAGAGCTGAATGAACAATATACCAAAAGAAATGTTTTTTTTCACTTAACAGTTTTGTTTATATTCATTGCAAAAATGTGGTGTCTCTGAAAACTTCCAACAATATGTGCCATGGTCCTCATTCTATTTCATGGTGTGATTAGGAGTCATTTAACTAACTGTAAATCAAGACATTTTTACTGTCTTTTAATTCAATGGCACTATAGTTTTAAACAATAAGGACTACAAATTCATTTTTGGTTTTGTTGTATTTTTTTATCTGAACACATTTTATTTTAATTATCCATTTGTTATGGTGCAATGCTGTTTTCTTTTTGTGTGTTCACAGCCATTTTGTGGCTCCATTGTCCCAAAGAAACAAGATATTGCTAGTAAGGTAGAAATGTAACATCTTATTAAAGAAAGAAACATCCTCTAACAGGACGAATCAGTAATCAGGCAAGAGAAAAACTGTTCATTCTATCTTTTAATTACTCCTCAGCAAAATGCCTTGGAGGGAGCATTCATCAAACATGGTCAGAATGATCAGAGAAACAAAGAAGAGAGGTTCACTTTATAAACTATTGAATTTACATACAGTGTCAATCAATACATACATTTACTCTGGTTGGTTCATTGGTTTACACCAAAATGACTTATATAAAATAAAAGTCTATAATATTATATTCTGGTTCTTCTTATACTTTTGAGTTGAGCCACCACCCTTACAATTTCTGTGCACATAACAACTGTCCATTCTGGCTCTTTACAGGACCTCTGCTGATTTCTTATCCATCCATCCATCCATCCATTTTCCAACCTGCTGAATCCAAACACAGGGTCACGGGAGCCAATCCCAGCCAACACAGGGCACAAGGCAGGAACCAATCCCTGCAGGACACACACAAACACCAAGGCTAATGTAGAATCGCCAATCCACCTACTCGCATGTCTTTGGACTGTGGGAGGAAACCTGGGCACCCGGAGGAAACCTACGCAGACACGGGGAGAACATGCAAACTCCACACAGGGAGGACCCGGGAAGCGAACCCAGGTCTCCTAACTGTGAGGCAGCAGCACTACCACTGCACCACCGTGCCGCCCCACTGATTTCTTAGTCATCTCTTAGTCATCTTTCAGTACATTTTGTTATTCACTTGGCCTTTATCTGGTTCCTGATATGCCTGCAAAGGTTTCTGACATGTATTAACCCTTTATGCTATTTCTTAATGATGAAAGCTATGTTACCCTAAAATTATTCTTCCACACTAGTAGTATTGATCCCGAAAACTGTCATCAAAGTGACAGTTTCTAAATTGTCACCATGTAGTTACTTGAATCTGAGATTTGGGATAACCAAAACAAAACTGTGATGGTTTTTCTTGAACTTTCTGGTTTATGGTTTTCACTTTTGCTAACTAGGGTGCTCTGCCCTCTGCTTGCTTCACTCGCCAACCCCTGAGCGGGTGCTATGTGCTAGCCACTTCACAGATCTGCTGCTCGCATATGGTGAAGCGGATGTACAATTTAAACAAATTGTTATTTTCATGGGAATTGTTACATATGCATAATAGAACTAACTATTTTACATTACAGCGAGTAATTAACCATAGTAAAAAAACAGTAAAACATAATAAATTGAAAGAAAAGGTAGGAGAAATAGAGGTATTCGTTGCATTATATATATTCGTTCTATTTGGCTTTGAAATTAAAACATAACTACTTTTTAAACTTACGCTTTTACTATAAAACTTCAGTTAAAACAATATTTGGCATTAACTTTTCTTCAATATCGCATTGAATTTTGATTCCGTGTTTGGACTCACATCGTGACAACACAACGTATAACTGCCCATGCGTGAATATCGTTTCTTCTCTCTAATAAATAAACCGACTTTTTCAAATGTTTGTCTCTGTCATTTGTTAATTGTCATAGCAAAAGCTATTCTAATGGAAAACTGTAAACGTTTTAATACAAATGGCATATCAAGTTCTCCTTTTGCGTCTAATGTTTTCCGCGGAAGATGTACTACATTACCTTTCTTGTTGCCTGTTAAAATTTTACATGTCAGAATTGTTTGACTAATTTTAAATACAACTAATCTTATGCATAGCTCATCACTCAGACATAAATTACACAATAACATTACGATACATCCTTCTTTCAACAGTAATTCGGCTGGTGGAAGACCAGACGTTGTTAACGATTGTAGATATTCCTCATGATATTGTAAGTTGATGTTTTCATCTTCCACACCCTCACCACCACCTGTTTCAGCAGAGTCTATTGATATGCATTTAACCAATTTGCTGTGTAACCGATCGACAATTTCCGCGTTAATTCTTTGACTTCATCCATTTCTCAGTGCTAGGATTACCTGTTTACTCATTTCTTCTGTTGAAAACCCTTCGGGATGAAATTCTTCAATAAGATTTGATCATAATAAGTCTTCTTTTATTGGGAACTTAAAGTGAGGAAAACATAAAAATTTATAAGAGCTGAGAATGCAGGAACTGTGTCTGACAAAAGTATTCACATGAATGAGAGGTGAGAGGACCGTGGCAATGGTTAAAAATGGTTAAGAGGAGGGCGGGACTTGAAAAAATCTCTTGGCAATAGTTTTGTCTCAAGATTTTCTTTTATAATAGAGAGATATATTAAACAGCAACTTCCATGACAACACTCTCCAGCAATGGGTAGCCTAATCATAGCAATGGAACTTCAAAATGGTGATGCCTGCTAAGAACAAAATGGCATTGTGGTAAATTTCAAAAAACAAAAGTAAATCAAATTAACAAAGCTTGAATGAAAACAGAATTAGAAAACTAAAATGTTTTTGGACTCTCTGTGATACAAAAGCAAAGCAAAAAATTGTTAGGTCTATTAGAAGAAGGCAATCCAAGGTGAACCAAGTCCCAGCATAGTAATCTGATTGCAAAGTCAAAGAACAAAGGAAAAGGTCAAAAAATCCCCAAAACAATACAAAAGCACAAAGCACAGATGGAATCACAATAAACACTCAAGTGCATTCAAATGAACCACAAGGAACTGTGAGTTGCCAACACCTTTAGAGGGCTGAGTCCAGTCCCATGTGATGATGGGAAGGTGGCCCCGTCTCCTGGGAGAACCACACGCAAAACACGGAACACAGGCATAGATACACAGTCAAAATTAAATACAACGAATAATGCAAATAAGCTGAAAACAAATTAATACAAACAAAAGAATAAACAATGAACAAAGAGGACATTAAATAAGGATTTGAATCTCAGCCAGGGGAGCAACCCTGGCTGAAATATAACAAAAAGACTAAGGGTAGACCTATCAAGAGATATGGCACCCAGAAACATTCCTGGGGCCATAACCACACCAATGAACCAAATACTCCAACACAGTGCCTTTATGGGAAGAATCCAACATGCATTGGACTTCAGGTGCACATTCCTCATACACACACAGTTTTGCTTGAAAGTTTGTCAACCTTTTAGAATTTTCTATATTTCTACATAAATATGACCTAAAACATCATCAGATTTTCACGTCCTAAAAGTAGATAAAGAGAAACCAGTTAAACAAATGACACAAAAATATTATACTTGGTCATTTATTTATTAAGGAAAATGATCGAATATTACATATTTCTGAGTGGCAAAAGTATGTGAACCTCTAGGATTAGCAGTTAGTTTGAAAGTGAAATTAGAGTCAGGTGTTTTCAATCAATGGGATGACAATCAGGTGTGAGTTGGCACCTATTGGCACCAGGCTATTGGAAGAATGTTTTGTGGACAGATGAGACCAAAATAGAACTTTTTGGTTTAAATGAAAAGTGTTATGTTAGGAGAAAGGAAAACACTGCATTCCAGCATAAGAACCTTATCCCATCTGTGAAACATGGTGGTGGTAGTATCATGGTTTGGGCCTGTTTTGCTGCATCTGGGCCAGGACGGCTTGCCTTCATTGATGGAACAATGAATTCTGAATTATATCAGAGAATTGTGAAGGAAAATGTCAGGACATCTGTCCATGAACTGAATCTCAAAAGAAGGTGGGTCACGCAGCAAGACAACAACCCTAAGCACACAAGTCGTTCTACCAAAGAATGGTTAAAGAAGAATAAAGTTAATGTTTTGGAATGGCCAAGTCAAAGTCTTGACCTTAATCTAATCGAAATGTTTTGGAAGGACCTGAAGCGAGCAGTTAATGTGAGGAAACCCACCAACATCCCAGAGTTGAAGCTGTTTTGTACGGAGGAATGGGCTAAAATTTCTCCAAGCCGTGTTTGTGGTGGTGGACATCTATTGGATAACAAATGCAATGCATTTTATTTCTAAAAATGTGATGCACATCTTTTGGAATGACAGTGACATAGCAACTGGACAGTGTGACAAGAAGAAACCTGAGACACTGTAAAGGTTTTGGGCAGCCACCCGTATAATGTGTTCCTGGCTGCAAAAGTAAAAGGTTTGATAGCGAGTAAAACAGAACTGAATTCTAGAGGAAGGGAGTAAGGCTTTATAGTAAGTCTGGGAGAAGTGATGTCGTCCTCGGGGTTGGGACCGGAAGTGATGTCGTCCTTGGGGCTGGGACCGAAAGTGGTGTGTCCAGAGTCGAGGCAGTGGCTCCTGGTGGGATTTCCTGGGAAAGGTCTGCAGGGAACTTAGAAAGAGCGTTAGTGTACCCCGCCACCCCCTGGGCAGATGTTTTACAATTATTCTCCAAGCCCTTCAGCTGCCTCCTATTCACACGTGTGTGACAACAGACACACAGACAGACACATAAACACTTATCCTTTTATTAAGGTGGACTAAACCAGTATTTCTGAGAATGGAATTCAGGTAAATAAATTATGGAGCCAATTTACACGATGGAACCCACAGGGTGATGTCCTGCATAGCAAGCCACACCTTTTGCTTGACCCAAAACTCAAGAGCTTTACGATGTTTGAGGTGAAGAGCTGCTTGCCATATGTTTCCACTGTTTTCAAGTGTTTCCTAACTAGTTTCCACGTGTCACATCATCTGGAAAAATACTGTGCTGAACTAGACAATGACAAAGAAATAAAGCCTAAATCCAAAAGTGAAGGCTTAAACCCATATAATCTATTGAATGGAGACATTTTAATTCAAGAATGATAAAGTTCTGTATGTACCAGCAAATTCCTTTAAAGATAACATAGCCCATTAGATTCAGGGTGACATCCTGAGTTGAGATACAGAGTATAATCAATCTTAGCACAAAAAATGCCAAGACCAGGACATACAGTAAACTATGGCAAGTCAATTCAAGTCAAGTTGGGGAGCAGGCACTGGTACAATGTGTTGCTGCACCCACTACACGACGAAACAACTCGGGGTCCCGGTTGGCAACCCCCCAGGCAGACACACGGTCCAGTCCCACCCACCGGAAATGACCCTCTATTTGCCGCAGCCAGGTGTTACGTGGGCAACACTTTGGCCTGGTCCAGCCACTTGGGTCCCCAACAATGAGGATCTTACGAGCCGGATCACCCTCGGGGAAACGCATCACATGGCCATAGTGCCGTAACTGACGCTCCCTCACAATGCAGATCATGTGCCTCATTCAGGACTCTTTGAGCAACACAAAGTCAAACCAACGGTACCCATGAATTTTCTGAAGAGACACAGTACCAAAGGAGTCCAGTCTTCATCTCAGGTCACTGGATAGCATCCATGTCTCACAACCATATAGCAAGACAGGAAGCACCAGGACCCTAAAGACTTGGACCTTCGAACCTTTTGCATAGATATCGGGAGCGCCACACACCCCTTTCCAGAATCTCATGACCCCCCATGCTCTCCCAATCCATCTACTGACTTCATAGGAAGAGTCACCAGAGCAATGAATGTCACTGCCAAGGTAAGTAAACCTCTCGAAAAGGTCAACACTCTCTCCACAAACAGACACGCTGCTAAAGGCCGTGCCCAAGAGTTCATTAAAAGCCTGGCTCTTGGTTTTTATCAGGACATTCGCAAGCCCAGACACTCAGACTCCTCACTCAGTCTCTTGAGTGCCACGATCAGAGCCTCCATCGATTCTGCGAAGATCACAGCATTGTCAGCAAAGTCAAGATCCGTGAATCTTTCTTCACCAACAGGTGCCCCACAGCCACTGAACCCCACGACCTTGCCCAACACCCAGTCCATACAAGCATTGAACAGAGTAGGAGCAAGAACACACTTCTGACGAACCCCAGAATCAACTGGGAAAAACACAGAGGTTCTGCCTCCACTCTGCACCGCATTCACAGTACCAGTGTACAGGCCGGCCATAATATCCAGCAACCTCGAGGGGATCCCGTGAACCCTCAGGATGTCCCACAGTGCAGCTCAATCAACTCGAAAAACTTACGAAAATTGACAAAGGCTGCAAAGAAACTCTGCTGATATTCACATTTGCGCTCCATGAGAACCTACCAGAAATGATTGAACAAAGAAAGCCATCAAGATGAAAAATGTACTAAATAAAAATATCATCCAATTCGTTTGCTATGGAAAGTTTTTAAAAAGGAATAAAATTAACACACTTTGAGCAACTGTCAATGAACACCGGAATTGTGGTATACTGATAAGAAGGAGGAAGCTTTGTAATGAAATCCCTGCTACGTGATTCTCAGAGTCTAGAAGAGGATCTGAAATATGTTTCACAGAGGTTCTCACCCTGAATAGATTATCCTGAATAACTTGACAATTCCTCTTTAAATTACATAGGTGCTCTGTAAAACTAGATATGGGTGCGTCAGCGAAATCCACCGACAGCAGATGAGGCTTAAATACATACTGGCACTCAAAGGGGGAAACAATCTCAAAGCTGTGTTCAGTTTGGCCAGAGGAAGAAGGTATTTTCAATTAGAATGACTATCGCTGACAATATATGTTAAAAATATTCTCCAGATCTTGATTGATCCTTTTCGTTTGGCCATCAGACAGTTTGAAGCAGCTTGACCTAATCTAGCTCATGATTGCATGACCCAGATCTTATCCAGGAATTACTGAGTGAAGGAAGAGTACTTCAATGTTATGAACATAAAATCAGTATTGCAAGACTCAACTTTGTCATCAACACCAAGAATATAAACAACAGGTTAGAATTTACAAAAATGAAAATACCTCAGTCAAAAGCATTTCAGAACCTACAATTTTGGACAGATCATACAAACATAACTCTCTGCTACTATACAACTGATTAATCTTACACCAGACATAATGTGGACTGATTCTAAAGTCATGTAGCCAAAGAGAGAGAGATAGAGTGGTTAGTAGCACGCACCGATATAGTGCATTGCCGCACCCACCACACAAGAAACCAACTGAGGACCCAGATTAGGACCCGAGTGCAGCCATGCTACGGGTGATATGTCAGCACCACACTAGTTCAGATGGAGTGGAACAGTGTGAGGTTTTCTTATGGTGGCTGGAGTGCCAATTCTGCCACCAACCCTCAAGTTTTTCCCAGCAGGTTGGAGGGCCTACATGCAGGGATGGATGCAGATTAACGTCATACTCAGGACGGAGCAATTCCAGGTTAAGGGCCTTGCTCAAGGGCCCAACAGAGCAAAGACCCTTCTGGCATTTTACGGGATTCAAACTGGCAACCTTCTGATTGCCAGTGGATAACAAAAATTAAATGGGTTCAAATTAAATGCTACAACAAACCCAACAAGAAATCTTTATTCTTTAAAACTATGGAGTCATTCCATTAGAAGAGAATTAAAAAAAAAAATCTTCAACACATGCAGAGGCAAAGAATTACCCAGGTCACGGGATGTGGACCTTCCTCTGTGTGCTTTCCCACAGGCCTCCTGTTTTGAAGGTACAGGATGGTACATTTATCTATGCAACCCCTGGCTTTTAGTTTTGGAATTAGCCAAATATCCCCCAATAAACTATATTATGGTGAAAAACTGTGTCTAACTTTTTCTACTAAATGCCCTTGACAGTTGATTACTAAGTAAAGCATGAAATGCCTTGTCTTTATACTGTTTTTGTTTGAATACAACTCAAAGTGGATTTACAAATCATGACTTTTTTATTAGCATTTTCCATACTGTGCCAACTTTTTTAGAGCTGGAGTGTTATACCCTTTCTTCTTATTGCTGTAGGGTGGGGGTCCTCAATCACAGTTCTGGAGGGCCGCAGTGGCTGCAGGTTTTTGTTCTAACCCGGTTACTTAATTAGAAAGCAATTCTTGCCAATAATTTAATTTCATGGCTTGTTAGTGCTCTAACTCTGCTATGTCAGGTCATTTTCATATCCGAGATTTTCTTCCCCTTTCTTAGGATATCATCCAAATATTTTGAAGTCTAAAATGGAGGAGTAATTCTCAGTCTTTCACTTTTTTCTCTTCACTTTCCTTCCAAGTATTTAATTAAACCCAATAGTGCATGATAAATACACACAGGTGTAAATGGTAACAAGCTAAATGGAGAACTGCTGGTTTCTTTTATTATTTGCATTTTATTGCTAATTAGGAGTAATTAAAAACCAATAATACAGCTCTTTAAGACTAAAATTAGCAATAAGGGTTCAAAATCGTAACGAGCGAGACCACTACAGTGAAGCAGAAGTGTTACTTGAGCAATGAGTGCTTCTTATTAAACAATTGGGTTGGAGCAAAAACCTGCAGCCACTGCGGCACTCCAGGACCGTGATTGAAGACCCCTGCTGTAGGGTTTCACATATCCCTTATAGCAGGGGTGTCGAACTCCAGTCCTGGAGGGCCGCAGTGGCTGCAGGTTTTCATTCTAACCATCTTCTTAATTAGTGACCAGTTTTTGATGCTAATTAACTTCTTTAGCCTTAGCTTTAATTAGCGTGACTCAGGCCCCTTAGTTGTTTTTTCCTTAATTAGCAGCCGGACAGTAATGAGACATAAAACAAGCAGGACATGACCAGCTCACCTGTACCTATCAAACAAAATCTGAAAATAAAGATGAAGGTCTCAGTAAGGTTCATGCCTCAGGTTACCAAAACATTTTAGGAGATCTTAGAAAAAAACAGAATATCAACAGTTTTGGAAATGTCTGCTGTGGCAAAAAGAGAGCAGCAACAAGCCGTGGAATTGAATAACAGGTTTAATTAACAGCAGGAATCAGCTTCTCATTAAGGAACTGGTTGGAGTTTGAAGCCCCAATTTAGCTGGTCATCTGTTGGCTCGTTTCAGGTCTCATTTTTGTTTTGCTGTCATTTAATGAAAAAAAGAATCAATTCAGAAGACTTAATCCTTAAAAACAGGGCTATTAAATTAGAGGGAAAAGAAGTTAATTAGCAGTGAAAACTGGACACTGATTAGGAAAAGGATTAGAAAGAAAACCTGCACCCACTGCGGCCCTCCAGGCCTGGAGTTTGACACCTGTGCCTTATAGATTGCTCTGCTGACTACTGGCAGACGTAACCAGTTTCTTCTGCAGTTCTGCTAGGCTTCCATGGTACTCACTTCTGAGGTGACCACCATGGAAGCCTAGCAGAGATTACCATTCCCTCCTCCTCCTTGTCTATCCAATTAATCGTTTTCGTCTCTCTACATTACTCTGGATGGATGTGAAGCCTGGATTCATCGTTGCTCCACGAATTCGCCCCTCTCTTTTTCTATATACCGCAATAACAATATGTTTGTAGGTGAACGGATTTTTAGAATCAAAGATACTGATATTTTAAAGGTAGGTATACCTTTCTTTACAAATGTTTATGGCAGTGATTAACATGCAGTCCATCCACAAGGGTTGCTACAGCTCGGCTCATTTTGTTTTACACTTTCTATCTGTGCGGATATGTCTAATATACCGGTAGATCAAATCGGATGAACCAATGGCTCCGAACAATTAATATCTGACGTGAGAAGCTACAGAGACTCTCCCTACATCAGGAGATAGCTTATATAAATTAGGAAGTTTGATTAACTACTCCAGGTACTCTAGTCTAAGACATTTAAACCCCTGAGAATATGACCTCTGTCACCAATCGCTACTACAACAACTGCGACGTCTTCAAACAAACGTCACTTCCGGCTGACGCGCCCTGCCGGAAATCTCGTTGCAGGGAGGCGCGGTGCCGTGTAGTTCATCAGTAATACACTGACTATACAATTTGTTATTGCTCCGGCGGTGGCGTCAGGGTGCTGGTGATGGCTGAGCTTTCTTTGTATTTAACAAACGCGAACGTTTCACTGGGCCAAACTATGGATGTGGAAAAGGTAATACGGTTCGCCGATGATTTTTAATATTAATTTAATATCATCTGCCGATACTGTGACTGTGTTTCTTGAGGGAGTTTCCTCACCGCTGTTCCTTGTTTTGCTTATCAAATGAATTCTACTTTGGAATTCAAATAATATTGGATTACACCTTTTAATTGTTTTGGACTCATATAGTTTCCCCGCATTAGTTTGTGTGTTTGAGCACATTTTACTAATTGCTATGAACTAGGAAACGCATTTGAAAAACTTAAGACTCATAAAAATTTCCCATTTGGCAAAACTTTTTTTTTTAATCACAAAACGAAAGCTTAATCATTTGTTGTGTTCTTGTGCTTATAAGAACAAGAAATGTCACTAGCAAGAGTTTTGAGACATTCAGTCCGCCGAGCTTGTTTGCTTACCTAGTAGCTGAACTGTCTGAATATCTCATCCAGATGTAGAAGACAGTTAAGGAAAACTGTCAGGCACCTGAGTTCAGACAAGGGGGTATCCGCAATATTTTTCACCTTTTTGTTTCAATTTTTGATCTCCATGTACATTTAATTGTATTTTTGTAATGCTTTTTCATCCGTTTATGTGCTGCTATGATGGCATTTAACAATGAATCCATTTGACCAAGATAAAGCACCATTACATTTGAGTGTAATGTTATGTATGCATCTTTGATTGGTTAGTATTCATATGTGCTGTTGTCTTAGGTAATTCTTTCAATCTAAAAATAAACGATTTACTAAATTTTTTAATAAGAACCACATGTTGGGACAGCAAGCCACAATAAATAATTTCTGTAACTTTTTTGGTTTGGTTCCCCGCTGGAAATGATTTCTTTGTACAATGTGCGTACTCCTCTTTTGCACCAATGAGTTTTCAATCATATATCTAAAGCTGCTAAAACATGTATGCAATTTGACTGTATTCACAAGTGTGCCCCTCAAGGAACTGGTTTCATATCAAGGTTTGTGTCTATTCTGGTCTTTGATTTTAACACTAAATTGGAAATGAGTGTATGGAAAATGCATCAGATGAACTTAAGAGCTATACATTGTTATGGACGCCATGGAGTCAAGAATAACTCCAAACCCCATCAGCTTTGAATTGGACAGAGAAGGTACAGATAGTGGATGAATGGATGTAAATTAATACAGAGTGGTAGCCCTGCAGTGCATGTTTCTTTACTATTATTTCAAGTTGGACTTCTGACATTGTAATGAGGAGGTGCAGGCATAACGCCTAAACATTATACAAGATTGCTTGATTAACACGGATATGTTGTACAAAAATGGTCAGAAGAGAGATCTGATTCTGAAGAGGACCTTAAGTGTGTCACATTGTGTTCCAACAGCTCATAGTGACCAAAGTGCTGTTCTTTGCTGCAGTAACGCCAGGTCAGGTAGAAGTCAGACATCTGAATAAACTACTCAGGAAGGCCAGCAGCATTACAGAACTCTTCTCAAATTCATGGGAGGCAGTGGTAGAAAAGAGGATGGTGGAAAAATTACTGGTGCTGCACATTTTCTCAATGACATATTCTTCTGTAGCATTAGGAGTAATTTTGTTCATCCCACAATGGTGTGCAAAGAAGTGCTGCCTTGTCCTTTTTTCGTAGTAGCCATCGGATTGTGTAAGCTCCCAGTTATGTTTGTCTTCACCCTAGGTGGCTGTATTATTTGTATATATCCACATAGCATTATTATTGTTAATAAATTGTGTTTAGTGTTGTTCGTATTGCACTACTGTAGTAACTTGCAGTGTGCTTTTTACTGTTTCCACTTTATTTTTATGTTGCATGGTAAAGTGTGATGTGTCTAAATCAATCGCTCTTGGTATCTTGCGTTCATTTCTTCTTGGAATTCTTCTTTCTCTGGCATTTGTGGTTTTGTTTGTGTAGAATCTGTGATGGCCTGGCTGTGCTTTCAGGATGGGTTTCTCAAAGGCCAGACTCCTATAGCATTTTTTAAGGACTAGAATATTCAAAAATGATTTTTAAATTATCATTATAAAAAAGGTACTAACAGCTGAAAACTTGTACTAGTAGGACCTAACACTTTCCTACCCGTTTCTTTGTTGGCTGCGCATTTGCAAATTTGCTGATTGATTATATGAAAAGAGAGAAAACTTTTTTGTTTTTGTTTATTTAAATAGGATAGAAACTTCAAGTCTCACAATACTCGTGATAAAGCAGATGCTCATTTGTCAATTTGTACAGAATATCCATCCATCCATTATCCAACCCGCTATATCCTAACTACAGGATCACGGGGGGGGGGGGGTCTGCTGGAGCCAATCCTAGCCAGCACAGGGCGCCAGGCAGGGCACCAGCCCACCGCATGTACAGAATATGCTAAAATGATTTCAAACACATTCACTCAGGGCCACATTATAGCTATCTGTCCATCAAATATACATTCCTTTAGATAACTCTAATGTCATGAAGATTTAAGGATTACATGGGAATTTTACATATAAATCCACAGCTAGGATTAAGATACTCTCCTTTTTCTTTTCTGATGACACTAAACTCATATGCTATATTGATAAATAAACGAAATCCATGCATGCATTACTTAGAAGCTTCCCTTGGCTGCATGTAATCTGCAAATGTGCAGTAATCTATAGACTGAATCTGACATTGACATTTACCAGTAAAGTGTTAGGCAACATTCTTGCGCTCTGTCTTGCCATGTCAAATGATAGGCATTTTAGAGCCACACAATAAAATACATGTTTAAGGTGGAAGCAAACTAAAAACTAGTTACAAAAAAAAAAAAAAATAGTTTTAATAGGTTAGTGCTGGTAGTAATAAATCTGTAACTATAAGGGCAATATCTCAAAATTTAATGAATGACTGATTTAACTTTTTGAGGTTTCTAATGAGGAAAAAAGAATAACATTTAATAAAGTGTATCAGCACTTCAAGCAAAATTCCCTAATGATTAACAATGGGTTCTCTTTAGATATCCAATAATGGTACATGAAGGTTACTCAAATACTTTTCTATTTGCTGAGAAGGAGGTTTGAGGTTTGTTTTAACCAAAAGGAGGCAGAGACTTGATGGGCTGTTCAGAGCATGTATGCAGCTTCATCATGTACTCGGACCAAGTAGTTTTGTTCTGTAGTTGAAGGGTGATGATATTGGCCTGTTGGTTTGTATAGTAGAAAAGGGCTTAGCTGTGGTGTTTGTTTTGTTCCCCATTTAGTAAGACTTCTATGAATTCATTACAGTGTTGGTGATTTTTACTTCTCTGATGCCATTCACTGGGAAAGAAGTGTTTTTTCAGGTTCTGTGATGTCTTTTTTCCTGTTTAGCAATAATTTGAAAACTGGCTTTGTGTTACATAGCTACTTGTGCTAATCTTCACAAGAAATAATAAAAAGATTACAATATGCAAGCTTTCGAGGCAACTCGGGGCCCCTTCTTCAGGCAACATGTAATTGGTTTACATCATGCCTGAAGAAGGGGCCTGAGTTGCCTCTAAATCTTGCATATTGTAATCTTTTTAGTTAGCCAATAAAAGGTGTCATTTTGCTTGGCTTTTCTCAAGAAATACTCAAGAAATAATGTTATGCATAATATTCAAGAAATAATGTTATGCATGTTTTGCTGATTGTTTTATGTTTAAATACAGTCTTGTGCATTAAGGATATGCAGTATACCATAAAGTTAAGTTATTCAGTCCAAAGGTGATCCATGATTATGATCCGATTGGACATCTTTTTGAGTTTTAGGCTGAAACCATGATGCATTTGAGATGTATGGACTTCAGTGAGGATAGTATATTGTATGATACTGAGAACCTTTTAGGAAGTTGGTTTTCTTATGTGTTCTTGTCTTTTTTCACTTGAGAAAAGATGAAAATGAGAAAACCTCTTCAAAAGTATGTGAACAATACAAAAATGACTAAGTAAGACAAACACTTTTATAATTTTGTGTTGAAAGCCCAGAATTTTAGTTAATGGAACAGCAATTAGCACCTTTATCTCAGTCATCCAGAAATCTGTGTCCAATTTTTATTTGACAGACTACCTGTTTGGAATTTGCATGTTCTACTTCTTTATTTTTTTTGGTTGCTTCCTTTTTCTCAGTTTTTTTTCTTGGTTTCCTGCTAAATTAAAACAATGTAAATGTTATTTGGGAAAATCTAAGTAGATTTGGTACAATAATAATCATAAATATGTCCTAAAATGGACTGCTGTCTATTCTAAGGTCCAATGCTGAATGGTGTTCAGTGCTGCTAAATGCTTATAGATAGATAGATACTTTATTAATCCCAAGGGGAAATTCAAATAATCCAGCAGCAGTATACTGATACAAAAAAAAAAAAAACAATAAGTGTCCAGGGAGCGATTCCACATAAAAGAAAGTGGTAGAAGTGATCAGTGAAATAGAGAAAAAAAAAAGGTAAAAAGATAAAGTCATACACTAGGAATTGAAAACTAATATATGACTGGTATAAAGGGAAAACTGGGAGACTCCAAGTACAATCTTAAACTGAACTAGCCTCAGTTTTCCAGGAGTAGTAATTTAGAGTGATTTGCAGTGGTTTTTAATTGGTAATGTTGAACAATTTAGTGGTATTATTTAATCATTAACAACATATCTCCATTTTTAGGTGACACTAGGGTGTTGATGTAAAATAAGATAAGAAAATCCTTTAATTCTTGTAAAATAGCAGGTTGTCTACTTAAACCATCTTCTAATTCTAATCTTGCCCCCAATTCTCCTTTCTAAACATATTTGCCTGCTGTGAACTACAATGTATTTTTTGCTTTTGATTTGAAATAAATAAATCCTTCTATATAAAAGCAGTCGGGATTGTCCTTCTGTCCCGTGAGTGCTACGCAGGCGCGGAGTTTCACACACGCTTTGTCCATTTTGCAATGCACGATGGGATTTGTAGTTTCGTTTTTCCAGGTAAAAGATGATTTTTCTACTCCAGACTGTGCGATATCATCTTCTTCTTCTTCTTTCTTACTATATAAAAGCGGTTGGGATTGTCCTTCCGTCCCGTGAGTGGAAAGCGTAGCGGTATTCCACTTATCACAGACTTACTACTTGCTGCTTGCGGTACGAAGCGACATGATGTGAGCAGAGTTCTGCTGCTCCCATTGTTCCCTTGCTTTTGTGCGCGATGCGCTGGAAAAATAGACAAAATTATGTCTCTGGAAATATTATGTTGATGGAGTACAAATGCCCTTTTGAACCTCCCTGATATTTACTACGCAGTGAGGCAACCTCAATATAGAAAAAAAGTTTAAATTTCATCACAAAAATAACAAACTACGAGTATTAAAGTAATACCGCTCAAATGCAATATAACCAAATTAATGAGTTTGTATAAAATATCAAATTGATCTACATATTGAATTGCCTTAAGAAGTGGTCAACTTAAAAGTCGGTCGCCTTAAAAGGCGGGTCAGCCTAGTATTAGTAATTAAGTGAATGTTTTTGATTTTTAAATTCTATAAAGTATTTAAAGCTTTAAAATCGAGCATTATTTTCTTCATCCTTTTTTTTTTCTTTTTTTTTGACAGAATTCAAATTCTGGAAAAAATTTTGAAAATGTTGAATTAGGTGAAATAGGAAAGAAGAAACCTCAGAAGATACCACGAAGGATAATTCACTTTGCCAGTGGCGAAACCATGGAGGAATATAGTACGGATGAAGAGCAAGAAGAGCCAGAAAAAAAGGATCTTTTGCCAGCAGTTAATCCAGTACGTATACTGTATAAACTAAATCTTTACATGTAAAAAGCAAAAAAAAAAAAAATGAAAAGCCATCTTACTTTTATTAAACAAATTTTTATGCAATTCTAGGTTTGTTGATAGTGAATATAAATCATGTACAGTATTTTTCTTTTATCAATTGCATGTAGTATGGTTATTTAATTTGGTAATATACCACCAACTATGAAGTCACAATGCTGTGTTTACAAAAAAGGGATGTGTTTTGATTGTATATAATGGTCTTGGATTTTTCTATAACTTAACAAAATTAGCATTTCAAAATGCTCCTTTCTCTTAACTGTATAATTTAAAATCAACATTTTTATTAAATTTATACATTTCAAAACCACAAAATATGAGATGGCATAAAATGGGTCGGAGTTTCATTTTTGACTTTAAAAAGAATTTGCAAAGAAACTACTGTGTATGGCCAGTTCACTGCTCAAGGATGAAAATGAAATACCTGATTATTTCTTTGTCTAAATATGTAATAAATAAATATATTTATATTAATAAGGCAGATGAGGTTTTCCTAGAAATCGTGTCTTACAGCCTGGCTACCTGAAACAATCTGATAAATCTCCCATTATGAACTTTATACACATAACTATATTTATGATGTAATGCGAGACTCTGATTCTTTAGTCCCATTGTCTGAATATATTATCTCAGTAATTTGATTGATAGATACTTTATTAATCCCAAGGGGAAATTCAGTGTATATTTCCAAAAGAATGCTTTGAGATTTTGTTATCTACATATGAACAACATTTAAGCAAGCGCAATGGTAAGAGATGGGCTAGATAGCAAGGGACTAATTTTTATCAGGCCCCCTGGTTTGTGGAGAAAACAATTTAAACCGGTCACTATTACAGTCTCCATGGTGGCAAAAAAATAGACTAGTTACAAAAAGAAGCAGCTTTCTTGCAGGACTGTAAAACCTAAAACGCAACAAGAGCCTCCAGCCTATTGCAGTTATTTGACTTTATTAGTATTCTGAACTGACCTTTGTATTTGTATTGTATTCCTCCCTGTAAGACGGGTAGAAGGAAATCTGGAGCACTTGGATGTGTCTGTTCTGCATTATATTCCCTCACTCTGTCATTGCCTGTTCTGAAAAATGACTAGCAGGTAACTGAAACATTGTTCTGTCCTGAATTTAGAACATTGTGCCAAGTTCCCATTTCCCCAGTGTCTGTCTAATCGCACTTTTGTTGGTGTTGAGCACTCTAATGGCCAAATGGCTCCATGTGGGTCATATCAAGGCCTGCAGTACTAGGGTGTTGTACCGTGTTAGCCATTATGAATGTAGAGAAGGCCTGCAGTAAAGAGACAAACCTTCAACAAAGTAGAATCTAAATACATTGAGATGAGATGCTTTTTTGTAGGTAAAATAGTTCAACGCTTTGTTCACCTTACAATAAATAAGCACTTTAGCCTCTATTTTCAGCAGCTGGACAAGAGCCCAAATATTATTTTATTTCATTGGCATTACAAAACCAGTTTCATAAAATTTATTTTGGTAAAACTCCTTATTTTAGTATCTGTGACATAAACAGAGCAAGGACCACAGTAAATACTGTCTCCTAAAAGCCCACAAAAAAACAAATCAATTGAAACATTTAGAAATAGTAATTAGATATCCCATCAGGCTGTATAGTGAATAAATTGATATCAAGGAGTGCAAGAGACTCCAAATCAAGATGGTTAGTTAGGTAGTGCGTCTTGCAGAGATGTACTACAGATGATTGGTTAGGTGCTACAAGTTAGATAAGATCTTTATAGAGCTGAGTGAAAACCACCTAAGATATTGCCACATCACACGGTGACCGAGAAGGTCAAATCTGTTTTAATAACATCTGTAGAAAGAGTTTATTCCTCATTCCTATTGATAGACTGTTTTAATAATTCTAGCAGAATCTGCATTTGAAATGCAGCCATTAGTCAGTAGTGTACAGTTAATTAGTGGGGACAACACATCCTTGTAGGGCACCTGTAATCAAGGTGAGGGATATGGACATGGGAAGCTATGTTAACATGAAGGAATATAACAGACAACTTATTGGCTCTCTGCTGCTTCTTCGCCTGTTTCCTTTATTGGAATGTAAAGAAAAACAGAGACGGGTTCGTTTGGTAGGTTAAAGTGTTTATTTGATGCAAAATCTTGTGGTTCAGACAGCAATATTTTAAAGTACCATCACTTGTTCACATAGAATCAGGTACATCTATCATAGAGTTTAAACAAAAATCAGTCCACTGATTTACCTGCAAAGTGAGATACCAATAAGATGAGATAGGTTTTAGGAAAACTGGACAAAGAGCAGTAGCTGTAGTCCTGCCTTCATTAGGTTATCCATTTTATTTATGTAAAAAACTGGTATGTCGCAGGAGGGCACTTAGTAGTGATAAGTGTTAGCATTGTTTGCTCTCCTGTGCAGGTACACCAGCTCTAATGTTTCATTTCTTGTCTAGTGTGATGTCTTGCTGCATGATTTCTTGCTCATAAATGTAATCACTTGATTGAACAAAGAACGTTTATGTATAGCTTAAGAACTTTTGTATACTGTCATAGATATAGCAAATCAAATATTTAATACTTGAGTGTACACGTTTATTTATCTTTAATAAAGTGCTGTATCATTCAGGTTTTTCACTTTCCGTTTGGAAGTCCCTCTGTGCTCAAGAAGTATTGCCACTTACCTGCTTTTTATGAGGTGGAACAGGGCCTTTTGATTGTTGATGCAAGTAGTACATACAGTGGCTTGCAAAAGTATTCGGCCCCCTTGAACTTTTCCGCATTTTGTCACATTACAGCCACAAACATGAATCAATTTCATTGGAATTCCACGTGAAAGACCAATACAAAGTGGTGTACACGTGAGAAGTGGAACAAAAATCATACATGATTCCAAACATTTTTCACAAATAACTGCAAAGTGGGGTGTGCGTAATTATTCAGCCCCCTTTGGTCTGAGTGCAGTCAGTTGCCCATAGACATTGCCTGATGAGTGCTAATGACTAAATAGAGTGCACCTGTGTGTAATCTAATGTCAGTACAAATACAGCTGCCCTGTGACGGCCTCGGAGGTTGTCTAAGAGAATATTGGGAGCAACAACACCATGAAGTCCAAAGAACACACCAGACAGGTCAGGGATAAAGTTATTGAGAAATTTAAAGCAGGCTTAGGCTACAAAAAGATATCCAAAGCCTTGAACATCCCACGGAGCACTGTTCAAGCGATCATTCAGAAATGGAAGGAGTATGGCACAACTGTAAACCTACCAAGACAAGGCCGTCCACCTAAACTCGCAGGCCGAACAAGGAGAGTGCTGATCAGAAATGCAGCCAAGAGACCCATGGTGACTCTGGACGAGCTGCAGAGATCTACAGGTCAGGTGGGGGAATCTGTCCATAGGACAACTATTGGTCGTGCACTTCACAAAGTTGGCCTTTATGGAAGAGTGGCAAGAAGAAAGCCATTGTTAACAGAAAACCATAAGAAGTCCCGTTTGCAGTTTGCCACAAGCCATGTGGGGGACACAGCAAACACGTGGAAGAAGGTGCTCTGGTCAGATGAGACCAAAATGGAACTTTTTGGCCAAAATGCAAAACGCTATGTGTGGCGGAAAACTAACACTGCACATCACTCTGAACACACCATCCCCACTGTCAAATATGGTGGTGGCAGCATCATGCTCTGGGGGTGCTTCTCTTCAGCAGGGACAGGGAAGCTGGTCAGAGTTGATGGGAAGATGGATGAAGCCAAATACAGGGCAATCTTGGAAGAAAACCTCTTGGAGTCTGCAAAAGACATGAGACTGGGGCGGAGGTTCACCTTCCAGCAGGACAACGACCCTAAACATAAAGCCAGGGCAACAATGGAATGGTTTAAAACAAAACACATCCATGTGTTAGAATGGCCCAGTCAAAGTCCAGATCTAAATCCAATCGAGAATCTGTGGCAAGATCTGAAAACTGCTGTTCACAAACGCTGTCCATCTAATCTGACTGAGCTGGAGCTGTTTTGCAAAGAAGAATGGGCAAGGATTTCAGTCTCTAGATGTGCAAAGCTGGTAGAGACATACAGCTGCCAGTCTTTTAGGGTAATTGCAGCAAAAGGTGGTTCTACAAAGTATTGACTCAGGGGGCTGAATAATTACGCACACCCCACTTTTCAGTTATTTGTAAAAAATGTTTGGAATCATGTATGATTTTCGTTCCACTTCTCATGTGTACACCACTTTGTATTGGTCTTTCACGTGGAATTCCAATAAAATTGATTCATGTTTGTGGCTGTAATGTGACAAAATGTGGAAAAGTTCAAGGGGGCCCGAATACTTTTGCAAGCCACTGTATACTAGTAGACTCTGGATCTCTAGAGGCTCGATAAGTAATGCATGTTCTAAATAAAGCAGACTATGATACTCTGGTCAGCTGCGGGATCTGTCAGAGCTGCAACTGGCTTTTCTGGCTTACCTAAGCTAGAAGAAATGTCTTTACATGTGAAGAAACCTGCCTTTAACACAATGGCTGTCTTATGGGGTGCTCTGTAGCATTCATATTATAATCCTAAATAACTGTTACCTCTTCAAATGATTTATTTTATGCACAGTAACATTGCATTTCTAATGTCATTTCAGAGAAATCTGACTTGGGGACCATACTTTTTATTCCATATGTGGAGAGTAGCTACAGCAACAATTTCAGGTATATTTTTAAAGTGGATCAGTTTTAATAATTGAAAACCTAAGTAATGTGTATAATTTTAACACCTCAATCAAATATATTGAAAACAGCGTTTTAATTGATTACTTATGTGCTGAGTATGGATGTGTGAAACCTTTTCTCATGATGGATTAAGACTACTTGTGTGATTAGTTTTTAGAATATTCAATATTTACCTGCATGACTTTTGATGGGGCAGAAGAAAGTTCTCATTCCCTTTACTTGTACACTCGCTGACCACTTTTTTTAGGTATCTACCCTATACCAAGTTTACATTCTTAAAATGACTTCATTTTTAAACAATTGTCTCAGCAAACTTTTGAAAGCTCAACCAACAAATATGATGTGACCATTGTTGTTGCAAATTAACGATTCTGATTGTTCAATTTTCCTCCCTGTAGTATTTTATGCAATCTAAGGTTACGTTGTTTTTTTTAAGCAAGTTCAGTTTGGTTCCAGACTATTATCATGTGTCATTGGGGAAAATTAAATGTATACACCCACCCATCTTCCATGCACTAGTCCATAGTAGTAGCAAAAAAAGACAATGAAGACATTGATACTATTTTGAAATTAGTCATTTGTAGGATGCCAAGTATCACAGCTTATTTAATGCAGGATAATAATCATTAAGGATGGCTGTCATTGTGAGCTATGTGTTAATTCTGCTTGTTTTTGAACAGTTTTGTTGAATGTTAAAGCACAGATTTTGAGGTAGAAGACAATTACTGTTTCCTCAGCAGACCAAGTATACTACAACATTCTTGAACAACCCTGTCTTATTTTGGCACGAATATTCTTTTCATTCTTCCAGCATCTGAACCTTTAAACAACTCTTGTTTACGTACAGAAATTTTCTCAATCATTTTTTGTCAGGACCTCCGCCTAATGAACATCTATCTCTGTACAAGGCAGAGGCTATACGACCCTAACTCAGTTTGTGTAATTCATTTCAGAATTTCCTGGCAACTATTACAATTGCAGTTTCTCAACATTTATTATATTTCTAACATTTACAACATGATTAACATGAAATATTTAGGCGATTACCCTTTTTTTTTTTCTTTTTTTTTTTTTTTTTTTCTCCCCAAATTAAATCTGTATATTTAATTGTAAATAATAATCCACTGCACAGTGATTACTTAGTGGGCTTCTAAATTATATATAATTGTCTGCTTATAGCCTACAAGGAAAGAACCCTTTCATAATAAGGGCATTGTATGTGATGTTTAAATGGCCAAGTGAGGCCGTTGTCCAAAACACTGATTTCTTGTCCAGTCTTTTACCTTGAATGTTTAGAGATTGTTGGCTGCTTCATTGTTAGTTGTCATACAGCTGATTTTTCTGCTCTAAATGCTGAGGCCACCAGTGCCTGCCTCAAGTGCTGCCTGTCACTTCTTCAGTGCGATCCTTCAACAAATACGATGCATACATGTGTTTGCTACACATCCTCCACTCATCATTGGTGACATTTGTTGTCAGACTTGTATATAGCTGGGCAATGTTGCTCAAGTAAGCATTGAACCATATTTAATGAAGGCTTGGAGCGACTTACTGTCAGTTCATTTTTTTTTGTGTGTTTTTAGTCAATACCTTATATCAGTCTCTCTCAATTACACTGTTCATTGTATACTGACACCCCATGTGTAGGGCAGAGTGCTTGAAGCTTGCTTTCAGTACCATCCTTGTAGCTGCACACTGTGTTACAGTATGGAAGCTTCCACTTTGGCCTGACTGTCGTCCTGGCTTTCTAGGTGTGTCCGCATAAAATGTGAGAAGCACCAATATGTAAGCCATGTCTACTTGTCCATATGAAACAACAATCCCCAAAGTGGACCAATTTTATTGAAATGTAACACACACACATTCTTCACCTAAATTTGTTGAAACAGTTCTATTTGAGATATCTAAATGAAAATTGAATTATCTGTACAAAATTTTGAAATTTCATCATCTCTCATCGAATGGCATTGTTGAATTTGCAAACACGACCATCTTAAAACAGAGAAACAGCCTGTGTTACATGAAATATGAATTAGTTTATGGTTTCAATGTTGCTTTGAGAGCAGTTACATCAGCTTGTATATTTTCTGTGTTTTCTTGTCTGACAACTGCTCAGACTTCCAGTACAAGTGCCGCTCATAGAGAAAGATACACACTCAAAAAAGACGACTATCTGGAAGTGATTAGAGGAGGAAAGAAATTCTGTAAGCATCGCTGTATAAGCTTAGACTGAACGAACATGTCCTTAGCATAAAGTACCTCACTGCTGCCTTTTTTTGGACATTTTTGTAAAGAACGGACATTCTATTAATCCCAAAGGGAAATTCACATAATCCAACAGCAGTATACTGACTGATACAAAAAAAAAAAAATTAATTTTATAGAGTAATAAAACTGCATGTAAAAGCAGACAATAACTTTGAATAATGTTAGCATTTACTCCCCCGGGTGGAATTGAAGAGTCGCATAGTGTGGGGGAGGAACGATCTCCTCAGTCTGTCAGTGGAGCAGGACAGTGACAGCAGTCTGTCACTAAAGCTACTCCTCTGTCTGGAGATGACACTGTTCAGTGGATGCAGTGGATTCTTCATGATTGACAGGAGCCTGCTCAGTGCTCGTCGCTCGGAGCATATGGTATTTTAGGCACTTGTCTTCTTTCATAGAGTAATACCGATTGTGATTTTATGCTAGCATCGTTCATTTTCTTTTTATAGTTTTTTTTTTTTTTTTTTTTTTTTTTTAAGTTTTGTTTTTGAACATTTAGTGGGTAAAAGAGTGATGTGATAGTGTTATTAAGGTTCAGAAAGAGGGATTGTATTTACTGCAATAATTACCTGTTAAATGGTCATTGGGGTTATCTTCTTTTTGGGATCCCTTTTTGGTATTTAAAAAAATAATTAGTTGCAGACCTTTAATTATTAACACATCAGTTGATGCCATGTTTACATCGCTCGAATTGGAATCTTGAAAGCTATTAAGCCATCGTAAGCCTATTTGACCCCACATTTAACTGAAATTGTAGAGTGCTGTTGAAAGCGGGTATTTACATTCTGTTATAGCTGATATTTCAGAATATGACTCAATGTTAAAAAAATATTTAATAAACAAAAATGTGATAAGCGACTCTTTAATAAAGAAACCAAAAAATGTAAAACGCTCCAACTTTCATATCAGTTAACTAACGTCTCTGAACACACCTGAATGTTACGCCATGTGTACATTTTCAAACTTGTTTACATTATGTAAAGTACACTGTGGTTTTTTTTTTTTTTAAACTTACAATACATTTATTCCCCCAGTTAGCCAATGACCTATTCTATTGATAATGTCATCATTTCTTAATGTTCCATTTTATTATATAACATCATACTTGATAGTCACTCTGTAGAGTAGTATTTCTGGTATGAATAGTAGGCTAGTAGTCCTCGCTGAAGCATTCTGATCACCGCGCCAACAAGCAAATTTACTGTTTTTTTGTTTTTTTTTGTCACAGCAGTCTTCTAGCAACAGTGTGCAGTTCCTGTCAGTAAACACAGATAAACATATCCGCTACATGTGTGTGAATATAGAGCTCTTGGTTATTGATATGGGAAACACACATGTGCAGTGGTTATTGCTGCTACTTCACAGCCACAGAATGCTTCTTTCCAATCCCAGAGCAGTCACTATCTGAGTGGAGATGTCCATGTTCAGTTTGTAGCAGAGCATTTTTTTGGATACTGTTTAGTATCCAGAAATAAATGCATGTTAGGTTGACTTGTAAATAGTCATTGACACACTCTTCATCCATGGATGTGCTCTGTGATGGACTGATGAACTTCCTGCCATGAGCAGGTCCCATGTTTTTGTAGTCCTGAATTTCATAAGCAGGATGTAGTCTGATGGGTGATACAGAAGTAGGCTATTGATAGCACTAGAAAATATCATTTTCTTAAACCTTGAAATACAAAACATGCATAATCTTTATATATTTCAATAAATTGAACAAGTTTTTTCTTTTTTTTTTTTTTAAATTAATCGATTTATAAAATCCAATCACTCGTTGAATTTATAAAATCCAAACACTCAGTTGAATTTAACAAAACTGCTAACCTATAGTGCTTTTATTTGGTTTAAACAATTTGTCAGTAGTGCACTACTGTTGCTCCATTGTGGGTTCTGATACATTTAATTATATATTTGGATTTTTTAATGACACTTACGTATTTTTGCTTTCAGTTTGTGATTACCTTGGGGAAAAGATGGCATCGTTATTTGGCATTACTACTCCCAAGTATCAGTATGCTATTGATGAATATTACAGAATGAAAAAAGAGGTTTGTATTTTAAGAGTGCAACAATTTTTCTAAAAAGTTGTTTCATTGTGGTGGCACAATGGCGCAGTGGGTAGCACAGCTGCCTCGCAGTAAGGAGACCCGGGTTCACTTCCCAGGTCCTCCCTGCGTGGAGTTTGCATGTTCTCCCCGTGTCTGCGTGGGTTTCCTCCTACAGTCCAAAGACATGCAGGTTAGGTGCATTGGCGATCCTAAATTATCCCGTGTGTGGGCTGGTGCCCTGCCCGGGGTTTGTTTCCTGCCTTGCGCCATGTGTTGGCTGGGATTGGCTCCAGCAGACCCCTGTGACCCTGTGTTAGGATGTTGCGGGTTGGACAATGGATGGTTTATCATTGCAATAACTTAAAAATAAGGCTTATGAATGCCTTAGATTAGCCTTCTAAGAATAACAAGGGATGGCTGTACATTTTCAACGATGCATACATGATAATGATCACCATTTGATAATCCTAAAATTGTTGTGATTGTTATTTCTTCCCTAGGAACAAGAGGAGGAAGAGGAGAACCAAATGTCCGAGGAAGCAGAACGTCGTTTTCAGGAACAACAGGCCCAGGAAAATTTAGAACCACGCAGTACCCAACCTGAAGGAGCCGCTTCCTTTGTTAATGTAACATTTGATCTAGAGAAAGACGGCTGTGCACATTCTGAGAATAACAGAGTTTCAGCTCCTATTCCAACTTAACTCTATTTAAAAACTGAAGACTGTTCTTTACAAGCACTTCTCAGTTCACTTTTATTTTCAGTAACTCTGTTTAATTTATTTTTCAGGTTTATGCGGATTATTTAATAATATATTGTTGATTGGTGTCACAAGTGCTAATGCTAAAAGGGTCCAAATTTAAGAAAGATGTATTGCAGTCCTTGTGGCATGTACATTTCCCATCCACAAAAGCTAAAAACCGTAGTCTATCTCAATTCTATTGGAAGTGTATTCTAATAATGTCATTTATTATTTCAGGAACAGAAATTCATAATTCTGTTTCTAAAAACATTTCTTTCATTGACAAGAATTTAGAAATTAGTGTTGCTACAGATAACCACACAGATGCTCTTTTAAAATAAGTCTTAACATTGTATTAACAGTACACTCTAGTGTTTATGATCTAAATGCTTGAATTATTCTCCTGTACCCTGGAGTGTGTGTTGGGTACCAACAATGTGCTCATTGAATCCGTTTTATGCAAAGCTACTAGGATTTGTTGGGGGAGAAGTGTTAGAAAAATCTTACACTTATTAAATTGAAAAAATAAAGCTGCATGCCTTATATGCATTATCAAAAGCAAAGCTTTCTTGTAAAGTTAATAGTGAAGAAGAATGTGTTGAAACATCAACCTTTTAAAAAAAAAAAAAACAAAAAAAAAAACTTGATAAACATTTTATAAGTTATTACGTAAATTTTCTTTAAATTCAATGCTTTAATAATCAACACTTCATATTTTGTATATATATTTAATAAAACCTTTAAAAAAAGAATACCTGTCTTTTGTATAGTGTATGTATAGTAATAAAACGGTGAAGGCCACTTATAGAATGCTTGTTGTTATACTGTATGTGTCATATATATTTCATTTCGAAATTCTACACGTAACGGTCGACAACGTCCGCCATGTTGAACTTTCTTATTTATGGCACCATCTTCACGAAATTTGGTAGGCGGCTTCCCTGCGCTAACCGAAACCAATGTACATACTTATTTCGGTGGTATGATGCCACTGTCAGCCGCCATATTGAACTTTACAACGTCACTAATTCTCCAACTTCCTGTGTAGGTAGAAGGCTGACCCCACCTTCAAGAAATTTGGTAGGTGGCTTCCCTACGTTAACCAAAACCGATGTACGTACTTATTTCGGTGGTATGACGCCACTGTCGGCCGGCATGTTAAATTTTCCAAACATCACTAATTCTCCAACTTCCCGTGTAGGTAGAAGGCTGAAATTTGGTAGGCTCATTCCTTACAGATTACTTACAAAAGTTAAGCAGGTTTCATTTCGAAATTCTACGCGTAACGGTCATAACGGTTGACAATGTTCGCCATGTTGAACTTTCTTATTCATGGCCCCATCTTCACGAAATTTGGTAGGCGGCTTCCCTGCGCTAACCGAAACCATTGTACGTACTTATTTCGGTGGTGTGACACCACTGTCAGCTGCCATATTGAACTTTCCAACGTCACTAATTCTCCAACTTTCCGTGTAGGTAGAAGGCTGAAATTTGGTACTTATTTCAGTGATATGATGCCACTGTCGGCCGTCATATTGAACTTTTCAACGGTCTTTGTTACTTATGGGCCCATCTTCAAGAAATTTGGTACGTGGGTTCCCAACGCTAACTGAATCCTACTTACGTACATATATACGTCCATAGCCTGCAGCTCGGTCACCGTGCGAGGCGGCGTTGGGTCCCCTATCCCAACGCCACCCACGTTGTTTGGCTGCCTGCCTATATAAGGCCGTCTGTCGCTCCAGTCTCTACATTCACTTCTTTGCTTTGCCACGGTATTCACGTCTCCCTGCTGATAACTACAGCCTTTTTATTTAATCCACGGCTTCTCCTCTGTTTTATTGTTCATTTATTATGATTATAGTTATTGTGTAGGTATTTTAGACTTACTTTACATTGTTCAGGTACCCATTTCCTTCATCATTCCAACTGTACCTCCATTAACATGTCTATCGAGGTGATCACTATTGATCAAAGAACTGTCACTTACCAAGTGGTTTCCATGCCCAGAGATGGCACCTACCTTTTCCATTCTCTGTGTTACATATTGCACGGCCATATCAGGCTCACTCTTGATATCCGGAAGAACATTGTGTCTTATGTATTGAATGACTGGGACAGGTTCAAGGTGTGGACTGCTGACGGTACAGGAGATAATTATACTACACAGGAGCACTAGAAGAGTGAAATGCTTAAGCCCTTCACCTATGGTTCTGCATGTGAGTTGATGGCTGCCGCTGAATTGTTCGGTTGTCACTTTCAAGTGTACTGAAATAGTCAAATATTTTACACCTTTGGACAACCGCCAGTGCCTCTTAAACATCTTAGATTCACAGGTGACGATTTCAGTAGTGGACCCTTTGATGTTTAGAAATGTTTAAACTCTCAAAAGCTGGATGTGAAGTTATCAATGAAACTGGTTGTATACTTACAACGCTTGACAGATGCCGAATGTCTCTTCAACACAAGTCCTACAAATACTGTCGTAATTGAAACAAACCATGAAACTCAAACCGATTGTGACAGCAGCAATCCAAGCTGTGAGATTTGAGACAAGATTACTGTTCACATGGCCAACTGTATGTTGCATGCTCAAGAGTAAGCTCAGCGCACAGCTTGGTCATATTACAACCGGAGGGCCGAACTGACAACGTGGCATACAAAGAGATCCTTAACAAATAATTATTGGTATATTTTCCCTCAGTTTTAAAAAGGTTTAATTGTCTTCTTAATAAAAATTTTAAGGCAGTACTTCGCCGCTGCGAAGCGTGGGTATTTTGCTAGTATTTCATAAATGTCAAAAATGTAAAAAAAACTCTGCTCGTATTTTTTTTGCTTTAATTTTCGTTAGTGCAGGTTTCAGTATTAAATGTTGCACAAGAATGCCATATTCAGTAGTCCTTTTATCTTTTTTAATCATTAATTACAAGTGATTAAAATGAAAAGTTTGATATCTAGTGAAATATTTAATATCAAGTACTGTACAAATGTATTAATTTGAGTAAGTAAAGTAAATGACTAGGGGGTCAACGGTTTTAAAAGTTTTTGGTAAAGGGGTCTGCGGCCAAAAAAAGTTTGGGAACTCTTGCTCTACAGAAATGAAGCCGACTTTCTTTCTCCTCAAGCTGGTGAGGTTAAGGCAGTAGAACTGTGACCTGCTAACTAGCACTGTAGGCTGTTTGCACTCTGATTGTAAATATTAGTGTTGTACTTCATGAAATTTGCTGCAAAGACTGAAAACTAATCCTGGGAATTTAAACATTTTTATATCTGAATCTTACAAAAATCTTAAGCGTTATGGTTTTCTGTTTCAATGAGAAGAATGAATGCCTGGTAGATTTCAATACACAGCAGTACACTTAAATATAGCTTTTTTATTTACAAATGTGTTTTTATATTCAAAATAAGAACATAAAGCATAGTCGTAGTTACACTACAAATAAGTTAAGCTAACAGAACCAATGTAGCATTTTAAAACTTAACAAAAACAATAAAAGCAATAATAAGACTTCTATTCGGGAGGGTTTTCAGCAAATGCTCTCTCGTGGACAGCATCTCCCAATTCTGCACTGCTGTCATCACTGGGTGATTGGGATTCTCGATTTTCATAGACCCAAAAACTATTAATATCGATGAGGATACTGACAACAGTGTCTCCTTGGTTACTACTAACCAAGTCTTGAAGAGTAATCTTGTAAGGGTCTTTGGGCCGTACCATGTCAAATATTTCATCCTAAAGTAAAAGCAAAGAAAAAAATGTGTTTTTTCTTTTGAGTGATTAAGCTCACATTTATAAGTTTTAATGATAAAATTAGATTAGTAAATAAGTGTATTGCCTTCACATCTTCAAAGTTTACCATCTCCTGTCCATGTAAGATGATTTCCTCTTGGATTGCCTGTGCATGAAAGAAAATAAATGATAAGATTAATTAACACTTAAAAGTTAGTTTTGTACATTGTCAAATGCACTGACTTACTGAGTAAAACAAATCTTTACACAGCAGTAGAGACGTCATTTTTTTTATATCTCTCTATTATTAAAAAAAAAATCTTGGGCAGGGAGACGAAACGTGATCTTCTCGGAAGACAATTTTACATCCCGCGAGAGACACTTTAACTTGCTCCCAGCTCTTAAAACAACGACAAGTGACAAGCAGCTCACCAGCAGTAGAAAGCCAGCAGATGATCCGACTGTTTCTCCTTGCGTGCGTTCAGCCACCCTAACCACCCCCACAACACGACCGCCAGAGACGCGAAGTGGCAAAAATACAGCTGCTGTACAGGCTTTGAAATGATTGGGCAGCGCGAGAAGCAGAACAGGCAGCTCGGCAGCAGATGATCCGACCACTTCTCCTTAGCGTGCGTTCAGGCACCCACACCCCCCTTCACAACGCGAGCAGCGTTATACGTCCTGTGAGAAAGAGATTTAACCCTGCCCGGGGCCGGAAATGAAGGACAAGTATTGTTTTTACATCGTCACGCGAGACAAGGCAGTGAGCCATCATTTAAAACAAGTCCATGGACATCTAACCTAGCAGATGTTGGATTGCATTTGGCAGACACACATTTGCTCCCAGCTCTTAAAACGACGACAAGAGACAAGCAAAGCACGCAGCTCGCCAGCAGCAAAAAGACAGCACATGATCCGACGGCATCTCCTTAGCGTGCGTTTAGCCAACCCCCCTTTACAACGCAAGCAGCGTTATACATCCTGCGAGAAAGAGATTTAACCACGCCTGGGGCCGGAAATAAAGGACAAGTATTGTTTTTACTACGTCACGCGAGACAAGGCAGTGAGACATCATTTAAAAGAAGTCCATGGACATCTAACCTAGCAGTTGTTGGATTGCTGTTGGCAGACACGTATCATGTGCTCCCAGTTCTTAAAACAACGACATGCGACAAGCAGAACAGGCAGCTTGCCTGCAGCATAAATACAGCAGATGATCCGACGGCATCTCCTTAGCATGCGTTCAGCCACCCATCCCCATCCCTTCACAACACAAGCAGTGTTATACGTCCTGCGAGAAAGATTTAACCACACCCGGTGCCAGAAATAAAGGACAAGTATTGTTTTTACAAAAGTTTTAA
>JANRMT010062800.1:2566954-2597337 GCA_026402145.1 Polypterus bichir lapradei
CCCCCCCCCCCCCCCCCTTCACAACCCAATCCATAGAGACATGAAGTGGCAAAAGGACAGCTGCTGTACAGGCTTTGAAATGATCGGGCAGTGAGACAAGCAAAACACGCAGCTCGCCAGCAGCAAAAAGCCTGCCGATGATCAGAACTAACCCTCCCTACTCCCATCCCCCCCCCCCCCCCTTCACAACGCGAGCGACAGAGATGCGAAGTGACAAAAAGACAGCGGCTGTACAGGCTTTGAAATGATCGGGCAGCGCGACAAGTAGAACAGGCAGCTCACCAGCAGCAGAAAGATAGCAGATGATCTTACGACATCTCCTCAGCGTGCGTTCAGCCACCGCATCTTCACAACGTGAGCAGCGTTATACAACCTGCGCGAAGGAGATGTAACCACGCCCGGGGCCGGAAATAAAAGACAAGTATTGTTTTTACAAAAGCTTTAAAGTAAAAGTGAAAATAATGCACATGTAACAATTTCCATGAAAATGATCTCTTTAAATTGTATATCTGGTAAACCAAACCCGGGGGTGGGCGAGCAAAGCGAGCAGAGGGTGGAGCCCCCTAGTAGCAAAAAAAAATTAAAAAAAAAAAAAATTCTGCAGTCTTCTGTTCGAGGCAAGTAAAGTAACATCTTATTTTTTGAGAGACCAATTAAAATTGTGTAAAGTGCATGTATTCAAACAGGGGAATGTTTATGATAGTTACTACTTATTTATTTTTGGCAGGAAATGTGACCATTAACTCACACAGCCAGCTGCTACTGCTGCACCAGAGGCTAGAAGTTCATGTATTGTTATTCTATAAAAGACTTCTGGACTGCTTATGCTAAATAGTATCAATAAGAAAAGCCATACACTAAATACCACCACCTGCACTGCAAAGACAAGGTTCATAGTCACATTGAGTCAGTTCATTTAAACTATTCAGCAGAGTTAGAGAAGCACAAAGGCTGGCTTCTTCAGAAATCGAGCTGCCCAAAGGCTAGGAAAAAAGACAGTCCACAGTAACACTTTTGTTTCTCTGCAATCTTTGGGAAGAGTTTTCATGCTCCTTTCAATGGGTTTCTTTTACTAGACCCCCTTAAATTGAGATGCTACACAGTGCTAAGAAAAATGATTGGTTTTTCCACTCTGAAATGCATCTACTGATCCACTTTGCCTTTTTGTGTTTTTAAGGACTGCTCCGACATATACGGTCAAGTTGGTATGGATAAAGCAGTAAATAATAATAGACTGACATTAACAGAAAGTGATCATTCTAATTCTGAAGCTGCTTACTCTACTGTTGTTTAGGGTTATTCAGAGCCTGCCTTGGTGGCATCCGTGCCCACAGTGCACTTGTGTGTCTTTCGGGTGTTTGGTTTGATGAAACCCACACCGAGAGACTGTGCCTAGAATGGGATCTGAACGCAAGACTCTCAGTACTGCTAACAATGGCACCACTACAACGATATTAAAAACAATGGGGGTTAAATAGTCTGCCAGTCACATATGTTTAAAGGGACTTATCAGGTTTTCTGATTATATCTTTTCAACAAATTACATTATAATCTGTTATATAATAAAATACTAAAGTGTCTGTTTTGCATAGGGGCGGCAAGGTGGCGCAGTGGTAGCACTGCTGCCTCGCAGTAAGGAGACCTGGGTTCGCTTCCCAGGTCCTCCCTGTGTGGAGTTTGCATGTTCTCCTAGTGTCTGCGTGGGTTTCCTCCCGCAGTCTAAAGACATGCAGGTTAGGTGCATTGGCGATTCTAAATTGTCTCTAGTGTGTATGCCCTGTGGTGGGCTGGCGCTCTGCCCGGGGTTTGTTTCCTGCCTTGCGCCCTGTGTTGGCTGGGATGGTCTCCAGCAGACCCCCCGTGACCCTGTAGATAGGATATAGCGGGTTGGATAATGGATGGATGGATAGATCTTGTATTACAGAGCAGCCTGAAAATCATGCTAGGGCTTATTTTTGGAGTAGGTCTTATTTTTAGGGAAACATGGTATCGGAGAACTACATTTTTCTTAAATAATTGTTTACTACATCTAAGTGCTTTTGATCTTTATATCTTTCACTGTCACCCATGGTATCAATTGGACTAAAGTGCAATATCTCAGAGACTCATTGCCATCACCGTAAAATGCAACTACTCCACTATTTATTATTTATATTTCCCACCTTCAATGTTTATTGGTTTTAGCAGTTTATATTAATGTACCAGCAAAATACCCGCGCTTCGCAGCATAGAATTAGTGTGTTAAAGAAGTAATGAAAAAGAAAAGGAAACATTTTGAAAATAACGTAACATGATTGTCAATGTGATTGTTTTGTGACTGTTATGAGTGTTGCTGTCATCAAGGATTTGATTATCATTATTTCTTTCAATCAGGTTCGTATTTGGAGGACGTGTTGTGTTCAAGTTACATTCCGTGTTTGTCAACCGTTGTAAAGATAACAGGTTTCATTCATCGAAGTGTTCACTACCCAAAACGGTACTCGTGAATCTAAGATGTTTAACAGGCATTCCCAGTATTAACTTGTGGATTTTCCTGCGAATATTTAGCGGCAGTGTGTCTATAAACTTGTGGAATTGCCTGCGAGTATTTAGCGACAGCGTCTCTATGAAGTTGTTGATTTGCCTGTGAGTATTTAGCGGCAGCGTCACAAAGTTGTTTTCGTCTAGCTGCATCAGAAAATGTACCACGACGTCTGACACGCCTCCTTTTTAGTGTTTTCTCACAGCTTGGATTGCTGCTGTCATAATCAGTTTGAGTTTCATGGTTTGTTTCAATTACGACAGTATTTGCAGGACTTGTGTTGAAGTGACGTTCAACATCTGTCAAGCGTTGTAAGCTTACAACCGGCTTCATCGATAACTTCACATCCAGCTTTTGAGAGTTGAAACATTCATAAACATCAAAGTGCCCACTACTCAAATCGTCACCTGTGAATCTAAGATGTTTAAGAGGCATTGGCAGTTGTCCAAAGGTGTAAAATATTTGGCCATTTCGGTACACTTGAAAGTGACAACCGAACAATTCAGCGGCAGCCATCAACTCACATGCAGAACCATAGGTGAAGGGCTTAAGCATTTCACTCTTCTAGTGCTCCTGTGTAGTATAATTATCTCCTGTACCGTCATCAGTCCACACCTTGAACCTGTCCCAGTCATTCAATACATAAGACACAATGTTCCTCCAGATATCAAGAGTGAGCCTGATATGGCCGTGCAATATGTAACACAGAGAATGGAAAAGGCAGGCGCCATCTCCAGGCATGGAAACCACTCGGTAAGTGACAGTTCTTTGATCGATGGTGATCACCTGCATAGACATGTTAATGGGGGTATGATTGGAACGATAAAGGAAATGGGTACCAGAACAGTATACTAAGTCTAAAATACCTATACAATAACTATAATAATAATAAAACAGCGGAGAAGCCATGGATTAAATAAAGAGGCTGCAGTTATCAGCACAATAAAACAGCGGAGAAGCCGTGGATTAAATAAAATGGCTGCAGTTATCAGCTGGGAGACATGAATACCGTGGCGAACCAAGGAAGGGAATGAAGAGACCGGAGCGACGAATGCCCTTATATGGGTAGGCAGTCAATTATGTGGGAGGCGTGGGGTTGGGGGACGCAACGCCGCAAGGAAATGGGTACCTGAACAGTAAACTAAGTCTAAAATACCTACACAATAACTATAATCGTAATAAACGAACAATAAAACAGTGGAGAAGCCGTGGATTAAATAAAAAGGCTGTAGTTATCTGCAGGGAGACGTGAATACCGTGGCGAAGCAAAGAAGGGAATGAAGAGACCGGAGCGACGGACGGCCTTATATGGGCAGGCAGCCAATTACGTGGAAGGTGTGGGGATGGGGGAACACAATACCGCCTCACACGGCGACCGAACTGCAGGCTATGGACGTATATATGTACATAAGTAGGTTCCAGTTATGACCGTTACGCATAGAATTTCGAAATGAAACCTGCTTAACTTTAAGTAAGCTGTAAGAAATGAGCCTGCCAAATTTCAGCCTTCTACCTACACGGAAAGTTGGAGAATTAGTGATGAGTCAGTCAGTGAGTCAGTGAGGGCTTTGCCTTTTATTAGTATAGATGTGTGCAGTTTAAAATGCAGAGCATATGATGAATCTGTTATAGATTCTGTTTTTATTATATTGTATGTACTATTAATGGGGACACACCAAAATTTCACTGTACATTTGTGCAATGACAATAAAAGGCATTCTATTCTAAGCACATCCATGGTTTGATTTTAATACAGGTATTAAATCTAGCTTGAATCACCAAGGGGCCCAAACCACTCTTTGGGCACTGAATCGTCCAAAAAGAGACGATCATCATCAATTTATAGAGTGCGGCAGGAAAGAGAGGTACGCTCTCCCTGTTATTCGATTTTGAACTGTTTTGGTAGGGGTATTGAGGTCCAAGTGCTGGCATTGATAACAAAGTCAAAATGTTAATGCTGATGCGATACTACAGGGCGCACACAAAGTCAAGTTAGGGCTGGATTCTCTCTCCACCCTATCCAGGACTCCATGGTTAGATTTTATGATTATTACATCTTTAGCACTGAATCAAAGTGAGATGCTACCTAAGTTACAGATGACAAAGAAAAAGAAAAATGAATATCACTTGTAATCGGTGCATGGCTGCAGTACTGGAGACAATGACGGTCTGTTCTCATTCAACCATTCATGTGTGGCCGTCACACATTCAAATGGCTCCATGGAACAGCCTGGCCTGGAGAGAGTCACCACATGGCACAGCGCTTCATATACAATTTTCCATTTGTAATTTGGATTATAGAGTTACATGGCAAAATTCTAAAACTCAGATGGTGAACGGAGTAATTTTGATATAATGGCTGTAATCCTCATAGGTGGAGGGTTAACATATGGATTGAATGTCTTGTTTTTCTTTTATGTATTCTGTGCGAGTGTGCGTATACACATGCAGTTCAATAAGAAATATCTAGTATACATTCATAAATGTCCAAACACAGCCTAAAGAAAATGTTACAGCTTTGTACTTCGATTTCTTCTTAACAGTGAATTAAAAGAGATGCCCAAAGGTGATCACGACTAAAGCAGCAGTTCGAAACATAAAAGCAGCTCACCAGACACTGCATAGTGATTGATTTCCTTGAGTACTTCACTGATAGCTTTTGAAAGATAACTATTTACGAAGCAACAAATGGGATTTTTCTCTGTTTATGACATTAAAGTCTCCAAAGACTGTCAATTCATTACTTCTAAACACTGAATATAAAAGACCCATAAAAAATATCACCACAATAAAAAAGGTTTAGGTCTTTTTAAATCTATGAAAAGGCCATACTATACCTGACCTGTACTTGCACAAACCAGGGACGCCAATCACTTACCCTGAAAAAATAGTTGAGTGAGAAGACATTCAGGTAACCCTTATTTTCAATGTCTAGCAGCTTAAAAATGTATTGGAGTGCTGCTGGCTCTTTTCTGTTCTCCAAGGCCAGGACAAAATCCAAATACGTTTTATAATCCTGAAAAAGACAAGCGTCAAAAGATCAACTGTCACTATACTGATTTATTGAAAGAAGACTCTCTGGAGAAAAACGTCCTTCCACGAAACATAAAAAACATTTTGTTGAGTGACTGTTGTAGAATGACAGATATTGCAATTTTACTTCTTTCTCTAACTAATCGTAAAGCACAGCCAATGGTATAGTATGATGAATTCACTTTTCTGAAAACCTCGCCTCACATGACTGTTGGAGTAGTTAAACCAAAGTGGTAGAGCCACTGCTGTTCAGGAGTAAGAGCTGCAAGTCGAAATGGTCTGATGTTCTTCAGATGACTTCTCATGGGGCAATGCACCAGCCCAGCGGCATAGTAGAAGCTGCAGACCTAGCTTCTTTTATCTTGCCCCTTATTGGTTAATAATAATTCTTTGCATTTATATAGCGCTTTTCTCACTACTCAAAGTGCTCAGCAATTGCAGGTTAAGGGCCTTGCTCAAGGGCCCAACAGAGCAGAGTCCTTATTGGCATTTACGGGTTTTGAACCGGCAACCTTCCGATTGCCAGTGCAGATCCCTAGCCTCAGAGCCACCACTCCGCCATATAGTATTTGTGGTAATTAATTAAATGAGACCATTTCTGTAACTTGACGGTTGTGAGATATAAAATCTGATACTTAGATTCCCATTATGACTAAAATGCCTGCAAGAAGGCAAATCAATAAAACTACAACTGTTGGATAAGAATTTTGTCTTAAGTCATTTTAACTAATCCAAGGGTCCTGAAGGCTCCGTCTTATTTCATGCACTTGCGTATGGCATGTTAGTAGGGCAGTCAAAATTACACCGTTAATGCATTCAAATTAGTTTCAAAACTATAACACATTCTTCCTTAATCACATTTCGCACATGTGTTGTCCCACTTCCCTTGCTACGTAGACCAGTCCATTAACAATGGCTAAGAAAGACATTGTTTATTATCATTGCTTTCAATTTAAGACTCTCCCGGATGGTTTCAAGACAAAAATGTGGATGTATGTCATCTTATCTCTGATTAAACTGAATATCACAGAAGTAAAATTTCTTTAGCCTGCTAATAAGGACAAAACATTCTTCTGTTAAAAATAAATATGAAATATGTTATGTGAAAAATCCACGTCAGACTACAATCAATACATGTACAATTGGATCCATGTTTATGAATGAAACAAAATCTAAAGCAGGGGTCTCCAACCTTTTTTCCCCTGAGAACTACTTTTATAAAATGAAAATGGCCGAGAACTGTTTTCTAACGTTTATTCTCATAGCTTATTTCAACCCAAACAAACTGAATAAGCTTGTTTTGCCTGAACATTTACAAAATGTTGGTGTCCACAACTCATATTTTGCATTAAAACATCACAAAAAAATATTTAGTTCACCTGCAAGTGCATTTTGTATGTCTGTATTCATTTTCTAGTGTATCTCACGCTACTGAATTAAAACAAGAATGCTGTCAGAATAAAACAATGCAATTCCAAATCCACAGATATTACTTATTCCTTTGTAATTTTGTTCCATGTCACCGTTTCACTTTATTCACATGTCCAATCGCATGTGTGATGTGTTTTTTTAGTTAGCCAGATGACTGGCACTGAGGTGTATGGTGGAGTGGAGCCCCTTCGGTTCACTCTTCTGGAGTCCTTCTGTCAGTCTTGTTCTGAACTTTGACTTCATGACATTCATGTCAGACTCACAGAGGTATGGAGACCCAAACAAAGCAGACATTTTCAGAGCTGTTTGGTGAAGATTCTTGTAGTTATCTGGCTCTACTAAGCTCCAGAAATGCTGAGAATGCTGTTGAGACTTTAACTGGACATTATTTTGAAGGTTTACTAATATATAATATATAAAATACAATGTCTCTCTGTCTGTATATCTGTCCGCTTTTCATGAGAGAACTACTTAACGTATTTAGATCGGGTTTTTTTCTATAATTTGCTTGAACGCTCCGGTTGATTTTGCGACTTCTCTCATTTCGCTATGTATCATAGTTCGCTTGCAGTACCGATTTATTAGCGCGAATCCGACATCCACGCAACAGGCTGAGGGGGAGGGGCCTTCCTCACTCACTCAGTAGCTTCGGGGCGCGTTTCTTAACTCCGCTTAGCTAGCGAACAAGAGAACAATTGAATTCAACTTTGTTTGATATTTAAAATTAAGTGTTACTTAGGTCTTGATCAGTTTGAGTTCGGATATTCTCTTAAGTGTATGCCACATTGACAAGATAGATTGCAATTCAGATTGTGGATCATAATTTTGTGTTAAAAGGATCGTGATGTGATTTTTTTTGGAAAGATTGCCCACCCCTAATTTGACTAATCAAGTTTTCAAATTTATGTAGGATTCATTAACCCTTTGGCGAGCTTCTTGGAAAGGGGTTGCGAGCTGCCGGTAGCTCGCGGGCGACGTGTTGGAGACCCTTGATCTAAAGAGTATTGAAAAATGGACTGCATCAGATGGCAGACGTTTAAAAGTAATTGAAGATAAGGTCTGAAAGACGTCATTCAGATAGACAGTTCTGACAATTCTTAGCGTCATGTGAGACAACTGTGTCACATTGTGATAATATATATGAAGGCCACAAGTCCATTTGAGCAGCTAAGGAGCTGTAAGGCAGTGAAATTCACAGCAACAACCAAAACCACTTTGGTTAAGCATGCGAATAATAGAAATTAATTGAATGAAATTACACAAATTAACAAATGTACTGTATATACTCACGCATAAGTCGGGTCTTGAAACCCGAAAAATCGATCATAAAATCAGATCCCAACTTATATGCCAGTTCAAAAATGTGACACTTAAATTGCCTCCTTCAATCTCACATCAGTTTCTCAGACACATCTAAATTTTGTTGCAGCAGCGCAGTTACCAATTTCTTTCACTATTTCAAAAACATTTAATTTAAAACCACCTTCATATTTTCTTCTGATCGAACGCTCCATCGTAGATAAGGGATGCTCTTACGATAAAGGTGTATGAGGGTGTGAGATACAAAAAACACAAATCAGTGCAGACGTTGCTTCGGAATAGTTCGGGTATTACCGTATGGTCATGTAGGGACAATAGAAAGAGAGAGGTTAGGAACACACGCTATAAAGTGCATTGCCGTACCCACATAGAAAAAAAATAGGGCGTGTGCTCTGTGGTTACTTTCTCAGGTGGGCGTAAGCATATCTTAATCCCTTGGACCAATCGCGTGAGTATTATGCATTCGACTTATATGACCGACATTATAAAATAACAGAAATTATACAGTGAAATCAAATCCCGACTTATCTGCGGGAGAACTTATCCATGAGTATACAGTAATCCCTCGCTATATCGCGCTTCGACTTTCGCGGCTTCACTCTATCGCGGATTTTATATGAAAGCATAACTAAATATATAACGCAGATTTTTCGCTGCTTCGCGGGATCTGCGGACAATGCGTCTTTTTACTTCCTGTACATGCTTCCTCAGTTGGTTTGCCCAGTTGATTTCATACAAGGGACGCTATTGGCGGATGGCTAAGAAGCTAACCAATCAGAGCACGCAGTTGAGCTCCTGCGTGCTGAATGCAGTGTTAACCAGGAAGTCTCGTCTCGCTAATTCAGCATCAACGTGTTTCGCTGTGTAAAGAGTTGTGCTCTTTAGTGTTTATCTTTGTGCATAGTCAAGCCCTTCATTACGGCTCCAAAACAATCTGCTACTGCTTCAGGGGCCGTGCCCAAGCGCAAGAAGAAGATGTTAACGATTGCCGAAAAGGTAAACGTTTTGGATTTGTTGAAGGTTATGATTCTTTTTATTTAAAAAGTAGGAAAGGAATATAAGATCTACGGCTGCAGTGTCCTTTTAACCAGGGTGCAAAACGAGTTGTAAGTGGATGTAATAAGGCAGTAGTCTGGATGGAATCTGCTTTAGGGATTTGGATTGAAGACTGCCAGAAGAAGAACAACGGCAGTGCTACACAATCGCCTGAAGTGGCTCCTTTACAAGGGCTGTAACGCTCTCTTTGTTGTGCAGTAAAATTAAACTCATTGTTATCGGACAAGTCATCGTGTCATTGTTGGTGAGTAACCATAATTAATTCTCTTACAGTGCTTAGTACATGTACGTACGTTTAGTGTCACTGTACACACATTTACTGTATACTATTTTTCTTGCATTGTACGTATTTATTGCTGGTGGCCTGTCTATCGTAATGGCTGTAACATATGTGATATCGGAGACACTCAATATCTTTAAAATAATATTTAGTTTTTACTGTATATAAACAGTGTGTTTATATACATAATTTCAATTAATCTTACCTAATATCTAAGAGAATACAAAGGGATTATGCTGTATAACTCTGCGGGGAATATTTATAAACAGTGCGGGAGAGTTTATAAGGGCTTAAAATATATAAAAATAACCATACAAACATATGGTTTCTACTTCGCGGATTTTCACCTATCGCGGGGGGGTCTGGAACGCAACCCCCGCGATCGAGGAGGGATTACTGTATACAGTAATTGTTTGACAGCCTTAAATTAGTAGGACATTTTTTAATTATGAACATTTAAAAAAATATTAAAATATTGAAAACAATGACCAAATGTAATGAAGTATGAGAAATAGTATTACTCATAACTTTATATTATCGTAGTCTGTCCAAGATGAATACAGAAGGTTTGAGGCAAGTTAGTACTGCAGTACTCCCTGACCATGGCAGCTGAGAGTGGTGACATGACATGTTCCATGTTGTCATCTCATGCAAGTACTGTGTACACATGACAATAGTAATCCTATAAATCTACACTTTAAGAAACTGCATGTGAACAACAGCAACACTGGGATGGGTGCTGTTTTTACTAAGAGAAAAGTGCCCGACATGAAGACTTTATATACTCATGGTGATTAGATTAAGTTGACCGGATATAAAAGGTGAGGCACCTTTTGGTACCACGATACCACTTTTGTACTGAATTAACAAAGTTTTTGCAAAATGGCTGACGAAAAAATAATCCTTCAATTCCAGCACAATTAACAAAGTACAACTGATCAAGGTTTGTATTTTTCTATGGAAACAATTTTAAGGTCCATGAATGTTAAAAGGCAAACTGAATTTATAACACAATACAATGAATCCAATGATATCAAGTTACCATTTCTCCATCATAGGTGAGGCACTCTTGAAAGACACGGTCAAGAAAAACATTTGTCAAGGTCCCTGTACCAAAGCGTGACAACTCTTCTTTGCTCAGCATCCCGTTGTGGTCTTTGTCCAGATTTAAATACTGCCCTACAAAATCGACACAAGCACAATAACTCAAAATTTCAGTAGAGTTAAAAATGATTACTCATATATCAAAAGAGGTATCCAGCCATATTACATCATATTTGCTTAAGTGATGTGTATATATGCAATACCATAAACACGCAGGGCAGATGGAGCAGAAAACCAGTTGGATTCTTGACTTTCTTTGGAAAGCTCTTCATCTCTTAGCTACAAGAAAAAAATACTGTGTTACTAAAGTATTTAAAACATAATACAATAAAAGTAAACAAGTCAAACACACACTTTTACAGTATATTGCTAGAAATATTTCAATTAACAACACCAAATGATAATTGCGGGAGCTACAGATTTTCACATATTTGTTGTCCATGGAATGAACAAGAGTCTATTTCCCAAGTGTGTTTTCCCAGTTGCCCTACATGTTCCAAAAAATTTAGACGGTAATTCCGGCCAAGTATATAAAAAAGCTGCCTAAGACATACAATTCCTTTATGTTTATTAGTTAGGTTTGCATGTTGTATGCAGGATGGTGTGATCATGAATGCCAACCTAGAATTGAAGTACAGTATATACAGAATGAAACGTTTCACCCTAAAGGCCTAAATACTAATTTGTTCAATCATCATCATCATCATCGTCATGATCATTACTAGTTTAACAGTGATTTTCTGGGTTTATCTAGATTGGCCAATAGCCCCCTAGATCTTTTTTCTCCATAGTCCTGGGCATCACTTGTGGTGGCACTCTCCAAATCCACCTGATCATTCTCACCTTGTACTTCCTGGCTCTGCATTCATTGCACATTTCTCATTCCCACAGACCATATGGTTTCTTGCACAGCTTTCATAAATGTTTCCCTTCAATTCCAGAGACACTCCTTTAAAAATCAGAATCTGGGATGGCTCCTACAATTCTTTCACCCTGCCTATCACCTCTGTACCTGCACCTTGGTCTATAGTCAACATATTACCATAGTAACAGAACTTTTCTACTTTCTCTAAAATGGCTCCATTGCTGATACCAAACCTTCCACTCATGCTATCAACATTCTGCCTCCCTCTCTCATAACTGTTATGATTGCTGCCTGTAGAGTACCCTTCACACCACTACTTCTTTTATATTCCCACTTCTATTACCATATGGATTGGATTGAGTTTCTGCCAATACCTCTGCTACACACTCAGCCATGCACCCAACTCTTCAAAGCCTACTGCCTCTTCGACTCTACATACCAGTTTGGTCTTTCCTGTATTTATCTTGAGATCTTTTGCATCCAAACTAGCTTTCCATTTCCATATCTTCTCCTTTAACTACAGTTCACTTTTTGCCATCACAACAAGATCATTAAAATACAAGAGCTCTCATGGCAATTCTTGAATCACCACCTCCACCAATACCACAAAAAGCAAAGGACTCAAAACAGTTCCCTGGTTCATCCCAATGTTCACCTCAAAACTCTCCTTAACCCTGTCTTGACCACCATTCATGCTTCCTCATACAGTGACGTCGTCTGAAACACTAACCATTCATCAGTGCCTAACCTTCTCATTGCCCACGTCACCACCTCTCGTGTCAGACTGTCAAATACCATCTCCATATCAACAAATGCATAATGCAGTGTCTTTCCCTTCATTGGACACTTTTCCGATACCTTTACCCTTCTCACACATGAATGCAAATTAATTTTTTTTTAATCTTCACCTGATCCTTGATTGTTTTCTCTAGTATTCTCTTAACCACTGTCATAACAAGTTTCAAAACTCTAATCACTCAATATGACCTACACTTCAATAGATCGCCCTTTCCTTTGTATACCAGAATAAGCACATATCTTTTTCAGTCTTCAGGACCTTTCAACTCTAGGATCGTCTACTTCCTTCAGCATTTCTGACACCATTCCAACTGGTCCTGGTGCTTTATCTATCTTCATCTTTTTGAGCACTTTTGAACCACCTCTTTCAAAAACGTACGGCTTGGTCCATTTATGTTCTCACAATACAGTTCATTATCCAATTTGTTAGCCTCTTTCAGCAACTTTGTCATATACTTCAGTCTAGGCATCCTTTTGTTTAAAATGAAGACATTTATTTCTTAAAATGTTATACTCTGGACTTTGTCTAGTGTTGTTGTGACAGAACATGGAGACTATTCTATGGTTCTGATTAGATATATCACTAGTTCCAGTCTGCATTCGTTACTCCATTTGACATGCAGGTGTGCCTAACCTTTTATTATTAAGACTGTATTATCACAGCAGTATCTTAACCTTTTAATCTTCTATAAAGTGACATCATGGATGATACAGCACATAAAAATGTTTACCTCTAATAAGTCATCCAGGTAGCTGCATGCTAAAATATCCTGGATTTTGATTTTGCCTATGAAAGATACACAAAGAACAAGACAAATATTAATTAGTCTTTGGCTTAGTGTCTAGGAACACACGGTATTGACTTCATTATATATTTAGGTAAACAAAACAGTAACATATTTGTAACAAATAACAAAAACTCGTTAAAGAGTAAATCAGATTCTGAAGACTATAAAACTTAGCATTCTTGAAATAAATTACTCCAATATAGGGACCTTTCCCAAAACTATCCTAGAAGCACTGGGTGCAAAGCAGGAAACAGCTCAGGATAGGGTGCCAGTCCATTAAAGGTCCCACAATCACAGGGGACAATTTCGAATCACCAAACAAACTAGCCAGCTCATGTTTAGAGATGTGGGAGAAAACCCCATATATTCACGAGGAAAAAAAATGTGTAAACTCCACAAGGAAAATTTACTGGGAGGATCCATAAGGAAGCAGCTCTACCAACAGAGCCGCTGGGCCTCTCATTATGAAAATTAGCATTACAACCTGCTAACAAATTACACAAAAATCATATACTGGGACACACACTGACAGATCATATTGGGCAATGAAACATATTAATCAAATGGTTTGACAGCCTTGCAGAAGTTATGCTTTCTCAGGGTTTTACTTTATGTGGAGAAATGGGAGAAAAATACCATGAAACAGTTATCTGATACAAATTCCAGTTTTTATTAAAATGCTTTCTTCAAGCCAGAATTTTACAAAAATACACATATGTAAGATCAGGTTTGCATTTCCTATTTTTATTGGAAACTATGGGCGCAGTCTTGCTGAAATGCCAGAGTTAATAAATGAGGTTTGCAGCACAAATAGTTCATGTTGCTGTCTCATAGGTGCAGTGTCCTAGGCTGAAATTCCAAATATAGGCAATGTACACGTGGAATTTTCAAATTTTCCCAGGTCTGTTTAAGTTTTCATTTGGAGACATACAGGTTAGGTTAACTGGAGTCTCAAAACTAGCCTTGACCGAGTTTGAGTGTGGATGTACTGCAATGTATTGGTGCCTGCCTGATAGTGTGCAGGACAGGCTCTAACCCTCCCGTGGCCCTGATCTGGATTATAAAAGTTTGAGATTTTTATGTTAACAAGTTAGCTGGTACACAAAGCAAATCACATAATGTTCTGAACACTTGATATTGCTGCTGTTTAAATTAAAATTTGTCTCTTACACTTGCAATGAAATCTTAGAATTGTCAGACAGACCTTAAGTTCATCCCTTACTACAAAATGTACAACTTCCAAGCAGCAGTGTAGAATAGAATTTTGTTGCGACTGGAGTCTTTTTCTCTTCTGCTGTCAACTACACTTGTCTTGCAGTAACTTATAGGATGTTAAGCTCAGAACACATAATGCTAATATGAGTTGACTATGTGTAGGTCTGGACATCATGCTACAAAAAAGAAGAAGAAAAAAAGAAAAAAGCAGCACCAGAGCATGAGCAGCGAAGAGCAACCAAGTCTACATCCAGGGTGTCATGATCAGGTTACATTTTTGGGGTTTTGCTTGCTTCTATTTAAAAACGATATACTGTATTTTACTGTCTTTGTTGCCACTTTTTCGGTTTTACTATTGCTGCCAAATTTTGGCTCTGTTGTTATGATGACATCCCGTTTTTCTAGGAGCGTGGTCACAACCTCCAGTTTATCGGTGCAATGGGATTAAAAAGTCAACTAGGAACTCATTTCTTTATCCGATCTGTGGATACAATTTCATAAAAATAAAGTTCCAACTGTTACTCATCTCTTCATGCCTTTCTTAGTTTTGACTTCTTGCCTCGTTTTTGAATTTGATTCTTGCCTGTCTTTTAGGTTTTGGTTGCTATTTTTATTTGCTTTGTTTTGCTTTTACAAAGATCGCCCAGTTCTTCTCTGAAAATTTTCACCTGTCTCTTTTAAGGCTGGGCATAATAGTAAAGGGTATGTCATATTCTAATAGGTTAAAAGACAGAAAGATCTTTATTCTTAAGCAAAAAAGGTTGTGTGTGGACATAGAATTTTAATACAGACTTTATCAATCTGATGGAAATTAAGGGGAAATTGTAATGGTATCCAAGAAGCACTTCATTACAGAAAGGGTTGTCAACATCTGGGAAAACAAACTATCAAGAAATGTAGTGGAAATGGAAATTTTGAAAGCTTTTTTCTGGATACGATATTGGAAAAACTTAGTTTCTGACCAAAGAAGTGTGATAGAGTGAATGGTCCCCTGTCATTTTTGAAACTTCTTATGGTTCTTATTAAACTGCTTAATGCAAATTTGTAATGATTATATCCGCTACACTTCACTAAGTTTACACTGAAAAATTATACTGATGATTGCAGGTCAACCTCGAACTGCCTTCATCCCCTTCCCACAGCGCAGAAAGATGACTTATAAAAATAAAAGCGATATTTACTATACCACACAGAGAAAAGATGCAACAAAAAAATATATAATTAATACATTTTCTAGAAAACCCCCACTTCCAATATATACAATAAACACAAAGCATAAAATTATATATCCAAGAATTTTCCCAACCGTCACCGAGTTAGTCTTTTTTCTGTTTTCCTATTTACCCATAGTTCAGTTCCTTAGACATGCCAATCCCAGAATAAAATATTTACAGCTCACACTGCTTCCGATCCCTTTCATGGTAACCTCAGCGTATCCAGAATCTTCAAGGTGGCTTGTGGTGCTCCTTGACAACAATCTTTCTCCTGGACTCAGATTTGTCATGTCTTTTTTTCCTTTGCCATAAAAACTCGGGCTGTCTTTTCTTCCTTCTCTTCGCACCCCTATTTAAATAGTGCGTTCGTTTCCATGGCACTCCTGGAAATCGCAATGACAGCCCTGTACCTCTCAAAAGGTCCTCTCTATCCAACCCGCCTATCTTATCTACGGCATTCTCAAATGACAACGGGATTTTACATAAAGAGAAAAAAAAACATACAGTATACATTTTTATGTGGCAATGCTACAAATTCAGGGTGGAAAGGAGCTCGACCCTATCTCAGCACCACAGGGAGCAATACTTTAAGTAGTTCCTGACAGGATATAGTCCAGGACAGACCATATGCACACACTCACTCCAGCCAGGTTACAGGCATCATTTAAATTAACACACCTTTTGAACGAAGACTGCAGTACTGAGAGTAAAACCAAAGCCAGTAGACTTTAAATCGGTTCCATTTCCACATGTAACTCACTGTTTTGACCTTAAGCATGTCATTGTAAAAATATTTAAACAGTTGCAATATAGATGTGGATTTGCAAACTGTTCTGAACCTGGGAAAACCACTGCTCAAACATAATACCATATTATTATTATTAGCTATATTTAAACAGCACTCTGAACTCATCACTGAAGAGTGCTTTGCAAAAAAAAAAAATTAAAACATTAGAATATTCATACTGACCTGTACGAAGAGGATCCAAAAAAAAGAAGAATTTGCGAACAGCCGTACAAACATAAAAAGAGTAGAAAGATTTCTCCAAGCCCCCCAGTTGTGGCAGGGTAGGGATTAACTCCAGTATATAATTCTCAAGGTCCTAAATAAAAAAAATATTAAATCATATTACCATTTTTAGTAAAGAAAAAAAAAGGAGAAGTACTTTTTATTCAAATATTACTATCAAAAGTGACGTAGAACTGGATTGAGCAGGTTTGATAATGGTTGGACCGAGTGGGATGCGTTTCTGAAGGTATGACACATAATAACACTTAACTTTTATGCACTTATCCTGCAAATAGTTCTTATCAAAGAAATATGCTGGCACTGTACCTGACTGATGGTAGTATAAGTCTCCAGTTCACATTGCTTTCACCGGCATTGAGAATGATTTTTTTTTTTTTTTTTAAATCACCGGAGTGCCCATTTTTCTCTTGTTGGGAGTGTGCGATATATGTTATGCTGTCCTATAACTTTATCTCATGTTGGCTGTGGAGTACAGGGGACTTGGGGCTGGCTAGCACCCCATGCAAGAAGATTTACAAACCCACAATGCAGACAGAAAGGGGCATGGGGTGAGGGAGCTATTTACTGAGAATGCTCAGGAGGAATCAGACATAAGAGGCACTAAAGAGGGCTGCAAATGGCTCTGTCTGACAGGAAAAGTGCTGGTGCTAAGCAACAGATGGACCGTACGCTGCATGTCTTTACCGTGTAAGAGCCCAGCCTTCAACTAAGAGATATACTGGGTTATCACCCCATTAAAAGGGAACTCCCTGAAACTCCTGTCTAGATTTCTATGGGATAAGTCCAGCAGGCCTTATGCCATTATCCCTGACTGAGTCAAACACAGGATCCTGGAGATGTAAGACAGCTCCATAAACATTATGCCATCATGCCACTCTGGGTTAGAGTTTAACACAGGTACAGCCCAAAGATGTCAGTGGATCTTCTGTGAATATGGGAAAGGACATGCCCAAAGCCCCATAGGTGTAATTAAGGAGGTAGTTACTCCACCATTGGTAATATCAGTTTTGGGAGAAGTTATCGAAGGGAAGCACACAAGGTTAGAACTGATGTATATGGTTGGCAATGGAGTAAATTGTACAAGAAAACGTAATTGCTGAGAATGGGTACTTTGAACAATTTTGTACTCCAGTATTCTAACATAATAAACTAAGGGCATCTGAATATTTCATTCCTCAAAAAAAAAAAAAAAAAAAAAAATACTTCTGAATGGACAAGGGGGTCTTACAATAAAATATGTACACGTATATAGAGGTTACAATGGTTTCCCCACATACAACAGCAGGAGGCAGAGAAATTACCTGCCAAAGGAAACCATTGAAACATGCACATAAAATCAACTGCAGATATATCTTTTTCTTTGCAACTTGATAGTTAAAATACTAAAACTGAATTATATCTGATTATTCAAAACAATAGGGAGCATTGTGGTTACTGTGGTTTTCCCATAGGTCAATAGATCTTACTTTCAACTGCTGCCTTTTTGGAGGTTGATCATTCTGTGGCTGCATGGGTTTTCTCTGTGTATCCTACGTTCCTCCCACATTTTAAATACATGTGGAGTAGATGTAGATAATTCTAAATTTACCCCTGGATGTGCAAGAGTGTACCCTACAATACATTAGCACCCAATCCACAGTGAAATTTCTGCCATATGCCCTGTCCTGTAGGAACTTACTATGTCTCCCCTCAAGCATTAATCAGGAAAATCTGTAGTACTAGGGTGTTGTACCGTGTTAGCCATTATGAATGTAGAGAAAAGCCAAGCAAAATGACACCTTTTATTGGCTAACTAAAAAGATTACAATATGCAAGCTTTCAAGGCAACTCAGGCCCTTGTAAATCATCTTGCCTGAAGAAGGGGCCTGAGTTGCCTCGAAAGCTTGATTACTGTAATCTTTTTAGTTAGCCAATAAAAGGTGTCATTTTGCTTGGCTTTTCTCAGGAAAATCTGAAAGATTGATGGATTAATATTCAATATTATTGGAAAGTATAAAAACAAATGGGACAGTGATCCAGTCATTAGCACTGTTTCCTCAATGCTCCAGAGTCATTGGTTCCAATCTCATACTAGACACTCTTCCCGTTCACACAGGTTTAGGATGCTCGTTTTCTCCCCTATCCAAAAGACATAGAGATCCTAAAATGGCCATCTGGGTGTGTATGTGCAGAACTGTGCACTGCAATAGAATTGAATTAGGGAATCCATTCCCGGGAATTCGGGAATCCTGCATGTCATTCCCGGGAATCCTGGGCCCCCTGGGGATAACACAATGCACAGGCATCTCACATGTAAACGGTTTTGGAATGACCAACACTCATTTTTAATAAAACTACTGCAATATGTCGACACCAATAAAAGACTAACGTTATCTACAAGCAGTTCATGCTGTCATAGAACTACATGTATCTAGTAGTTAGTTGCGGTAATAAGAGTGTAGAAAGCACAATGTGTCCAGCGTGCCGTCGTCCAGGCGAGAGCGTACTTCGTGTAGAGTACGCCAGCCGCTGAGAAAGCACGCTCTGCCTCCACTGAAGTAGGCAGCACAGTCATCAGATACAGCTACACTTGTTCTAAACAACGCCCGCGCTTTCCGTTGCTCTGAAACACCGCCATTTCAGCTTTTACTGATGCATCCAGTTTCTTGTCCTCATTCTGTGATGGCAAGTTTCTTGGCACAGATAATGCGGATGCAACAGACTGACGCATTGCAATTTCAAGTTGCTGTTCAAAGCTGTTGTCTGACAGACGTCAATGAAGTCTTCAGTTTTCAACTATAACTCTGTTATTTCTTGATCGATTTTTACACTTTTACACGCTATATATGTGAGCTTGGCCGTTCCCGGTTTCCCGGGAATTACAGCAGTTTCATTCCCGGGAATACGGGAATAAAAAATGTCCGGGAATGGATTCCCTAAATTGAACCTGCTCAAGGTTAGTTCTTTACTCATGCTTGATGCTGCTGTTATAGTTTGCAAGGTCCTTAATAAATTAATTGCAAAAAATATACTCTCATCTTTACTTTTCTATAACCAGGTAGTAATGATAATTATTACAGGAATGATGATTAATGTAATTCTAAAATGCGGGTGTATGGTGGGAATGTGTAGGATCTTTAGACAGTGTGGATGGATTTGGAATCAATTCACATACATAGGCAAAAACTCTCTGCTGTATCACTAAATTAATGTACTCACGGATTCCCTGAAGTAACCATGGCCAGCAAAATCATAAAGACTGAGGCCAATCCTTGTTTGGTGAAGCCATACTGGTAATAAATTAAAAAGAGATACACACAGCATTAGAAACTATTACTTTAAATTAAAGTGGACAGGTTTTTAATTTATTCTGAAGGATGCATCACTAAGTAGCCTGGCAACTTTTAACTTTACATTTATTAAAAAGCTTTAGTCAAGAACTTGGCAACAAAAAAAAAATCCAAAATTCTGCACAGTATTTAATTACATTACAGTAAAGATCGAGTATAACAAACCTTTTCGCATGACGTAATTAAAGAACTGTATTAATGATATTCTTCCATATGGATCGCCATTTAAAAGTTTTGCAAAAACCTTGGCTTTAAAGAAATGCCTGTTGAGATTAAAAGATGAGACACTTTACTTGTCAGAATGGATAAATCAATATTTTGAAAAATGTCATAAAATAGGTATTTGTGATTTAAAAAACTAGCTTATGCTTAATTTTATTGTTGATTATAACTAATATGACAGACACAGATGGATTTGGTCATAGGCACAACATTGAGTTGTCCAAATCTTTAAATAAATAATAACTTTAATTTTCAACCTAGTACATGTCATAGCTAACAATGTTAATATGGCACAATTACAATAAAGAAGGTGTTGGGATTTTCTTTTTTTTGGTTTGAACTACAGACACCTACAACTCCATCATGGTACACCTCAATATTGTACATTATATATATTATATATATATTATATATATATTATATATATATATATATATATATATATAAACAAATCACTGTTCTTTGCAAAAAATATTTCTACAAGGCATCAGAAAGAGAAAGTAGGGATTATTGCTTAATTCCATTTTTACACACAGACAATGTAAACCTTAAGTACTCTCTCTGCAGAGACTTACTTGGCATCAATCTGAAATAAAATTGGTTATATTTTGAGTTGCCTTCTCTGGCCATATTTTTGACATTGCTGGGTGAAATGCAACCACAGGTAATATGATGCTGGAATGATTATTGCAGCAAGAACTCTCACTAGGTTTACACTACTTTGATACTTAAAAAAAGCAGCTTTCCCTGTCAATGTTTTTATGTAGGATATTATAACATGTATATATACCGTACAATGGCTAACCCTGCACTCTGGCCTGCAAATGTCATGCGAAAAGACAATTTCCCCCCAAGGCATTAATATAGTGTACCAAATACCAAACACCACATAAAGTACATGAAAAATAAAATATTCATCAATAACTGTATAGAATGTTGGCTGAACAATGCACTCAACAGTAAGAAATAAAGGGTTCCAGGAGCAAAATTTGGCATGGGAAATATGAAGAATCTGACTGGGACTACAGTATAAATAAAAAAAAAACAATACTAATTAATGGAAAACCCAGTGACTGTGGAGGAGGTGTAGCAGAAAAACGCAAATGTCATGATACTAAGGGAATAAGCCAATACTACAACCACCACTTTAAACCCACCTCTCTGTATATATGTAGTGGCTTTTGGAAAACCTTCCAAGGATTTGACAGGGTGCTGCTCACTACAGAAAACAGCTGTTTGCCCACGGGCTTGTACAAGTAGCTACACATTTTACATTGTAGAGGTCAACAGTTACAGATGATACAGAGGAACACTGTGAACTGGCAGGACCTGGTGTTTTGCAAGGCATACCTGATCTCAAATATAAATTCAGGGACTTTACAGGAAACTGTTTAAAGCTCTGGTTTAAAAGGCCAACCACTGCCACTGCCAGATTGTGTCCAGTGTTGTTAAATTACTCTAAATCTACATTATCCCAGATCAGTCATGTGATGACAAGCACTATAGATTTAGACTATCACAAAAACACAAACAAAATAAATGACATCATGAAATGGCAGACTGGTGTGAAGTGAAAAAAAAAATCTGGACAGAACACAGGTTTTAAGTTAGGGTTTAGAAATTTTTTCAAATGAATTTTATGGTAAACAGACCATCCCTCACAATATCACTTTATGGTAATATAGGCAGATTTCTATATCAAAGTGGTAATTAATATACCATTTATAAGTTACATCATAATGGGTACTGTGGTGGGCTGGAGCCCTGCCCGGGGTTTGTTTCCTGCCTTGAGCCCTGTGTTGGCTGGGATTGGCTCCAGCAGACCCCAGTGACCCTGTAGTTAGGCTATAGCGGGTTGGATAATGGATGGATCATAATGGGTAAGTCTTTAGAGATGGTTTGGCGTGCAAGTTTAAGTTAGTGTACCATTAACAGTTGTTACCACAGCAGAAACCAATACTATATTTACTTACTTAATTTTAGGTTCTGATTTTTCACCAACTATTAAGAAATTACTATAGTTAATCATGGCTTCTTCTCCAGTCATAGGTGGTGTCTGGTGTTTATCCAGAAGGAACCACAAATTCTAAATAAAAGAAAATATGAATTATTAGAAAATAATATTTACTGAGTTAATATATATATTACATTATTGTATTTCAAAATACAGCATAAACAATAATTTTAATAATTTTAAAGTAATTACAACTACTCTAGAGTAAGCATACACAGTTCCTTGAAAAAATATTTAACCCTCAATACTATTTTGATACACTGTTGTCATCTGTTATCATTTTCTGATTGATTCAATTAAGATTTTGTGCTTAATGATTTACAAAGCTTAAAGTAACAATTTTCACAAAATACAATCCAGAAAACATCACATTAAAAAAAATATTATTCACGCACCCACCCCCCATAATTGCAGCCCTTAATCTGCCAAAATATTTTACCTCAACATGTCAAATAAACTGTTAATGGGCTCAAACTGTGTGAAATTAGTAGCTCAGATGCTAGATGAGAGGAAAAATAAACACTATACAGTATCTCTATAAGATCTTTCACCATAAGAGCAATGTAAAACAAATAAACTTAAATTCCACACAAAATCGTCCTAAGTAAGCCAGAGATACAAGTCTAGAGTATACACTACAAAACACATTTCTAAGACACTGAATATCCCTTGGTGCTCAGTGCCACCTATGGAACATAACTGAAAAAATACAAAATTAACAACACTACTTAGATTTAGCCATCCTTCTAAGAGAAGCTAGTGGAAGACTAGATCTAGCACAGAATAGGTTACAGAACTGAGTAGATGCCATTAGAGTTGTTGATCATGGATCAGCTAAAAAGCATTCCAAGTTAAAGACCTTCATGCGAGAGTGGCACGGAAAAAGCTTGTCTACAGAATGTTTGCAAAATGTCTCCTAATAATATCTAAGGGAAGGTCTTACAGTCTCATGAGAATAATAATGTGGGACTTTTTGGCCTGAATAGTAAGTAGTGTTTATGTGTGTGATGCAAATCTACACGGTGTACCACCCAAGTGGCCTGGTTTTAGTCCATGATTGGCATATTTTGTTATGAAGATACTGTTCAGTAGCAAAGACTGAGAGTATTGGCATGACTTGCACACAGATGAATAGAACATTGTAGTATATTATACAACAATTAGGATAATGCATCACACTAACACCAAAATGGAGGACTTTTCACAAGCCAAATAAGTATAAACATGAAACCAGCAACAGGCAAAATCATGCAACAGTAACCAGTGACAGTGACCAACATTCATTATTCTTTTTTTCTTGATCCTACCAAAGAACCCAAAAAGCCAAACTGGATATTCACTCACATATTCTGATTAATTTATGGTTTTACTGAATTCAAAAGGTACCACATGAGAGGTTGGGCATCAAAGTAAAACAAGTGGGAGTTCAAGGCATTTTGGGTAGATGAATGCAAAACTGGCTCAGACAAAGGAAGAAGAGAGTGCGAGAAACCCTATTAATATTGGCTGACATTAAGAGTGGTGTTCCACAGGGGTCAGTGCTAGGACTGCTGCTATTTTTAATATATGATAAATGTTTGTGTTTTTTATTTTTCTATTCTTTATTATGTAAAGCACTTTGAGCTACTGTTTGTATGAATATGTGCTATATAAATAAATGTTGTTGTTGTTGGTTAAGTTTGCAGGTGATACCAAGCTAGGTGGATTGGCAGATATTCTGAAATCCATTGAGTCATCACAGTGGGACTTGGACAACATACAGGCTTGGGCAGATTTATGGCAGATGAAATTTAATGTTATTGTAGCAAGTAAAAATGTTAGGCTTGAATACACAATGGGAGGTCTGAAAATCAAAAGTACACCTCTTATGAAAAAGACTTAGGAGTCACAGTGGATTCGTTCAGAAGCCATTAAGAAGGCTAACAGAATATTAGGTTAAATAGCACAATGTGTAGAGTACAAGCACAAAGAGGTTATGCTCAAAGTTTATAATGCACTGGTTAGACCTCATCTGGAGTACTGTGTACAGTTTTGATCTCCAGACTACAAAAAAGGCAAAGCAGTGCTGGAAAAAGTCCACAGAAGAACTGGGCTGATTCCAGGGCTACACACATATACAAAAATTCAAACAAAATGTTTTTAATGATGGGAAAATGATAAATGATCTCACTGTGAACTGTCTGAACTACATCTTTTATGATCAGGCCACATGTTTCCATTATTGTGGCAGATGATTACAAGAAACATCCCTGTCAAATGCATGGAGACGGAAAGTTAATATCACCAGCTGCTGTGAGAAATGTTGTCATTTCACTAACTAAAAATAATTTTAAATAGTAATGCTTTGCCTGCAACTCTTCGTTATCCAAAAGCTCTCTGCTCTTCCTTTGTAAAGAAACTGCTCTTGTTTCTTCTCGTAATTTCTGTAGCAAATATTCTTCCTCTGTTGGCAGCTTAAAACAGAAAAATACAAGTAAGACATTAAAAATATAAAAATAAAATTATGCTAAAAATATTTTATTTTATAGCAATTACATGGAGTAAAAAAAAAATATTATAGATGACCAAACAAAATTACACCAGCAACTTATTCATAATTATTAACAATGTTTAATTATTTTAAAGGCAGATATGATTCTGCTGCATTTTCCATAAAGAATAATTCTGTAACTGGAAAAATACCCAAATGAATGAGTGCGAGAAAAAAGTATGTTTTTATATATAAATGTTTATTTTCAAAAAGCAAAACAGTACAATGGCATACAACAAATAAATAATAACAATATCACAGATACAAGATAAAACTAATTTTAATAAGATGTAATTCTCTAAACAACAAAGAAAAAAGTTAATTTTTTAAAGAACATTTTACAAAAGACAATGAATAACTAAGAAATACAAATATGATTCTAAAACTGCACTTAACTAAATCACTTACTCTGTAATAAAATTTGGGTATCACTTTATAGGAAAGCTTATCTTTCCCTCCACTTTTCCATTCTGTGTAATATTTAGTAAATAATTCCATTTCTTCATCATTCTTTTCAGGATCCATTTTTTCACCTGGAAAATATAACAGCAGCACACAAAACTGTTTTTATTACTTTCAACATGGGATTTTGAATTTACAAAATAAATAATGTGCTTCTTGCCCTGTGATGCATAGCCACCACATTATGTGATTCCTACCCTGTGCCCTGTTCTGCCTGATGGGCTCTTTCCCCATAAACATATACCCGAATTTAGGAGATGGATGGACAGTATGGCATTTTTTTTTCAATGTCCATGCATTTTCCTTGTGGGGGTACTCTTTTCTCCCAATTCAGCAATTGTCTCCCTTTCTGATGAAGGTCTGTATAACCTGTCATGGAACATTCAGGTTCCGGCTACAACAAAATGTTTGAGCTAAACTTCAGATCCTGGCCCGAGTTCTGCTGTGTGAATTTTACATGTTCTTACAATGTCAAAGTCTAAGTCTAAATTGAACTAATGTGTGTATGAGTATAGGTGTGGCTACTCATGTTACATGCATGGTAGGTAATGGCTCCCTTAAATCCTTACTTGCATAAGCAAACAAAAATGGGTTGATGGATGAGAACATACGAGAAAATTCCTAAGGATCATATCACAGTTCATGCTATTCTGTCTGCGGTAGTTATTAATGCTATAAGCAGATAAAAGAAATGTAAAAATCCAGATCATCTGTACAACTAAGGGTTATTCATTTCTTATGAGGCACAAGTAGAATAACCAGATCCAGGGATGAATTTAAATCCATGAGGTTAAGTATAAGGATTTCAAGATTTACAAAACACCCTGAAACAACGCCAAACAGTTCCTACACTTTCCCATTTCGGCTTACATATGACGAGCTCAACGCCTGTTGTTGCTTTGAAATATAATACAACTATGGCAGGCAGAAGATTCACAAAGCATCTCTAAACACACATCTGTGACAGTCGTAACAAATGTATATAATGTGAAATAAATTAAAATGCAATAATAAATTACATATTTTACAGTTCTCCTGTTATGAAGCCTAACACCCTTTGCTCCTCTTCTGGTAGAGGTCCCAATCGGAGCAGATTATTCACTAGAGCTGTTTTTATTAAAATCATAATAATCACTCGATTACCTTTTCCAGAAGTCTCTATCCTACTTTTCAGTTTCTTTTTCCAATCCATGATCCTTTTAAAGCCAATCTTCACAACGTTTTTACGAACTTCTCATCCTCCCATAATGTCGCCCCGGCGCTTCTCTGTTGCCAAAGCCCCGATCTGAAAGACAATTGGCTGTCATCTAACTAATGGGCGTGACATTTACGTCACGCCTCCGAGAACGTTCTTGTAACTCAAAGTCTGCACAGATTTTGACGTTCATTGAGTTCTGTGTACATGCAGGAGCCAATCATCTCCAAGAGCCACGCGTCTCTACCTATGTCTTTCCGCAGAGGTCGCCATTTAGAAAGAAATACATCATTTTAAGGCGACATTTGATGATGAAGTCATTAAAACACGACTTTGTCTGTGAAATGTGTGGCTGGTGTGCGCGTGTATAAAGCGGCTATGTACAAGTGCAAAGGTGATTTATAATTTTCACTAAAAGGTTTAATTTTAGTAACATAAACTCCATCATTATTGGATTTTTATTTTTTCAACGCATTTTACGGCCTCTTGTGAGTGTAACTACATAATGAGAGAAGTGTATGTTATACTTAACTATATTTCCGGATAATTTGATTATTTTCCTTTAAATTAGCAGTAAAGTTCTGTTAATACGAGTATTAAATAGCCAAATAATAAGTTTTGCTTCATCATTCGAATCGCCGCTTTGACCTCCTTAAATAATCCGTGAATTGAGGTGCCGACATTTTTGGGTTGAAGATGTCAATCAGTGGGATCCCGTTTTTGGTATATCAGAGAGCCTCTCGCGTTGTTATTCAAAAACATACTTTATCCTTTTTAAAAGATTGTAGGACACCCAAAATTGCTTCTTTTTCTTCCTGTGCACTGGCTAGAAATTTTTGCAAATCAAAACAGACTGAGTTGCAACATCAGCTTCGACGATATGTGCTGAGATCAACATTTGAAGCTGGTGCTGCAAAGAAAAGAGGACAGTTTGTGAAAAGAAAAGAAACGGTTAAAGCAGCTGAACAGACAGCCAGAGAGAGAAACGCCACAGAAAGTGTCCCAAGCTATCCACTAACAACAAGTGAGTGGAGGAAATTGAAAGAGCTGTACCAAGGCAAGAGGCAGTTTGAAGTGAGCATGATGACAAAGATGGTAGCTGCCAAAAGTGATGTGAATGTTGCAAAGTCCCTCTTGACTTATGTTGCGAAGGAGAATGCTTCTATCAGCTATGAGTTGCTTCTCAAATACCTCACACTGTGTGTTCTTGGCGATCATCATGCAGAAGTGCTTGATGTTTACGAGATCATGAAAAGTAGATTCAAGGTCCTGGATACAAGTGCCTACAGTCTCTTCATTAAATCATTTAGCCAGACAGAAAACTGGCAAGAGTGTCTTACTTTTCTAGAAAATATTAAGAGGGTGATCACTCCTTCTCCAAGGAACTATGGGCATGTAATTGTTGGAGCCCTCCGGCATGGCAGTGCCACTGTTGCATGGCAGCTGTATGAAGAAATGCTTGCAGCTGATCTAACCCCTCATCTAGAAACCTGGAAAGCTTTTTTTGACCATAAACTTTACTTGGATGAAAACAAAAGCAACCTGATGTCCATTCTCTTGTACATGAGGAACAATCAAATATATCCAAGTGAATCACTGGCAAAGAGTATAAAATCATGGTTTGAAAGGTATGTGTACTTTCCGTACTCAATTCATAGAGTAAACAGAGGTCTGCAAAATTAAACTCATAACAAACTGTTTTCATTCTGAACACAACAAAAAACTATTATTGGAATGTATCCATCACGACACACTTAAGTACAAAATTGAAACTAATTATAATATTCATGTTGACAATATTGTTCTAAATAAATTTAACATTAAATATTTATTAAATCTAATACTTTAAACATATATGTAAAGAAAACAACAATACATATTCATTGATTGAGTCACTGCTTTGTTTTGTTTTTTTAATCCAAAACTTCATTTGGTGGCTCACCATTTGTCCACTTTCTCAGGTGCGTCCTTATGAATCATCCAGCAGTCATCCACTGTAAGACAGACATCCTAACATCCCTGGTACCTTCTTTACATGTTCTTGGTATCCTGATGGAGTCTTTCACCTTTTAGTCACGCATTGCTTCAGGATTTTCAGTAAATCAACTCAAAATGCAAATCCAAAAACTGAACTTTGAGATTCATATTGCAACCCAATCAGTAAACGTAACTAATCCTTTTCTTTAAGTTTCTTTGTAATTTTCACCATTATTGTTTCCTAAAAACATAGAAATTGCTTATTTGAATGATACTCAAGCCTCTTGTTTATTGCACCAACAAATTCTGCAAAAATCAGTTTTCTAATGTCAGGTCCAGCAGAAAGGCCTTTTTTCAATTTAGTCTCGGACAAACCCAGAAACATTTAGCATAAATATGCAACTGTAAAACAGACTGCATCTTTTGATAGGGCTTTCATAAACTGCTTCATTAAACCAAGTTTAATATGAAGAAGTGGTATGGCCGCTTTATTTGGGTTCACATACAGTGGTGCTTGAAAGTTTGTGAACCCTTTAGAATTTTCTATATTTCTGCATAATTATGACCTAAAACATCATCAGATTTTCACTCAAGTCCTAAAAGTAGATAAAGAGAAACCAGCTAAACAAATGAGACAAAAATATTATACTTGGTCATTTATTTATTAAGGAAAATGAATATTACATATTTGTGAGTGGCAAAAGTATGTGAACCTTTGCTTTCAGAATCTGGTGTGACCCCCCTTTGCAGCAATAACTGCAACTAAACGTTTCCGGTAACTTCTGATCATTCCTGCACACCGGCTTGGAGGACTTTTCGCCCATTCCTCCGTACAGAACAGCTTCAACTCTGGGATGTTGGTGGGTTTCCTCACATGAACTGCTCGCTTCAGGTCCTTCCACAACATTTCGATTGGATTAAGGTCAGGACTTTGACTTCACCATTCCAAAACATTCACTTTATTCTTCTTTAACCATTCTTTGGTAGAACGACTTGTGTGCTTAGGGCCATTGTTTTGCTGCATGACCCACCTTCTCTTGAGATTCAGTTCATGGACAGATGTCCTGACATTTTCCTTTAGAATTCTCTGATATAATTCAGAATTCATTGTTTCATCAATGAAGGCAAGCCGTCCTGGCCCAGATGCTGCAAAACAGGCCCAAACCATGATATTACCACCACCATGTTTCACAGATGGGATAAGGTTCTTGTGCTGGAATGCAGTGTTTTCCTTTCTCCAAACATAACGCTTTTCATTTAAACCAAAAAGTTCTATTTTGGTCTCATCCATCCACAAAACATTCTTCCAATAGCCTTCTGGTTTGTCCACATGATCTTTAGCAAACTGCAGACGAGCAGCAATGTTTTTTTTTGGAAAGCAGTGGCTTTCTCCTTGCAACCCTGCCATGCACACCATTGTTGTTCAGTGTTCTCCTAATGGTGGAATCATGAACATGAACATTAGCCAATGTGAGAGAGGCCTTCAGTTGCTTAGAAGTTACCCTGGGGTCCTTTGTGACCTCGCCGACTATTACACGCCTTGCTCTTGGAGTGATCTTTGTTGGTCGACCACTCCTGGAGAGGGTAACAATGGTCTTGAATTTCCTCCATTTGTACACAATCTGTCTGACTGTGGATTGGTGGAGTCCAAACTCTTTAGATATGGGTTTGTAACCTTTTCTAGCCTGATGAGCATCAACAACTCTTTTTGTGAGGTCCTCAGAAATCTCCTTTGTTCGTGCCATGATACACTTCCACAAACATGTGTTGTGAAGAGCAGACATTGATAGATCCCTGTTCTTTAAATAACACAGGGTGCCCACTCAAATCTGATTGGCATCCCATTGATTGAAATCACCTGACTCGAATTTCCCCTTCAAACTAACTGATCATCCGTGAGGTTCACATACTTTTGCCACTCACAAATATGTAATATTCGATCATTTTCCTCAATAAATAAATGACCAAGTATAATATTTTTGTCTCATTTGTTTAACTG
>JANRMT010062800.1:2597737-2664623 GCA_026402145.1 Polypterus bichir lapradei
ACACATATACAATATATATATATACATGCATATATATGTACACTATATATATACAGTATATATGTGTGTGCATTTATAATATATATAGAGGGAGAAGAGCAGAAGGGTAGTCTGTGCACCACAAATATAAGTGTGGTAAGAAACCTATGCACCTTTTCACATCACAGATAACCTCCATGACAAGTGAGCTAGACAATAGTTATAGTGACCGATCATGTTACCTTGTTTTGGTCAGTTTTGTGCTTTTTAATATGGCTTGTGATGGGACACCACTTGTAATTAAACATATTTAATAAGATTGCATGCTATAATGTTCATTTATATTGTATTAAGTCTAATCTTTAAATCTTTATCTTTCTAGTGATCCAAATATTTCATGGAAGGGAAGCTGGACTACTATAGCACGAAGGTAATTCATATTCTTAAGTACAGATGTTGCATTGTTTGTGTTAGCTGTCTTAAAATTGTGTGTAGTATTATGTATTTTAAATGTATATTTTAAACCACTTATTTGGTAACTAATATCCATCCATCCATTATGCAGCCTGCTATATCCTAACTACAGGGTCACGGGGGTCTGCTGGAGCCAATCCCAGCCAACACAGGGCGCAAGGCAGGAAACAAACCCCGGGTGGGGCGCTAGCCCACTGCAGGACACACACACACACACACGCACACAGTAGGGACAATTTAGGATCGTCAATGCACCTAACCTGCATGTCTTTGGACTGTGGGAGGAAACCAGAGTACCCGGAGGAAACCCACGCAGACACAGGGATGCCATGCATAAGAATTATTTTAATTATTTAAATATTAAATGCGTATTATGTTGCTTTGCTTTTTATTAATATATTTGTGTTGGCACCCAAGTGAAATTATATGTTTCATAGATTTGTCTAAGTGATAAAAGTTAGCATAGCTTTTTAGAGAATAAACAAACACAATTTTACACCCAGGTACTATATATTTACTGAATTTAACACATAGGGAAAAAAAAATTGCACCACATGGCCTTAGTGCCGTAACTGATGCTCCCTCACAATGCAGGTAATGTGCCTCATTCGGGACATGCCCTTTACCAGAAATAACAGCCTCCAAACATTTCTTGAAGTCCGCTAACAGTCTCTTTTCTCTTACTTTGGGAATTTTGTATCACTTTCCTTGCAGTAGGCATCTAGTTTGGAAATATTCTTAGATTGTCTTGCAGGCAGACCACCGTTGAGTTCTTGCCTAAAGTTTTCAACAGTGTTCAGGTCTATAAACAGTGAAAGCCGTTCCTAAACCTTAAACCTTCATTTCTTAAAATAGATAATGGTTGATTTTGAGATTCAATTTCTTCAGTGTGTTTTGTTGATTTGCTGATACTTGATAGAATCCATTCTTCCATCTCCCCACATAATATTTCCTGTGATACTGGCTGTCATATAAGCCCAAAGCATAATATTTATATCCCCATGCTTTACAGTTTGCATCATGTTACTTTCATCAAATTATTCTCCTTTTTCTTCCTCTAAATGTGCCTTTGGTGATTTATATCCGAAGAGTCTCTTTTTTGTTTGATCACACTGCCTCACTTGGTTCCAAAATGCCCCTGCATAATCTAAGTTTTGTATTGTGTGCTTTAGATGCTGAATTTTAAAATGAGATTTGCAGAGTAGTCTTCCTTTTAATGACTGTAAACCTTGCCCATCAGAAGCATTGCACAATACACTGCTGTTATCGTGCTAGCCTGTCAGTCCTGCAGGTTCTTTGCAGCGATGTGGGGATATTGCCTTGTAGTCCTGGCCAGAGATTTTTTTTATTGTTCTTCTAGATCTTGTCTTTACTTTAACACTTCTCCTTAATTGCCATTTCTTAGTGATATTTCATATAATGGAAATTGCAAGCAGAAACAATTTAGATATCCTTTTATAGCCTTCCTCTGCTGTGTGTGAGAGAGAGAGAGAGGTTGGGAGCTTGCACTGATAGAACGTTGCCACGCTCACCACACGACAGACCACCTGGATTGGGACCCGAGTGCAGTGGGTGATACCTCAGCACCACACTGGAACAGTGTGAGTTTTTTTTTTTTATGGTGGCTGGAGTGCCAATCCTGCCACCAACCCCCACATTTTACTTTCAGAACCTAGTGAACTGCTTAGAGGAACCTATGGTTCATTGAGAGTAAGCACAACATCAGTGGAGGTGGGTTGACAGAAAGTACGCCCGCATTTCACTTGTCTTGTTAAGTTCACCAAATAAGTAGTATTTGTGCATTAGAATTTACAAAGAAAAATCATCAAGAAGTAACCTAGTAGTGATGAATTAAATTCATTTGTTTGTCAAATTAATGGGTAGAATGCAAATGCAGTGAGTAACTTTGCTGTCTTCCAGTAAATTGTTCCTAAGAGTTTTTTTTTTTGGTGGAGTTTTCTCTAAATTTCCTATGTTTGAATTTCTCCTATTCATGTTGTTTTCCAAAAACAGTTCAAAATGCTGTTAGAGCAATTAATGTATTTAAATCACAGACTGCCTTATACCCTCTGTGCCATATTAGACTCCATTTCCCTGTCATTATGCCCAGGAGCAATTGATTATAGCAATGAACATCTGAACAAAAGACAATTGTAGATTATATGAAATATTTATCAGACAGAGTATCTTTTAAAAATATCCAGACCTGTGACAAGTTCTCTACTGAGAATACTTTAGAATAAGACAACAATCCTACACTGACATTTTGTTCTCTGTGATATTTTTTTATTTCAAAGTACTGAATTAGAAAATGTTTTTAATGTGACATTATTTTATGTTAAAAAGGAAATATCATACTGACATACATATTACATACATACTGTATATTTCCATTACCTATAGTATTTTGTAGAGCCATCTTTTAAAGCAATAACATATTTGTGTCTTTCGGGGTAAATATGTACCTACTTTGGGCAATGTTTGGGATCAATTTTGGCCCATTCCTACAGGAAGATTTGTGCCAGATTGTTCAGGTTTGTTCGATGTCACAGGTTTTCAGTAGTACTGAGATCAGGATTTTGTTTGTGCCACCGTACAACATTCACCTTTTTTCTCTCAAGTCACTTTATATTTGGAATTATTGTTCTTCTGAAAAATACAGCTTTGTCCAAATATCAGTTTTCTACTGTTATGTTTTACTACAGTCTCAGCTACTGAAATCTGTGGATCCTTCAGGTAATTGTTGGTCTGTCTGTGGCTTTTCTCACAAGTATCCATCTTGTTTAGTGTTCTGAGGGTTGATATTTTCCAGACAGCATCTGTTTAGTTTTATATAGTTTCCAATTCCTGATAACTAAACCAACAGCGCCCACCAAGACATCCAAACATTTGCCCTTAGTGTTTGAAATTCAGAGGAATTTTATATACAAATGAGAAATTGTGTAAAATGTATCAAATAAAATTTTACCTACTCACATCACTGAAAGCAATTTATTGGCTCATCGATAGCAGTAGAAAATGACAAATTAGCAGTTAAATTATTCAATCTACCTTTTAAAAAAAGTTAAAAAGGCAATATATTGATCCAAGTTAAAGAAAACTCATTTCATGAAATTCAGTGGTAGTCAAAGTGTTTTAGGATCACCTTGCCAAAGTCAGAGATACAGTACATTGAGCCATCTATGGCCAAAACACACTTGTTAGCATAATTCCATATTAAAAATACCAAAAGTCATTTACATGGGAAATATTAAAAGCCTAATTAAGTGTTACTGGATATTCATTGCAAAATCCTGATTTCAGCTAGATAGTGTAACAGAATGCAGGTTGATAATACTGATGCAAAAGAAACCATACATATCATCAACTGGTTGGACTTAAATAATTGTAAATGATATAGGTGGGCTCTGCGAACTGACATCCTTGTGAATTTAAAAGAGAGACTCATGCAGTAACTAGGATCAGATGACATGAAGAGGGTCCATATTTAAAAAAGTGTTGAGTGTTGGAAAGCATTAGGGAAATTGCAACAATTAAACAGAAGAGGAGTTGGAAGGAATTACATTGAAGTAAATGTTATTACGACTTGCAAACAGGTCACTGTGGTGGTTATTTTAGACCTTATTCCTTATGACTCCAAGTTTCTTTACTAGCCCATATGCTGGGCAGCTGCCTGTTGTTACAAATGAACTCCTAAGTAAGTACAGTATATAATGAACTATAAAAGTCACTTTTTTCTGATATGATGACTATCCCCTTATTATCCCCCCCACTGAAGGTCTATGGGACACACTTTAAGAACCAGTGATATAAGTTTCCTACTTGGATTGCTAACCTAATGCTTTAGGTAACATTAGCCAGCCAGTTATCCATCAAAATGAACCCATTCATAAACCATCATCAGAGAGATAACCATCATTGACTATATGTGATGCCTGGTGCCATAAAGTCACATATTTTTGTTTTTTCTACATTTCTACTTTGAGACAGTATAACTTGGTAGACTGACCCATCTAATATTTGTGGATGCTGTGGTGGCCGTGTTGTAGTTTTCCTTCGTGTTTGCAGCAGGGCTCACAGTATAGCATTACAGGATTGTTAGAGCTCTGTTATAGCACAGTAACAACACCCTACTCTCAACGCTGGAGTAAATGTAATTTTATAAATTTATTCTGGCAATTCTTTTTAAAATAGAGACCAGATCTGTTTGTTTTTCTGTTCAGTAGTAGCTAATGGATCACAAATGTTCAAATTTTGCAAATTCCTGCATTGCAATACTGCAGGTAAAGGCTCTGTCACATTACATGACTTTTCTATGTATTTCCATTCACAGATTTTATGTATATAATCTTAGGGAGACAGAGGCAGTCACTGTGTGCTCCTGTGACCACCAGTAGTGTAGTGTGACATACCCAGTCACTTGCCCTGACAAAAATAAACAGGTTGATAACAAGTACAAGAGATGGCCTTGTGTGTGCGTGTGTGAATCATCATCCAACAAGCGCTCAGCCAGAAGTACAATGCATATAATGTAGCAAGGAGGAATACAAACCACAGTTGCTTTGCCTATCGGATGTCTTCTGTTTTACGTACCATGACAAATTGGAAAAGAAAAAAAAGTAAAGGACAGAGATTGCAGCTGAACTTGCTGAACCTGGAAAATATTTGGCATGGTCTGGCAACATGTTCTTGGCTGCCAAAAAAGGGTCAAGCTTGCAATAGTCTGGAAATATTAAACTCTGCTGGAAAGTTGTCACTGAATTTGTCATGGCCTGCCAATCCTAGTTGTGTAATCTGACTTGCTCAGGTGACATCATCAGCAACTGCCATGTGTGGCATGCTCTCCAGCAATAAGTTGTGTAATGTGCTGTCAATTTAAGTTAAGTGTCTAATAACAGATAAGTGAAGAGACTTATAGCTCAGTACCTTAGCTACTATGCTGTACTGCCTATTACAAAAATCATTCTAATTAGGTAAACTACAACAATTTTTCTGCCTAATTTGGTGATCAGATCTCTATGGTGGTAATAATCAAAATTAAATTAAGATTCAGGAATTATTTCTGGCCATTGCAAAATAGCTTAGAATGAGTTGTGTCCCTTTACCTGGCCGTTTATATTTGGATCGGTCCCCTGGTCTCCAACCATTCTTATAAATCCGATTCATTTTAAGGGAACTGCACCTCTTTACCCAATTGTTAAGGTTAAATTAAATTCTTGCCTTGGGGGCTACTTTTGGCTGAGTTTATATATTATATTATTCAGTTTACTATATGTATATTTTTTTAAAGTCCACAATTGTGTGCTGATTAGTTAATATGGTGAATACTAGTAGTTAGTTAGTATGCTTAATGTCCAATAGTGTGCCCTGAAGCATGTGGGGAAAGGGTGCTATAATCAAAAAAGGGATTTTTTAATATGTATTTGAATAAAAATTAATTACTTAAGGTAATTTTCTTGCATAAGTTTCATCTGTTAAAATAGAAAAAACATGTTCTTTGTTTCTTATTTTTCTGTTTGAAAACTGTGACTCGTTAAAACAATGATAGCTAGAATCTGACCCTGTTAATGCTTTAGTATTAAAGAAGGGATCACAGTAGCCCAACTGAGAGGTGATAAAAACTTAGCAAAATACCTCCGAAGCCAATCAAGACAGTTGGGACTATCAGCAGACTGCAGCAGAGTTGTGGGATTCAGGGGTCAGGCATGGCATGGCTGTGTCATCAAGCATGGCTGTAAAGACTGGTCATAGAGGAAAGTGGAATGATTTTACAGGAACCAAAGTTGAGTAAGGAAGCATCTAGCTTCTTAAGTTGTGTAAGTGATCCTATTGATACATTGATAACTTATTGATCACATTTGAAAATTGCAGTGGTACAGAAGACAATACACAAAAGGTGCACAAAGTACACTTACACTAAACGGTACTATATGACAATAAACAGCATTCTAAATTAAATTAACATTAAAATAAATAGAATAATAACTATCCAGGTAGAAGTTATGTTATAGCATCCAATGACAGCTGATTAAAATGATCTTCAAAAGCACTCCCTGGCACACTGAGGTAGAATCAGCCTTGTGTTGTAGGTGTTCCTCAAATTGAATAAGGAGGCATGAAGAGGGTGTGCAACATTGCTCATGATAGTCAGCAGCTTAGTCCAGGCCAGTGCTCAACAGAGAGGCATCCTTTCTGGATAAACTATTGAGCATATTGCCATCTCCTGTTCTCATACTACTATCCTAACATGTCATTGTATAAAATAACTAGCAGATTACCCAGTGGCTTCACTCACTGAGTGGAAGGGAAAAATTTGTGGCTCTCATGAGGCAATGGCATTAATGCCATCTGAACAACACATCCCACGTGATTCAAATTTAACCCTCTGTACTTGGCAGTACTCACACATGATGTCCATTTCTCCTATTGTAACTTTTGGATGTAGGCAATAAGCTTTTTCAATGTTATAATTGAATTCCTCCATATACAGACCCCGACGCCTGTGTGACGTGGTAGCCTGTGAATACTGCATCCGTCGAATTTGATTCTGTTCAGCACGTTGTTCGGGTGTTTGTGAGGCCCTTTAATTGTGATTGTCGTATACGTTGATCAGCGAGCCTTCTCTCTCGATCTGCTTCTGTCTCACTTTCTCTGTGTAACCTGACTGTTGCGGTCATACGTAATTTCTGTTTCAAACGCGACTGCATTATAATATGTGCTGTGCTCATACGTAATTTCCGTTTCAAATGCGAAAAGAATTTTATATATATAGATAAAAGAGTACACTTGAATCACCAACTCTTGCAGCCTGCACAGAAATTTTGCATCTACATCAAAATACCTAAACCTCTTTAGAAAGTAGACTTTACTCTAGTGATTTTTTTAACATGCCTTTTGACTGAACACTGTAGTCAGAGAAATCTTGCATTTCCTGAAGCCCAACACTATGGTTTTCCTAATGTCACAAATGGTTTCCTGCATCACTGAACATAGTTATTAACCAGGTCTTTGCATTTGTGAGAAGTAATTTAATTTTGTTTGTGCTGAATTAGAGAAAAATGGCAGACATAGTATCCATGCCACCTGCACTTCAGAATACCTGAAACTAAGCTTGTTTGGGTTTTAGCCAGTACTTCGATGGGAGGCCTTCTAGGAAAAGCTTGGTTTGCTGCTGGAAGGTTTGCTACTGAGGCCAACAGGGGCACTTACCCTGTGGCCTGTGTGTGGATCCCTTTGCAGTAATGAGGATACTGTGTTTTTAAAAACTGGCACCATCCTTTGAATGAACCATAAAACTGAACTCCTTTGTCTGTGCAGTCATAAAAGATCCCTGAGCATCTTTTGAAAAGTGTAGGGTGTTTCCCAATGTTCTGACTAAATTACCCACTAAGGCCTTCCAGTTCTTGCTCCCTAATCACCCTCTATCCCTCATTAGCTAACTGTCTATCTTACTCCTTCATCACATAATAGTTAATGTGTTTTTGAGTACATTAGAAAAGTGCTATAAATATAATTTATTATTATTATTATTGAGGCAGGCAGTAAACTTGTCACTTGAGAATATGTTTAGAAATACAGGGTTGGTGTCCTCAGTACAGGCGTAACTCCCTTAGGCTTGAAGGCAACAGGAAATTCGCCAGACTAAAGGGACAGCGATGTATCAAATATACTTTTATATTATAGTTTTCCTTTTTTTTTCATAGGATATGAATATCAAAAGGTAGACATGTTCACATATATTCTTTTATTAGATGCAAAGCATTTTGCAAAGTTTTTCAATAGCTTAGCTTTATGAACATAGACAAAAAATGACAAAGGTTGATGTTCACGTGTGATATCACAACACATGGAATCTTTCACAGGTAAATTAGTTTACCATATATTTTTATGTTGCTAGTGGTCAATGCAAGCATTGCTCTTCAAGTTTGGAGTCGATTCACCTCACAGAGGAAGAATACGATGTGTTGAAGAAGAGAGTGATGAATGATGTTATCTTGGGAAGTGATGTATTTAACAAGACAACACCTCAGGTAATTTTATAACAATATATTTTCTTTAGTATGAAAAGAGATATATTTGTATATAACTATTCACAGGAAAATATAGAATCTCTTATAAAAATGTCATTGTAGCAATTTGTATGTCAAGATATTTAGTATATGATTATTCTGTCATGAACACAAAACACAGAACAATTATTCAAATAATCCAGTAAAGTAAAATATTCTGAAGTGTATTCGCATATTATTTAAACATTATAATACATATCCTCAGTGTATAATATATACATTACAAATAAGCTTTATGTATTTTCTTTTACAACCTTTGTATTGCATTTTTTCCTCAGAGTGTGAGCAGTAAAGTATATTATCACAGGTTTATTTCTAAACTTTAATTTTTTGCAGAGGGTTAGTTTATTTGAGTATTTTAGGTGGATTATTAGGAAACGACAAGTCACTTCCAGAGAAGAAAAAACTAACAACAGTGAGTAAGTTCAAAGGTTTGTTTTTTGGTAATTTATCTGTTGTGTGATGCTTTTAACTATTTAATTTAGCAAGACAGTTTGTCTTGGTAAAGTGACTACTGTATTGTGTTAATGATATGCTGTTAAAGCATTGAAATAAAAATATACAAAATCCTACAAAGCAGTGACACCCAGGAATTACTCCAGTGTTCAATATTTGTATCTCATATAATTCAGTAATTAAAAAGAGGACCGTTGCCAGTCATTACAGTTGTCAATATACACATTTTGGATGTGAGAATAGTTAATATTAGTTTTTTTTAATTAAACTAGTGAAAGGAAGAGTATCACCTCTGTAGGTTAAATTTTAGGCATATATGGTGCCATGTCTAGAATTCTGCACAGTTTAGCTTAAAAGAAGGGACATAGATATACAGTAGATCAGAGAAAAGGTGCTCCTCTAATACATGGACTGTAAGACATGAGTTATAATAAAGGTTAATGGGTTGAAGTACAAGCATGCAGAGATTGAACAATGATGTGTAAAAAGTGTTTAAAATTGTAAACAGGCTTAATAACTCAGATACCAGTTGTTCTTTTCAAATTAGATTTACAACATGGACATGGAAGGTGTATTTCACACAAATATTAAGGAGTATTTCTTTACACTATGGATGCATATAACAATATCCTGAGTATTGTTATTGACAGCAGCACTTTGAGGACATTCAAATTTTGACTTAATTCATAGGAAATAATCTTTGCTTGGCGAATTGGCCTACTCACGTCACAACATTTCTTAGTTGTTATTACATATAACACGAAAGCAAAAAGACATGTGCTTAATTATATTTTTGAAAGCTTATATTTCTATAATGATGTACAAAGTTTATTTAAAACCCCCAGCTTATTATGTATGAAACAGAGTTTATATGGTTAACCTTACATCTTGCCTGAAGAAGGGGCCTGAGTTGCCTCGAAAGCTTGCATATTGTAATCTTTTTAGTTAGCCAATAAAAGGTGTCATTTTGCTTGACTTTTCACTATGGTTAACCTTAGAATATAGGGTGGTCCAGATGTAATTATGCAACTTTTAATGCAATGCAGGAAAACAATACAAGACAAAAGACTTGTTTGAAATATCTTGTAATAAACGAAAATGGACTTACATTGATTTAATTCACTTATTTTTCATGTAATGTCCCACTTGTCCTCAATTCAGTTGTGAATTTTCTATGTAATAAACTTTATAAGTTATACCGCAATGAAAATTGCATAATTAGATCAGGACCACCCTGTAGATTAGAAGAGTATTGTACAAAATATTCACCAGGGGGTGCTGTTGCAAGGTTAAAATAATGCATTTTTGTTTATTTCTATTTCTCCAGCCCTGATAATTTGAGCTATCCTGAAGTAAAAATCAGTTATTCTCATTTTCTTAAACAGTACAGCCCCCAAAGTTGCTTGACGTTTTCTATCTAGTATGTTGTTAATGCAAAACATTAAGTAATATGTCAGAAACATTTTATTAATCTAAATGTATTGCCTATGAACATCATGATACTAATGCTTTGCTTCTAGTGTTCTTATGAATACATGCCAGCATTCTGAAGTTTGGCTACAGTTCCAGAGGTACTGTATATACTAATTATCCATCATCTACATGCAGTACATGTTAAGAGCAATAAACAGCACATTCAGTTGAACGGTTGGGAGACAAAGTCAGAGAAGCAAGGTTGTGTTGGTTTGGAAATGTGCAGAGGAGAGATGCTGGGTATGTTGGGAGAAGGATGCTAAGGATAGAGCTGCCAGGGAAGAGGAGAAGAGGAAGGCCTAAGCGAAGGTTTATGGATGTGGTGAGAGAGGACATGCAGGTGATGGGTGTGACAGAACAAGATGACGAGGACAGAAAGATATTGGCTGTGGCAACCCCTAAAGGGGGCAGCCAAAAGAAAAAGAAGTAAATGTACACGCATGCTAATATACATCACGGCAGCAACCTTGCGCATTGTTTGATTTATATTGAGGATTTTTGCATTTGTTGTTTATCCTGGGCTCTGAACTGGGTTTTGTTAAATAAAAGAAACTACAACCTGTGTTGCAAATGTAGAACTAAAACAATGGAAAAGTTTGGTATCAGCAGAAGGATGAGATTCAAGTGTTGCTTGCAAATTTACATTAGTCTACCAGTAGATGGTGCCCTTCACTTTTATTTTGTATTGAATATGTGTTTTGCTTTTGCTTTTGAGAGTAAAAATAGGAAGTTTCTGAATTATTGGAAAAGGCATGAAGGTGTTTCCTTTTTCCTTAAAAAAAGAAAAGCACTACACCTTCTAGATGAACTAAAACAGAAGTCATTGTTACTTTTCTGTCAAGAAGGTAGTGCTGATTTAGGTGTAAGCCTTGGGGATTTCCGAGATTCAATCTTCTCTTTGTTTCTCTTTTTGTGTCTTCCTCATTTACTTAAACAGACATTGCACTCAAATTTGAAAGCAAAGGAATTTACACCAAGTGGAGGCGCAATAAGAGCATACATTTATATCTAGAAAATTGAGATACAGCCAACAAATACAGAATTTTTTGGCTGCAATTTAATTACTAAGCTGGGCTGATCGCAACATTAATAATGTGCAAAAGGCGGCTTTTATAAAAACAATTATCAAAGGAAGTTGTTTTTTTGTTTTTGTGCATGTATTATATTAGCAAATATCTGTGTTACAATGAACACCATGGTGGTTAGTGCTATTACGGCATATCTCTGTTGATCTGTGTACTGTGCCTGACCTGACTGCTGCTTATTCTATGCACTTGTGCTTTCTTTCACATCCCAAGGATGTGAATGTTAGATGAATTGACATTGCTAAATCTTTCAAAGCCAAGTGAGTACACAATGGCATAGACTGTTGTTTTTTTTCTACCTTGCACCCAGGACCGCCGTGTTTGCATTCAGCTCCTAAATGGAAGGATAAGAACATTGATGGATCGATTATACCTCATTTTAAGTTATAAAACGTTTTACTTTAGTTTGGTTTCACCATTGTTAAAGTGCTGCATAATGCTTATTTACATCTATAAATATTTTAACAAAATATATGAATTATTGTAGGATATTTTCATCTGACTTTACTCTATGCATTTTTTGCATTTTATTAAAAATGTTCTCCAATGTCAAACTCCATTCATTTGAGAAAAGCATTTCAAATATTTAAGAAATGTGGTTAAGCTCTTAAATACTGTATATAAGCTAAATGTCTCAAGCCTCTGGAGGAAAGGCTTGTGAAATTATACTATTTACACTTCTGCTGTGATCTAATTTGTTTTCTTTCAGCACAACATTTAGTTTTGCTAATAGCTATAAAGCCAGTGCACTTCACATTGAAAAAGATTATAGTGGTGTCATATTTCAGCTGTGGCTATTGTAAATGATCCTGGAAAGTCCCATCCCTTTGCTCTTTAACTTCAAATGTAGATCATCTACATACGGTTAGGGCTACACTGGAAATGGTAGCACAGTCTAATGGTTTGCCTGATCAGCAAGCTTTCAGCTCCTTACAAAGGCAAGTTTTTATTGTATAACAGCTTCTGCTATTTGAAAGGTAGTTTAAGGTGTGTGGTTTCTAGCTGGGGGATTTCCTTAAAGTCTCCTTGCGGTATCTTCAATATGCTTATATAGCATAAGTTGTCAGACCCTAACAGTTTATGCCTAAAACCTTTTATTAAACCTGACATTGCAATCAGAACTGATGCAGTACTTTTAGTAAAGCTACAGTTTTTCATTCTTCCACATTTTTTTGACCAAAAGCTAGTATATCAAGAAGTTTTGTTTGTAGCTGTCATTGAATCATCATATTTTTTATGCCTTAATTTTTTTTACAACTTCTTAGTAAATATAAAAGTATATTTCTGATTTGAAAGCTGTACAACCATGGGCAAAAGAAGGGACCTGACCCCCAATGGGGCAGTAATCTAATGCTGGTCATATCTATGCACCCATACTGACTCATGTAGTGCCAATTTAGAGCTGTCAAGTAAAATTCATGTTGTTGTGATGTGGAAGCAATACCATAGTGCCCAATGGAACAGCTACAACAACAACAACAACATTTATTTATATAGCACATTTTCATACAAAAAATGTAGCTCAAAGTGCTTTACAAAATGAAGAATAGAAAAATAGAAGACACAATAAAAAATAAAAATAAGTCAACATTAATTAACATAGAATAAGTAAGGTCCGATGGCCAGGGTGGGCAGAAAAAACAAAAAAAAAAAAACTCCAGAGGCTGGAGAAAAAAAATAAAATCTGTAGCTGTGGAGACAGAGAGCAAAATTCTACACACTACCTGGATTAGCATTCAAACCCAGGTTCCTGGCACAGTGGAGCAGCAGAACAAATCCCACATACAACGTGAGTTAAACATCACAATTCTATGACCTTTTAAAAAGGTTCACACTTTAAAATTCACTTAAAATCCAGTTGGTGATTAAATAACAATAAATAAACAAAAAAATGCAAGACATTTGTTCATTGTGAACATGCAAAATAATATTATAGACTGTTTTGTTTAATTTAAACAGAAAATACATACTGGTAATTTCAAATGTATTACATAGTTTCTGAAGTAATATTAATGTATGAAGTCATTTTAATGATTAACTGACATAATATGCAAATCTAATGGATTTGTTTTTGCATTGTAATTTTATACTAACATTCCCGAAGAATCTGCTAGTACAATAGAAGATTACTTCCGAATAAAAAGGTTTCCTTCCTGTCTTTTACAGTTATGGTAATAAACCAATCAATCAGTCTGTATTTTATTAAGTACAGTCCAGTTTATATTAAGACATTTTAAGGCTTAATTAACAGTCCACTGTTTTAAGATTTTATTGTTATGTGCGTATTTATAGGGTTATTTGCTTTTGAGTGTGACATAGTGCTTAGCATTAGTACCTCAGAACTACAAAGACTTTAGCTCAAAGGTCAGACTACACATAGCAGTCTATGTGTAAATTTTGCATATTCTCCTTTTGGGATAGGCAGTACAGGTGAATCTGAACTGGTTTGGTATGTTTTAAATGTTTACTGCTGTCGACTTTATTGTAAAGTATTTAACGTTGGGTTTCTGATTTCTTTCTTAGTCAGTCTGTCACAATATTGAAACCAGGAACATTTTGTTCTCAACATTCCTCTGTTCAGATTTCTTTTACTGTGGAATGTGCAGTATGTGCACGGACACGTTTTCTCAGGGATTTCCAACAGCTAACTAAACAGTACTGTTACATTTAAGTCAGTTAGATTATAGATGAAGGAAGCTAGTAAAAGGGGAAAACAAGGTCGTTTTATAAGGTCAAACCTTATTGTATACAGCATTATGCTTCCAAAATTTGTCTATAGACCAGTAGATTTTTCTGTTTTCTGCAGAGGTTGACTAAGTAAACAACTTTTTGTATTTTATCTCACAAAATTACTTTCTGTAAAGTCAGTATACAATACAGTTGAAATTTACTAAGAGGAATATAAATTGCTTCAATTCTTATGAGACAGCTATAAAATTTATGTTGCTAAAATACATTTGTTTAATCATATTTTAAGTAACAGTACTGTTTTTACTGCTACTGTTTTGTGTGCTTGTTGCCTATCATTTTAGCATTCATGTGCCACATGCTGAGTGAATTTTTTTTTTTTTACTCTTTTTGGACAAAATGTGATATCGGCCTAACAGTTTTTTTCCTTGGTGCAGATAGAACTGTTTGCAATTTAACATCAACAAAAACAAAGAACTGCTTATTGACTTTTGTTTCACCAAAGAGCCACCTGGTCACTAAACAGGATTCCTTGTGGAGGTAGTGCACTTCTAGAAGGTCTTGGGGGTCCTCATCAATGACAGGCCGGACTACTCTCGTAACACAAAGGAACTACAATATAGAAGAAAGGGCAAAGCAGATTTTTTTTTCCTTTAGCAATTTAACTCCTTTAATGTAGGCAATGACATTCTTCACATGTCCTATAACTCTGTAATGGGTAACGTAATCACTTCAACAGAGAGTCAATGAATCAACTAGCTATTTAAAGAGGCAGGCTTAGTTATTGGACGGATTCTTGAACATCTGGAGGCAGTAGCAAAGACAAAAATTGAGGCAAAACTGAGTTCCATCGTGACAAATAAAGTTCTTTCTATCTAGATCTACAGCAGCACTACTATTCATGAATATGATATTTGCTCAGATTCCATTATTTTCTATATTTTAATAGTATAAATCATGTAAAAAAAATCTAGAATAAAATACTGTAAATTCAAGTCAGATTATTTAATCACCCACTCTATTAAAAAGGGCATTTTATATGTATCTATTTATATAGATATATGGTCAGAAGTTTTAGAATACTTCAGTTTTTCTTCAAATTTAATTAGTTGAGATGCAATGAATGACCTAAAATGGTAAAAAGGTAAACAGTAAACTGACAGAGGTTTAAATTTAAAGTTTAGGTTAGCAAAAACTGAAAAAAATGAATTTCGGAATATTACAAATAGGATTTCTTCAGGGAGCAACTAATAGGTTTTAACCTACAGATGCTCTGCAGCAATTAAAGTAAATTAAGCCTTGCAAGTTGAAGCAAACAATTTACACTGATGTCCCAACTTCTTAAAAACCCTCTCTGTCTGTCTTAAAGACATGTGTGGTTACTTTAATATGTTGGACTAATGTCTCCTAAATAAAACTTAAAGATATGTCTTAGTGATTGCTTTGTTGTCTGTTTCAAAGAATACAATATCTGGATATGAAATCTCTGTGTGACTTGTTTCCTAATTTTTGCTTTGTGCAATCCCCCACCATAACCTATCGTTTATAGTGGAGGAGCAAAAGCTTTAGATTCGTCAAAAACTTTGATCTCCAGTTTTTGACAAATCTCGACGTTTTAGGGACCCCAATACCAAAAACATCAATATCTCGATGATGGGTGTGTGTCTGTCTGTGTGTCACAGTTTCTTGAGGACAGTCTAGAGCTAAAACAGCTGGACAGAAAAATACTCGAAACTTAAGTGTGTTATGAAATGACAATGTGCTGATTAGTTTTTGAGCCAAATTGTGTAAGAGAAAGAGGCACACTAGAGGAACCCTCAAATACCGTAATTCTGCGATTAAGTATGAATCCTTCTCATCAATTGCTATCGTAATGACCTATTTTATGATCAGAAAGATCAGCATCAGAGCTGTAAATAATTACTGAAATGTTATAGAATAGTTTGGGTAACTTGGTTCCTAGGGTGCAAAGCCTACTGACGCACAACTCTTCATCACATTATTATTTTTGTATTTGTAATGTCTTTCTTGGACTTCTTCAACTAGCATCAAACATAAAAAAGAACAAGGTGAATATCAATAACACCCTGATGACTAACGCAAACAGGATAATAATACATAACTATATTGAGATATCGTCATCTCACAGTTTCTTTACAAGCTAAATTGTCAGATTTAGAGGTATGTGACAGTATCTAGTCTAAGAAAACAGAAGCACAAATACAGTTTTTACTTGGTTATAAGCATTTTGAGCCTCTTTATTAATCAGAATGTACACTTCTAAATAAGTTTAGTTGCACGTTAGTCTATACACTCCTGTTATCCCATTAATAAAGAGTGGTAGTGGCTACAGGTTTGTGTTGCCACCACTCTACCAATCATTAGCCATTTTGATATCTCACATATGATTCCACCAGAATGTCAGTACTGCATTGTAATGATTTTGAGGTTTAAATATCTGTATTTGCTCGAGTCCATTTCAGCTAAATCACCTGATTTCTTAAAGTCAGGCTAATTCTAAAGAGTGGTCAATTCTTTAAAACATAAGGCAATATTTGATATTTTATTGGAAACACTTTGAAAAGGGTTCTGACTCAAAGGATCTAAAAATAAAACCAGTGACCCCAAAAAGACGAAAATCTGTGCTAATGTTCATTAGAGGATCAAAACAAAACTACAATGGAACCTCGGTTCATGAATGTCTCGGAAACACGTACAAATCGGTTTACACATTCGGCAAACTTTTGCATCTGTTCACGACCACAGACTCGGCATACAAACAAGCCAGTTTCCCTTTCGGTTTGTGGGTGCCGATGATTTCCGCACATGTTCAGTCTCTCCCTGTGCATTCCCTGAGCAGCGAGAAAGAGCGTGACACACACAAAAACAGGTGCGTGCGAGAGAGAGACACACACACACACACAGGCGCGTGCAAGAGAGACACACACACACACACACACACACAGGCGTGCGCCAGAGAGACACACACACACACACAGGCGCACGCCAGAGAGACACATATAGGCACGCGCGCGCGAGAGAGAGATACACACACCGGCGCGCGAGAGAGAGAGAGAGACACACACACACACAGGCCCGCGCGAGAGAGACACACACATGCGAGAGTGAGAGGGTTGGACACATAAGGCAGAGAAGGCAGTTAAAGAATGAAAAGGCTTGTCTTTGTTTTCACTTCTGTTTACAGCGATCGGTTCGTAGCGTGCATTGTTGCAATGTTACTTTTCTTGGTGGTTTATTAAATTACGGATTTTTCAAATGTTCATTTTTTTCTCTGTACTTAAAACTCATTAAAAAAAAGTGTTTTTAACGAGCGGTTCGTAGCGCTATAGCGTGAACTTTTGCAGTGTTAGTTTTCTCTGTTGTTCAAGGTTTTCTCAATGTTATTCAATGTTTTTACATTTAGTTTACTATTATGCTGTGCATTCTATGGTATAATTAACTATATTAGTGCTTAAAAACTTAAAAAAAATATATTTACATACAGTTCGTACGGTCTGGAATGGATTAATTGTATTTACATACAATCCTATGGGGGAAATTACTTCGGTTCACGACCAAATCGGTTTACGACCAGAGTTTTGGAACGAATTATGGTCGTGAACCGAGGTTCCACTGTACTGGGCCAGGGATTCATTTCAGATCTTTAGGTTGACAAGAATTAAAATCTGCAGACACTCTGACCCTCTATTACTATGTCTGCCTAACTTTGTGTTATATGAGACACTAAACTTTGCACTTTACAGTTTTTATGACACATGTAGTATGTTATTATTTGCCACATTTGAGGGAGAAAAAGGCCTTAAAACTACCCAGAGTACAGTGAGAATATATACATTAGATTATGTAAAAATAATAATAATTTAGTTATGATATATTCAGTAAGAGTTGTTAAAAAGTATTGGGGGAAACCAAACAGTAAATTGCAAAGAAAAGAATCTGAAGCTGTTTGTATTAATGTCGTCCCATTATTAAATATGCATTATTAGTATTTTTGCATAATTTATATCCCTTTCTGCATCGTTTTTATCATCTTTTAAATTGAAGGGCATACGCACTGTGGCATATTGACCCCATAATATATTTAAATTTTTATACAAACTCTCTTTATAAGCAATATGTCCAAGTGAAATAATTTAATTGATGAAAGCATCAAATTAACAAAACAATTCCAAAGATATGCTGATGTGATTGGATATTAGACACTACAAATGGCAGAGACATGGACCTATTTAGATTTGTCAAGTAGCATAATACTCTAACCTTTGGAATATGAAGAGAAAACTGGATTACCGTAGAAAAAAACAATGCAGACATGGTTAGAACATGCCAACTCTAAGACTGGACCAGGAATACAATTAAACTGTAAGACAGCAATGCTAATTGCACAACTGGATTCAGTAATCCAGAGCCATAGCAGTTTTAGATTTTGCCTCTTCCCTAATGTTTCAGAGTTAAGTGGAATTGTCTGCTTCTTTGGGGAAGTTATACTAGATACAGAAACATTCTATATTGAACTATATTCCTTGAATTACAAAATTTCAATTGTGGCAGGAACTGTGGACCATTCACTGATGTTATAATAATAAATTATTATTATAATAATAATAATGAGGCAAACTTTTTTATTCCATCTTATCATATATCTTGTGCATTATTTTGTAATTTCTGTAGATAATCAAATATTTGTTTTCTACATATGCCTAATTGCTTACTGCTCAAAATTTATTTTGCTGCGAAAGGCATTATAGAAAATATATTTCATATAATGCATTTGATTAATTTAATATTAGTATTTAGTATTACTTTGCTTTTTATACATCTGATATGCTAGACATATTAACAAACAGTTCATTAATCATTGATCTTACTTTTTACACAGGAACTACAGCACTTCAAGGATTTTGTGAAAAAAAGACATTCTTATGATGTTGTAATCGATGGACTTAACGTTGCAAACATCACTAATAGAGGAAGACAGTCGGAAACAGTAAGTAGTGTTTTTTTTAATTTTGAATTTGCTTAATGTGCACAGTAACTTATTGTTTACAAATCCCTAAGAGCCATACAAATGTTTGGAACTGGCTTTTTTATTAATAATAATATGAAATGCCAAAGGTTGTGCAGTTGGTCTCTAGAATGAATGACTACGAGCTACAATTACAATGAAATCTTGCATATAAGCTGGGCATAGCAAGCATTGTTATTTTGGCCAAATATGCTTGCATTTTCATTAGTGGTCCACATATTACCCTTTTACTCTGTCAATTATGTTATATTAGTTTTATTTAATGAAGACTGACATGGACCTCTTAAATATAAATACAGTGGTTTTCAACAATTTTGATGACTTGTTCCAAGGTTAATTGAAGAAACTTTATCCAGTTGGAAATGAAAGGACCATTACAGTCATTGTAGCTAGAAGAAAATCATTCCTCAAAAACAGGAAATTCCTATTAGAATTAGAAAGGAGACAAATGAAATATATGCCAAAAGCAAAAAGTGATTTAAAGTAGCGTTTCTCAACATTTTTGTTGTCATGACCCAGTTATTTCCCATATAAGAACTTTCATGACCCAGGAAGAGCTCATTGAGAACACTCGTTAGAGCAGCAGGGGTTGGGTTTGTTTCTGTTGGTGTATCGAGTGCAATTGTCAGTTGGGGTTGACTGCGATCATTGGAGTGGTGACCCACTTAGCTGTGCACTGCAATATAAAAAAAGCAAGTTGTGATCCACATGCAGCAGCCCAACCTAGTAACTGAGAAACACTGATTTAAAGTATTCACATTCTATACAGTGAATTGAATACAGAAAAGTTAAAAGTGTATACCATAGCCACCTAAGGTGCCCAACTCTGATCCTTGAGGGCCACAATGCCTACAGGTTTTCATTTTAACTATTTTCTTAATTAGTGACTAGTTTTTCTTAATAATTAACTTTATTTAATTTATTTGCTATTTAACACTCAGACCCTTTAAATCAGGGCTGAGCGGCGTTAGTCCTGTAGGGCCACAGTGGCTTTAGGTTTTGTTCCAACTCAGTTGCTTTATGAGAAGTCATTCATTGCTGATAAAGCACTTATTGCTCAAGTGACATTTTTCTGGTGCATTTTAGTTGTCTTGCCAGTTAAGATGTTGAACCTTTAATTGCTTATTTTAGTGTTAAACAGCTGTATTCAGTGTTTTAACTGCTCCTTAATAGCAGTAAGATGCAAATGACAAAGGAGCCAGCAGTTGTACAGGGTGGTCCAGATCTAATTATGCAGATCCAGATCGTCTGGATGACTTTGATTTATGTGAGGACGATTCCAGTTTGGCGTGAAGACGATTCTTCATGTCGTCAGTTTGCGCACTTCTCGATGGATTTTTCGGGTGATTTTCAATGTAATAAACGTAATAAGTTATAGTGTAATGAAAATTGCATAATTAGATGTGGACCACCCTATACATCTAGCTGTCTCCATTTCCACCCATGTGCATTCATCATTCACTATTTGGTTTAATTAAGTACTCAGAAGGAAACTGAAGAGAAGGTAAACAACTGAAAATTAGTCATCTGTTTTAGGCTTCAAATCACTTGGATGACACATGTATCATTAGAAAGGAAAAAAAAACTATGATTTAAGAATGAGCTGACATGGTGGAGTTAAAACACTAACAAGCCATGAAATTAAATAAGATCTGTTATTGGCGAGGATTGGCTTTTAATTAAGCAACTTGGTTGGAAGAAAAACTTACAGTCACTGCATCTTATCAAATGAGAACGCCATCAACAGACACTTGGACATAAATCCAGCATATGCTAACTTAAGAAGAACTTATTCTTAATAAACAAGACTTTACACCCAATAACCCCCCCCTAACCCCCCCCCCCCCCAAACCACACGGACCTATCCACCCCTCCCCACCTCTTCCACTCCGTAAGTTATTGCTATATATTGCCTTTGATTTTTGTAAGTCTAAGCATTATCCTCTGATGAAGACCCCTGGTAGGGGTTGAAAGCTCAGGAATAAAAACTACTTTATGATACGTGATTCATTTTCTCCCCCTTTGTGGATCTCCAGCTGCAAATATATATATAACTGCACTACAAAATTAAAGGAACACTTTGAAAACACCTCTGATCTCTCTCTGAAAAATGTCAAACGTTACTCCTTAACAATCTGTAGATGATAATGTCTGATGAACAAATGGGTATCGCTAGCTAAGCGGAAGCAAGGTATGCTCCAACACATAGCGAGAGGTAGACTGGCTTGAATGAAGCCTCGGCCTGCTGACACTCTCTCGGATTTGCACAGATAAATCGGTTCCACAAGTGAACTATGAAACTTAATGCGATGAGAAAAGTCACAAAATTGACCGGAATGTTCAAGCTAATTATAGAAATAAACCCGATCTAAATCCATTCTCTCATGAAAAAAAATTTCTAAAATGTTTTTCAACAATTTCTGTTTACCCCTAGACACAGAGAAACCTTACATTTTGGGGTTTTTGCGCACCAGTTCAGACATCTTCTTCTAACTTCCTTTGCAGTTGCAGAACAGAGGTTATTTGTGTACATACATACATACATTTTTCATACCAGTTTCTTCCACTGCTAGAAACAATGCCTTTCCTGGCAGCCCTGGACACAGGGCGCACATATACACTCAAACTCCCTGCATTCATACAGTGTCCATTCAACCTAAACAGCATATTTTGGCACACAAGTCGAAAATTGGCACACAGAGAAACAGTGGAGTGGAACAGTGACAGTCAATCAAAGCGGGGGGACTCTGTAAATAGTAGCTCAGCATGGCTTAGCATGATATAAGTACATTTGATCAAAGAGTGATCCCCGTGTAAGTTTATATGGTGTGATTCAATAAGAAGTTGAAACTGGGAGAGCACTGCTTAGAAAACTACCATAGGGAGAATGTGCAGCAAACAGCATCCAGATATGGTAACTGAACCCATGATGCTTAAACTGTAAAACTGCATGCTGCAATGCTTCAAAGTTATGCTGTAAGCAGTACTTACAAATCAAGCATAACATTGAGTCCTTCAGCAAATTTGCCAAGGTCTTCATATTCCATTTAACAACTAGCTTTCTGTAACTTTTCTGTGACTTCCTCAATCATATGTTTTTCTTTTTTGAAGAAGAAATTTCCCTGCCTAGTACAAATTATCAACCAAACAATTCCAATGCAGTCTCACAGAGGCTTTGTGTGTGAAGGTGTGCAAATATGAGCTGTCACATACACAATTTATTTCCTGTGTTTTATGGACAGCTCTGACATATTGTATGACTGATCGATCATAGGCAACTATACATCTTTGGAATACTCTGAGCCTCAGCTACTCAATGGTAATGAATCTCTCACTGTATGTAGCTCGATATAGGGGTATCTTTGATAAAGGCAGATTCCCTCAGCTGTGGCAAACTGCTTGCCTGGCTATATATGTGTGCAGATTTCATATTTTACTAATGAAAGAGAGCAGACAACATGAAACTGTATAATTTATTTGGAAGAAGACATGCTTGGGTATGTAAAAATACCATTATCGCTATTGATTGATGTGTGGGTTTATAGCAACATACACAAACAACTTTAAAATACAGTGGCTTTTGCTAGTGGGACACATTGTGTGCACACACACATACACACACACACACACACACACAATTACAGATAGAAATGGTGTACCATGCTGTATATGGCAGTTACATTTCAAACTGATTCATTGTATACATATCCATAAAATATAAAATCATGTGTAAAAAATCTAAACAAAGCACACAGCAGCCTCATTGGTTTAAACTTGTAATTATTATTATACAATTCTAGTGAAATGGGCCTGTCATCAATTGCTAAGCACATTATCTCCCAAACATTAGAATGAGATTTAAAGTTATGAAACCAGATCACATTTAAGTACAATAATTCAAATATGAATTCTGGAAGGCTGTTACACATTTTGTTTGAAAACATAATCTAAATAATTATTTTCAGGTACATAAACTCAGAACAAAACTTTAATTGTAAAACTACAACTGTCAATTTTCTAGTAAAAGTTAAAAATTGACTGATTAAATAGCAATATCCCAAACATAAAACAGATATTACAGAAGGTTCCAGTGTAATCTATTTTGTAGATTTCTACTGGATTTTAACATATAAAAACATATATATTTTGAAGAAAAAGCCCAAATAAACAGCACAGCAGCCTCTTTGGTTTTAAACTGTAATTATTATTTTGTACCTCTAATAGACAGATTCAGGCTAGCAAATAAAACATATGGTAAATGAGTGTTCCTGTCTGTGTGTGTGTGTGTGTGTGTGTGTGAAAGAGAGAATACATGTTTGCCAAAACTTGTATTGACCAAATGTTTGAAATATTAAGAATTAAATAAAGAAGATAAATTCCTTTGTTGGATGTTTGATTTATGAGTAAAAACATTTTGGAATAGGTAGGGTTTCACTTTTTGAAAACATTTTTTCATATAGGTAATAATGCACAAAAGTGTATGATGTGTTGTATATGTGTGTTCCTTTAGAACCATTAGTCTACAATATCTATACTAATAAAAGGCAAAGCCCTCACTCACTCACTCACTCACTCACTCACTCACTCACTCACTCACTCACTCACTCACTCACTCACTCACTGACTGACTGACTGACTCATCACTAATTCTCCAACTTCCCGTGTAGGTAGAAGGCTGAAATTTGGCAGGCTTATTCCTTACAGCTCACTTACAAAAGTTAAGCAGGTTTCATTTCGAAATTCTACACGTAACGGTCATAATGGTCGATAACGGTCGACAACATCCGCCATGTTGAACTTTCTTATTTATGGCACCATCTTCACGAAATTTGGTAGGTGGCTTCCCTGCGCTAACCAAAACCGATGTATGTACTTATTTCGATGGTATGACGCCATTGTCGGCCGCCATTTTGAACTTTCCAACGTCACTAATTTTCCAACTTCCCGTGTAGGTAGAAGGCTGACCCCATCTTCACGAAATTTGGTAGGTGGCTTCCCTGCGCTAACCAAAATCGATGTACGTACTTATTTCGGTGGTATGACGCCACTGTCGGCCGCCATATTGAATTTTCCAAACATAACTAATTCTCCAACTTCCCGTGTAGGTAGAAGGCTGAAATTTGGCAGGCTCATTCCTTACACCTTACTTACAAAAGTTAAGCAGGTTTCATTTCGAAATTCTACGCGTAACGGTCATAACGGTCAACAATGTCCGCCATGTTGAACTTTCTTATTCATGGCCCCAACTTCACGAAATTTGGTAGGCGGCTTTCCTGCGCTAACCGAAACCAATGTACATACTTATTTCGGTGGTATGACACCACTGTCAGCCGCCATATTGAACTTTCCAACGTCACTAATTCTCCAACTTCCCGTGTAGGTAGAAGGCTGAAATTTGGCAGGCTCATTCCTTACAGCTTACTTACAAAAGTTAAACAGGTTTCATTTCGAAATTCTACACGTAACGGTCATAACGGTCGATAACGGTCGACAACGTCCGCCATGTTGAATTTTCTTATTTATGGCCCCATCTTCACGAAATTTGGTAGGCGGATTCCCTGCGCTAACCAAAACCGATGTATGTACTTATTTCGATGGTATGACGCCACTGTCGGCCGCCATATTGAACTTTCCAATGTCACTAATTTTCACAATGTCCGCCATGTTGAACTTTCTTATTTATGGCCCCATCTTCACGAAATTTGGTAGGTGGCTTCCCTGCGCTAACCAAAACCGATGTACGTACTTATTTCAGTGGTATGATGCCACTGTCGGCCGCCATATTGAAGTTTCCAATGTCACTAATTCTCCAACTTCCCGTGTAGGTAGAAGGCTGAAATTTGGCAGGCTCATTCCTTACAGCTTACTTACAAAAGTTAAGCAGGTTTCATTTCAAAATTCTACGCGTAACGGTCAACAACGTCCACCATGTTGAACTTTCTTATTCATAGGTAGAAGGCTGAAATTTGGTACTTATTTCGGTGATATGATGCCACTGTTGGCTGCCATATTGAACTTTTCAACGGTCTTTGTTACTTATGGGCCCATCTTCAAGAAATTTGGTATGCGGGTTCCCAACGCTAACTGAATCCTACTTACGTACATATATACGTCCATAGCCTGCAGCTCGGTCACCCACGTTGTTGGCTGCCTGCCTATATAAGGCCGTCTGTCGCTCCAGTCTCTACATTCCCTTCCTTGCTTCGCCACGGTATTCACGTCTCCCTGCTGATAACTACAGCCTTTTTATTTAATCCACGGCTTCTCCGCTGTTTTATTGTTCATTTATTACGATTATAGTTATTGTATAGGTATTTTAGACTTACTTTACATTGTTCAGGTACCCATTTCCTTTATCATTCCAACCGTACCCCCATTAACATGTCTATCGAGGTAATCACCATCGATCAAAGAACTGTCACTTACCAAGTGGTTTCCATGCCCGGAGATGGCACCTGCCTTTCCATTCTCTTTGTTACATATTGCACAGCCATATCAGGCTCACTATTGATATCCGGAGGAACATTGTGTCTTATGTATTGAATGACTGGGACAGGTTCAAGGTGTGGACTGATGACGGTACAGGAGATAATTATACTACACAGGAGCACTAGAAGAGTGAAATGCTTAAGTGTACCGAAATGGCCAAATATTTTACACCTTTGGACAACCGCCAATGCCTCTTAAACATCTTAGCTTCACAGGTGACGATTTCAGTAGTGGACACTTTGATGTTTAGAAATGTTTAAACTCTCAAAAGCTGGATGTGAAGTTATCAATGAAACTGGTTGTATACTTACAACGCTTGACAGATGCCGAATGTCTCTTCAACACAAGTCCTACAAATACTGTCGTAACTGAAACAAACCATGAAACTCAAACCGATTATGACAGCAGCAATCCAAGCTGTGAGATTTGAAACAAGATTACTGTTCACATGGCCAACTGTACGTTGCATGCTCAAGAGTAAGCTCAGCGCACAGCTACAGCTTGGTCATATTGCAACTGGAGGGCCGAACTGACAACGTGGCATACAAAGAGATCTTTAACAAATAATTATTGGTATATTTTCCCTCAGTTTAAAAAGGTTTAATTTTCTTCTTAATAAAAATTTTAAGGCAGTACTTCACCGCTGCGAAGCGCGGGTATTTTGCTAGTCTATTAATATAATAAAGTGTATTCTTTACTTATCAGGTTATTTTAAATTAAGTTTGTTTTCAAGCTATTTCTTAGAAAATCACAATTATCAGGATAAATATTATATATAAGCAAAATGCTTAAAAATATTGATGTTTTTTAACCATATCACCCAGACCTAGTCCACTGTAAAGTCATTTTTATATGTCTTCTATTGAAACAAAAAAAAGACCTCCTATTAAACAGTCCACATTGATTTACAGCAGAGGTGAGAGGTAAGTTTCCTTGCGAGATCTTCAGCTATACTGTACAATTGGGTGGCTTACACACTGTATCCAGTCTGCCAATGGATGTACCCCTCTGCTGACCCTCCCTCATGGATACTGCTGGAGTCAAATATGGAACCCCCAAGTTGTATTCCCACCCTCACCTTCTCTTGTAAACTTAGATCTCAGTTGTCAGGGATAAAATCTCTAATCACTTAAGCACTAAAAGTATGACCTAAGGTGGACATGTGTCTTTGCCCTTGTTCAGTATGGCACATGCCCTATTTTACACAACAAAGCCCTACATATTTTAGTTCTAGGCTAGCAAAGTTCTTCATGTTTACTGAATCAGACCTTTCAACATTTACAGTATGTCTCTAAAATCTTCATTTTCTATCTCCCCCTCTTCCTTTTTCCATTTATTTACAACTTTGATATGTTTTTAAAGTTTGTGGGGTCCCAATTTCTTCTACCCTTGCCTGCCATCCTCTGAATTAATGTCTGCTTACACTGCTTATTCTATTTCATATATTTTTTTTTTTTTTAAAAACGGCACTAAGAAATCTTAAATATCAAAACACCCAATTTAAGTTTGCCCATTGTTTATGTTCTACCCCACATAAGTGATATGCCTAGGGATTGTCCTCAGACTGTAATGGTTACTTTGTTTCTTGGACAAACCAGTCACCTTTATGCATATGGTTTGATGCTGCACTTCTGTATTCAGGTTTTGGTCTTGTGTGTCTAATTTTCATATATCCATTCTCTCTCTTACTATTCCTTTGTTTCACCTCAATTTTCTGCTTCTAAACTAGGTTTGTCATGATACCAAAATTTCAAACTGTGATACGATACTAAGAAAAGTATTCAAATTTAACACAGTTCAATGCAGTGGGAAATCTTGCATAAAGGCTTGCCACATATCTTATGGTTTTTTGTATCTATTTTGCCCAAAGCCAAAGTATTTCCACACATCACTCTGGCTGCCTTCTTTGTTTGTGCTGGTGAAGGCTCTGACACTGCTGAAGTCGCCATCCCATTAACACCTGCGAATGGATGGAAGTGCTGGGGCTGCAACTCTAGCCATTCCCATTGGTAGCAAACAAGGCTTAATTGTGAAAAGCCAGAGCGAATTGTAAGTGCATTTGTAATGTAAGCTGTACGGGCATTATTCACAAAATAAATAATTTACCGTATTGTGAAAGAATATAAGCAGTTGAGTGACTTTTTTCAATTATTACTGTCAAGTTGTATACAAACACACAGCAATTCACATCTTGCTATCAACATTCAGTGGCATGCTTGGCGATGACTTTCCAAATGTAATCCACATACCGAGACTAAAAGGGTGCTGCATAGTGAAGCATACATTTGGTCTCCTTTTAAAATGATGCAATCTCACCACAATGGTTTTCTTTTTGCTTTTTTACTTTCATAAAACAACGGGGTACACTGTTTTGCAACATGTGTGTAACCTCAAGATGTGGATCAATACTCAAAAACATTTTTGATGTAGAAAATGGTATTCTGCAACTTTTAAGCCTTTTTTTGTAATGGGACCCCGGTATCCATAAGCTCCATTGTAAAGACTGGGTAGTTTTTTTTTTAAATTTATAAAATGTGCTTCACTTTAAAACTCAGTTTCATAATATACCATTATTTTAAAGAAATAACTTTGACTTGGAAAATACCAGTCTTATCCTTTAATGGTGTCGATGCTGTGCTGTTGCTTGCTGATCCACACAAAGCTCTTTGTGTTCTTGGTTGTTGCTTTTCATTTTGTATGTGACAGGTTTTGGGTCGATGGGCGTAGAATATAGGGTTATTATTTTAATACTTCTTAAAAATGATGCTCAATTTCAAAATGTTGGCTGAAAAAGTAAATAAAAAAAATACTTTTGAGTGAAAGTACCACTCAATGAGTGGTATGGAGAGAGACCAGAAGTAAATGTGAAATGAGAAGAAAAGTGCTTTTAACCATGGAGTAGTGGTCAAGATGACAAGCCACGCCACCTAATGGAAGTGGATCAACAATCAATTAAGCAATACCATAGGTTTGCTGTTTTGATTCTGCTTATACTGTATTGTACTTTATATTATCCCCATATTAATCTCCTCCTTTTGATATTTTTGTTAATAAAGCCACAATTTTTGTTTATGTATTTAGGTAGTATTCTGGGTACAGAGGGCTGCTAAGATCTACAAGTGGGCTACAGAGTTTCATTGTACCAACCAGCATAAGTCTTTGTTGTTATTTCTATTGAAGGGAAATAAACCTTTTACATTTAAATAGATTAATTCTGGAATGGAATATACCACTCATTAAATAGCTAGTTTATGTGAGACAGCAAAGTTATACACCCTAATGAACAGAAACCAGGTTCTTAGATCCTGATACTGATTTGATCAATGTAATTTATACTATCATATACCTAAACATTTAACAGTGTTCTGTCTTGTGGAATGAATGGTTCTTCCAATTGTATAATTTCAAAACTTTTATGTCTAGCTGGGCATATTTTATTTCTTTTTTGCTTATAATATTAGATGTGTTAATTTAAATATGTTTTAGTAAATTAAACTAACTATATATGCACTGCAGTTTAGAACTGAAAAACATGAACTGTGAGGAACAGTCTATTTACACTTTCACCTCTGTCTCAAATTTGAATCCAGCTAAAAAAGAACCACAGGAAGGCATGTAACAGCAGTCAGTTACCAAAATAAAAACTCAGGAAGCCACTTGCCACAAAATATCTCAGTGATACAGGGTAAAAATAGTCTTCCTTCACTGTGAAAAGTCCCTAGAATGATGTTACACCACATAATGTTTTATAAGGAGTGTATGATATGTTTTCAAGGTATTTATGTTTCATTGAGGTGTATGTAAAAGTGTATACAGTACTTTGCATAAACTATCTCCATATGCAATTACATTTTCTGGATAATCACAAGGTTTGGTTTAGATTAGATTATATAAACTTTATTAATCCCATGGGGAAATTTAAATTCATGCAGCAGCAGAAACATATAGCCAATCAATTAATTGATAGATAAATAAATACATGAATATTAAGTAAATAAAAATAAACTTTACAAGTACATCAGATAGAAGCTTTGAATTGCCTGATAGCAATAGGCAGAAAAGACTCCCAGAGGTGCTTCTTGACACACCATGGTGGAATGAGCCTGTGCTTAAAAGTGCTCCAAGAGAGTGCCTCCTGGAGGGGATGGAGGGAATTTTTCATAATAGCATCCAATTTTTCCATCACCCTCTTTTACACAACAGCTTGCATGGTTCATCCTGTGATGGAGCAGGCTTTCTTTATAGGTTTGTTCAGACATTGTACTTCTTTTGTGCTTAGGTTGCTTCCGCAGGAGACAACCATACTTTGTCAATAAGGTGCATTTATTTACAGCAGCACTTCATGACAGTATAGTGGAATTGCTGAGGTGGCAGGGATTCCTGTATACTTCCTGCAACAATATCCATTTTCAAGATGATAGATCGGTAATCTTGTGTTTAAAAAGAAGATTAGTTTGTAACTAATCTGAGGCTTCACTCTTTGGATAACCAGTTGACTTAATTCAACATTGTGTTGGATAAATATCTCTATAAAGCATGCAACTACTGGGATCAGATTCAGCGAATTATAGAAACTACAAAATAGTGTAGTTATAGGCTATAGTTGTCAAACAAAATCTAATAGTTTTAGAAAAAGGCTATGGAGATCTGGAGTTTAAGAACAAAAGGAAAGGTTGTACACTGTTCTGAAGTGACTTCTACAGCAAAAAGTTTGAGATTATAAATTTAAGATTAATTGATTAAGCATTTGCTATTGTCTACATTCTTCTTTGTTGATATACTTCCTTTTATGCCTAGGAAAATGAGCATTCCAAACTCTGTGGGAGGCAGTTGTTTTTTGGAAAAGGAATATGCATGGAAGTCATTGCCTGACAGCTCTGATAAAAAAAAGAAACATTCAATTTCAAAATTTTCTGTTAGCAATATCTATATTTTAATCTACTTTTTCAGTTAAAAACCTATGATGTATTACTTACGAAATGTTAGTGAGCTGTTGTGTTTAGAATATGTAAATGTATTTGGTATATTGCAGTGACTGAAATTCCCATGGTGAGTTCACTATTTCTGTGTTGTAAGCAATTCTGATATTTTATTTGTGTGTCAGTGACAGACAAATGCATGACTGGAAAGTCAGGGCATTATTAAGAAAGGAATTTGTGATGTAATTATTGTATTTTCCATCTGACTAGAGCCCAAGGTGGAATCTTGTTGATCTGACCTTGGGTAAAAAGGTGGGTGCTTAGTGAACTTTACAGCCTCTGCTTTGAAAAGTCGGGCAAGCTGAGCACTTTTACCACATCAGTATCCTGTGGAGGAAATTTGAGTATTTTTAGATTTTCTGCTGAAGCATTGCCAAAGTCAAACAGCATATAAAGAGTAAAGTCAATTAGTACTTGAACAAGCGTTTATTTTGCCGCCTGTTTAAGGTTAGAATATAATTGAAAAAGTAAATAGTGGACATAAAAGAAAATTCGAATATATTCATTGTAAATCCCTACTGTAATGAACCAGTAATTTATAATAAAACTTCTAGTTTCTGTTATTTAGGTTGTATCAACTGTCTGTTTATATCTGTAATGCATACCATATGCTAATTGCTTCCTGAATTTTCAAAAGAATGACAATGTCAGAGAATTATAAATTAAATATATTATTTCTCACTGGCATACACAGAATAAAGTTGCATATTTCTGTCTGTAGTCATACAGATGTGTAAAACAGACTGCTCAATGCTAGCTCGATTACATAATTATTATAAAGACAACAGAGTACATTAGTAGTACGCGCTTGTGATTCCCTTCACCAGGGACCAATATTTAAATCACAGCCTAGGCAATGTCTATGTAGGATCTCCATGTTCTCTTCCTTTCTCCTTTGGTTTTCACCTGGTACTCTCCTACATCCCAAATTCATGCATTTTAGCCATCCCAGTATCAGTGTTCTTTAATTTGTGTTTGTGTGAAGCTACAGTATTTAGGTGTGTCTACCAGTACACTATTATCATGTTAATGGTTGATTCCTGCCTTGTACTCAAAGCTGCTGAAGTAGGCTTTGGCTTCCTACTATTCTGTAAAAGAAATAAACTCATTCAGATACTGGATGGGTGGACAGATAGATTGATAGGTTAATTAGATGTAAGGGCAATGAACAAGTGAACAAATAAAGATCTATCGATCTATCTATTCATCCATACATCCATCCATCCAGTGGGTATTGGCCGTTGTGTTGTTGAAAGACAAATTTCCACTCCTTGTGTCAGAATGGAGCAGGCTTTCCATCTGTATCATCCTGTATTTTGCAGCATTCATTTTACCTTCAGTCCTCAAAAGATTGCTATTCCCTACTACTGAAAAGCATTTCCACAGCATGATGCTGCCACAACATTATTTCATGGTGGGTATGGTGTTACTTGACTGTTGTACATTGTTGTGTTTACACTACACATACTGCTTACTGTTCAAAACAAAATGTTCCACCTTAGTCTTAACAGAACAAAATACTTTCTGACACATCTTTGCTATATATTCTAAGACATTTTTTAGTCATGACTGTGTACATCTTTTACTCAATCACAGTCACTGACTTTAATGGTTCAATCAAAGCAACAGCATCACAGTAGCCTATCTGACAAGTGCCACTGTCGTTCAGAGACTGAAGTTCAGACTTGTGGCCTGACCTTGGCAGTATGGCTGATGTTTAACATTTTTTCCAGTTCTGTTTGATGGACAACACTGTTTACTGAGGTTTTTGCAATATCTTTAGCTTAATATCTGGTAGGGTATCCTTTCCTAGATCAGTGCTTCTCTATAATGATATGCCTGATTTGTTTTGAAGGTTTTTTTGTCTTTATTTTGGTTTGCCTTGTGGAAATTTTTACCATACTGTTGGGCCCTCAGTGTTGGATGGAATTTATCTTCCTAAATTAATTGAGAACAGATGATCCATTGATTTTCTACACTCTCAGAGATTATCAACAAATTGTGTGAGATGGTAAAGTGATACTTTGTGCCTGAGCAAAGTTTGCCTTATTTATCTGGTATGAATACTTTTAAAATCTTATAGTTTTCTGTTTTAGCAATTTTTTAAACGTGTTTGTTTCTTTTGATTTGGGCATGATGTTTTTGTAGATGTGCTTAAAACATTTTTTACGATAATATATTCGAAGTTTGAAATCTGAGACAATGAAACATGAAAATAGTTTTGAGTCTGAATACTTTTTAAATACAATGTCCTTACATTACTTTGTAACTAAAAATTGTTTAGTACTGTATTATAAAGTTGTAAGCTGTAAACATGGCAAATATAGCTTGAAATAGCGGTTTAGCATTGCAGCTTTTAAATCTTTACTTGTGAATGCAGGCAAGCAAGTTCAAAAAATGCACAAAGAGCAGAACATTTGGACACAACAGTTAGGTCTCTAATAATCATTTCTATTCACTTGACATTTTCGCTGTGTTTTATGTGCTTGCGAGTTAAGTTTAAAAGGGAAGTTTTTAATAAGAACATGTTATTAGTGTTTTTTTTATTTATTTTTTTTTTTAAGAGTCTCACACCAAGCAGACCTTTGAACAGATAATATGTAATAAATTTAAATGCTTGATCTAGATTGTGACCACTTTTGACAAACAACCCATTTGTTTACCATTATGTGGAAGCAGTTCTGTATCTCCTAGTTTATTATAGAAAAGGATGGGGTCACATGAAAGTTAATATTGCTTTACATTTACTGATGAGTTTTTAATATTAATTGATTCTTTATATGACTTTCATGTGTCAAGATAATTAAGAAATCAGTTATTATGGGAGTTACTATTTGGTATGCAACAAATGTAAGACATTATTTGTTTAAGTAATTTACAGCAATGGAAATTGTAAAGGAGTATCATTGGGTTTATAATATATCCAAATTAGTTTCTACATTACTACTATGTAAGTGTTCTTGTAGTGTTATACTTTCAGATTATATTTTAGTGTAAGGTACTATAGCACTAGGGTGTTGTGCCGTGTTAGCCATTATGGATGTAGTGAGAAGTTAAGCAAAATGATACCTTTTATTAGCTAACTAGAAATATTACAATATGCATGCTTTCCAGGCAACTCGGCCCCTTTCTTATGCAAGATACTATAAATACATCTGTCTCTTTACTTTCTGAATCCTCTCTATGCAGGTTTGTGGCCATAGGAAGCCAAAGATTATCCCTGATTGATTGCACTACTAGAATGCCAGTGCATTAATGTGGGACACATTCATACACTCATCCAAACTTATTCACACCATCTACTTTAAAATCACCATTTAAACTAACGTGTGTCTTTGTAATGTGAATGTAATACTTAGTAGCACATTTAAAAAAAAAAAATCATACATATGCAGTCCCAGAATTTGAAACTACTCTCCTGGAGTTGTCAGATTACAGCCCTAACCACCACACTCTTATGAAAACCTCCAAGAAATAATACTGAATATTGTATATGAAGCAACCTATATTTCAAATCTAGAATCGTTATTTCATGACATATACTATACAGTTTGCTTTAGGATAAATATACAATCTATTTTGATTTTGTATTTTAATAGTAAACTTCATAACAAGTGTATTTAGTTTACTATCATGTACACACCATGTTTTAGTGCACCTGCTTGTTAACACAAATATACTTCTCCAAAAATCTAATCATGTGGGTACAACTCCGAATCTACAGCAAGCAGACACAGTGAGGATGTTTACTTTTTGTTCAATCAAGTAGTAGAATGGCCAAGACCCATAATGTATGAGACTTTCACAGTGGTATGATTATTGATGCCAGACGTGGTGGTTCTATCACCAGAAACAGCTTTCCACCCGGGCTTTTCAATTACTATAGTAATTAAGAGTTTATAGAGTACAATGTTATAATCAAACAGCAACAAACTGAGTAGAAGATTTGCAGGTAACAACAGTTTGTTAAAAGCAGATGTCTAGGGAGAATGTTCAGGCTCTTTTGTGGAAACAGAAACACCACAAATAATCAAATAATAGCTCTTTACAACAGTGGTGTGCACTGGAGTATGTCTGAATGTGCAGTATAGCAGTAGAAGACCACACCAGGTCCCATGTTGTCTCAACTTCTATAAAAAAAAAAAAACAGGAAGATGAGGCTACAGTGAGCCTGTCAACTCTAAAACTGGACAGTTGAAGACTGAAAAAAAATGATCGGATCTGATGAGTATTATTTCTGCTGCAACATGCAGATTTTGACGTGAAATAGGCATTTACCCTGCCTTCTGTCAGTGGTATTGGCTAGAGGAGGCAGTATAATTTTACTTTCTTGGCAGTTATTATGCATTTTGTTACCAGCTCAGCCGTGCTTTGTTTGAATGCCAAAGTGTACCTAAATATTGCTGTTGATTATGTACGTTCCTTTATGGCCATATAACTGATTTATTTGGGTGTGCTGCTAAAGGCAGGGAGTAATGGCACTTTAGTCTGCATTGATTATTGTCATGGAGTGCCTGATAAGTTCTGGAGTTCAACCAGTCTCAAATTGCACATTTGACTAAAATTCAATAGTGATACTACATTTTAGCTCTTCTTTAAGAGAGAGGGATAAAGAGAAGGAAGATAAACATTTTTTAATTTTTTTTCATTGTTTAAAAAAATGTAGCTGTCATCAACAAACAGCTAAGCAAGTTCATCCTTTGAGTACAGTTGCTATAAAGGTTTAGGAACTTCTGCTAAAATGTACAGCAAGACAGATAGATAATCTTATGTGATCTCATTTCATATACATTTTGGGATGATTTTTTAAACCAGTGGTTTTTTCTAGTGTGGCTTTGTGCTTAGCAGTATAAAATAAAGAGTCAGGAGTTATAAAGACAGTTGAAGATATAAAATGTCTGATTTCTTTAAGATAATATCACTTAAGCACCGGATAGCCCCTTCACAGTGATGGCCCATTAATGGTGAACTTTATCTACCTCAAGGTGAAACATGGGTACATATTTGCTCATCTGAATCCTCTTATATTTGGAGCGCTGGCAGGTTATTTAAGACAGCTAGAACCATGCAAGAATTTGCACTGTGTTAGAAATCTGCACCTTAGCTGATATTACACCTTACTTATCTGCTTATAATTACTCCTAGGCAAAATATGAAGTAATTATTATAGTTTTGATTTTTTCACATTATTGTGCATAGAATATTTGCTGTTAAGCTTCCTAGAGCTAAAATACAAAAACATAACAAAGGTTCATAGTTTACTTTAGTACACATGTCTGTGTCTGTATATCCACTTCTGATTCATCTTTCACAGTTAACTATACCCTAACTACATGGTACATTTTTATCTGGTAATCTGACAGTACTTCATTTGTTGTGTCCAGTCATTTATCAATCAAAATTTGAAATAAGGTTTCAATTTATATACAGTATAATTAAAGACATGTATCTGAAAATAAAAATTAAAATGTAAATCTCTAACAATATTGCTGAAAGAGAGAAAACAATCAGGTAAATAGAATATATTCAGTATTTTTAAAACTATTTTTAAAACTTGCTGTGAAGTGGGTGCCATGTAAAGAAAGAATAGGGAAGCTATGCACATCTTTCAGTAACTGATAAGAATCTGCTTAAGTAGAGAGGAGGAACTTGAAGAGATGATCTTCAAAACTAATTTTGTTCACGTCTGAAATAGGTGCAAAATTATTAAATATATCTTTAATATATGCACATTTCCAACAGTTTATCAGTTTATTTTAGCTCTGGAAATTGTATGCCCAATTTCAGCAGAGGTGAGGTTTTACACACTGAAACTGCAGTAAAAATGAATACTGTTCACTTTTGCTGAGTAAGTCTGAATGTTTTTTGTAAAAATGCCTTCAGAATAACATTTTTAAATAAACTGCTTAATTTTGTGAGCTTTAAACCCCAATCTATACATTTGCTTTTTTGTAGTACTCTCATTGTCAGATTTTTTTTTTTTTGGACATATATGTATTTCTGTATGTGTGTATATATGTTACGGCCAAAACCCGAAGTTCTGCTAGTTCCCGAATTGGCCGGCCATTTCACATTTTGGCCGCGAGGTGTGGCCAAAGTCTGAATTACTAGAAATGACCAGTGTATATGCTACTTTGGCCGGCCATTTCATGAAGTGGCGAGAGCTCCCTGGCCAAAATTGGATGTGATAATGTTAAGACTGTCCGCTCAAGGTGAGAAGATGCTTAAAGGCTTTCAGATGCAGATTCAGAAGTGAGTTTTCCATTCTGCACAAGAAACTGCTCACACTGGAATCCAAAGGCACAGAAGAAAAATCACTACGAAACGTTGCGTTTTCCCAATCACCGACCAGCGGCCAAGGCTACACTCGATGCAGTTGTACTAAGTGTGCAACAAATTGCTGCTCGTTGTTTTTTTCTTCCAACTTTGGCCGATCGCCCCATGCCATTTCGCAAACTGGCTGGCCAAATCCCAAAATTGAGGAAAAGGCTGGACATTGGCTATTTTCCGATTTGGACGGACACTTCCCGCTTTGGCTGATTTCGGGTTTTGGCCGTAACATATACACTCACTGAGCAAAATAGTAGGAATTTTTTTACACCTGTTTTTTTCAAGTATAGTAGTTATCTAATCAGCCAATCACGTGGCAGCAGGGTAGTGCATAAAATTATGCAGAAATAGGTCAAGACCTTCAGCTAAAGTTCGCACCAAACACCAGAATAGGGAAAAATGCAATCTCAGTGATTTTGGCTATGGTATGATTGTTTGTACCAGATAGGCTGGTTTGAGTATTTCTGTAACTGAAGATCTCCTGGGATTTTCATGAACAGTAGTCTCTAGAGTTTACTCAGAATGGTGTGAAAAACAAAAAACAACAAGTGAGTGTCAGTTCTGCCGAAGAAAAAGTCTTGAACATGGTCAGAGGAGGATGACCAGAGAAAGTGGTTTGAGCTGACAGAAAGGCTACAGTAACTTAAATAGCCATCCTGTGCGACTGTGGTGAGCAGAAAATCATCTCAGAATGCACAACACGTTAATCCTTGAGTTTGGATTCCACTCCTGTCAGTACTAAAGAACTGAAAGCTGAGGCTACAGTGGGCACAGGCTCTCCAAAAGTGGGCAGCTGAATACTGGAAAATGTAGCTTGGTATGATGAATCTCAATGTTTGCTGAGGCAAACAGATGATAAGGTCAACATTTGGCACCAGCAGCATGAATCCATGGAACTAACCTGCCTAGTGTCAACTGTTCAGGCTGGTTCTGGTTGTGTAATGGTGTGGAGAATGTTTTCTTGGCACATTTTGCGCCCATTAATACCAATCAAACATTGCTTGAATGCCACAGCCTATAGGAGTATTGTTATAGACAATGTGCATTCCTTCATGGCCACAATTGACCCATCTTCTATTGGATACTTCCAGCATGATAATGCATCATACCACAAAGGAAATATTCTTTCAAACTGGTTTTCTGACCATGATAATGAGTTCAGTATTCTTCATATGTTTTCCCAATCACTGGATCTGAATCCAAAAAAACCTTGTGTAGCTGACAGCACTTAATGTTTTGCATGATGTAGTCATGTCAACATGAACCAGAATCTCAAAGGAATGTTTCCAATATCTTGTGTAATTCATGCCATGAAGAATTGAGGCTGTTTTCAGAGCTAAAGGAGGCATACTCAGTATTAGTATAGTGTTCCTATGAATTTGCTCAGTGAGTGTGTGCATATATATTTTCAGTTCAGGTTCCTTCTGTTATAGTAAGTTATCCAGGTCCTAATTCAGCAAAGCATCCCCACTACAACACAGTACCACTTCCATGTTTGCTGGTGGGTGTGATGCTGTTAATGTAGAATGCTGTGTTTGTTTTTTGTCAGAAACAACAGGATTCATGTCACCCAGAAAGTTCCACTTTTGCCTCATCTGTCCACAGAATATATTCTCAGACTTGTGGCCTTGTGGGTTTCCTCCTTGGTCTGTGATTTCCTTCCACCATCCAAAGACATGCTGAAAGACTGATTGTCAATTCTGTATTGTAGAATTAGGACATGAAAATGTGTCACACACTTGACTGACATGTAATGGACTCTTCCTTGCACATACTAAAATAAAAAATAATCTCTTTTCCAGGTAATTAGTAGAGAAGCAGCTAAGCACCATTCCTTTTACTGCAAGCTTTGGCCCGATGATTCTGCACATTTTGATAGCCATTGCTTCTAGATGGCACACTTTCATACAGCCCAGTTAAACAAATGTTCAACGCATATTTCCATTGTACTGTAATGTTGCTTACTTTTTTTGTTTGTTTATTGGGACCCTTGATTTTTGCTATCATATGACTAGAGTGCATTATATTTTGGAAGTATTCACACATTCCTATTAGAGACTGGGTCATAGTTTTCTTTTTAATTCCTGTTAAATTAGTATTTTTTAATTATAATAATCATTTTTGCATGATGCTCTTGTGATGTACCATGTCAAATATTGCTCACATTAGTTAATTAACTTTGAATGTTCTAGAAAACCTGTTGCATCCAACTGCTATGGACTGATAGATTTATGTGTTGTTGTCAATAAAGTTTATATGTTTTGTTCCAATTTCTAACTAATTCTAAATCATTGTGCTTTTCATTTTATATTTGTTGAAGGTTGTCCATATTCACAGAATATTTTGTGACTTGCATTGGTGTCTTACATATTTGTGGAAAAAGGTAAAAACCACTAGCCACTGGGAAAAATCACAGGCAGTCTTCTGCATATATATTTTATTTATACCTATGTAAATTCTGAAAAAATAAAATCTTGTTTATTTAAATAGCTGATTAAACAGTACATAAAATAATCTCTACATTTTTTACATTAACCTCCTTGTTGGTCCATTTCTCACCCCCAGAAGTAAACAGTATTAGTGTAATGTCTGTGGTTTCTAATGAACTTAGCACTCCTGCCTAGTTTTGAAGACGACAGTTGTCTTCACTGCTACATCTTTTTTTTAAATAAATGCTTCTAACAAAATAGTCAAGTTACTAGACTAGTGGGCTAGTGGTGGGTTTTCTAAATGGTCATATGGCTCAACTAACTGAAAAGTATACTGAAAAAAGTCCCATTTCAAGCAGCTGTGGTCAAATAAAGTTAGCGTGGGCTGTCTCTCAAAATCATGTAGAGATAATTTTGTGCTCTTCCTTGCAGCAGCAGCAGCAGCAGCTGCCACTGCCGCCACCATTATGTGGAACAGGAAGCAGCAGTTTTGCAGGGCACACCCACAAAGTTTGTTTCAGAAGCGTGGACAGAGTATTAAGGGGATTTCTTCTTTCCACCAGATATCATAATATGACTAACTATGGAGTCTTTCTTTTTTCATTATTAAAATTGCATTTGTTTGATTCACTCGAGTTATTCATTTACGCTTATTTTCCTTCACTTTTTTATGGAGCTTAAACGCTTATTATTTGATGACTGCGCTTTGATACAGCCACCTGTACTTGCAAAATTTTTTTGATACCTTTCCCATAAGTGGAGTTATTATTATGTTTAAGGAATATTGGTGTAACACAGTGATCAACGTTGCTGTCTTACAGCTCTAGAGAACTGGATTCAGCTTTCCACCCAGTCACTGTCTGTGTAGAGTTTATGTCAGGCTAATTTAGAGTCATTGGACATCCTAATCTCCACCTTCTTGCATGTTTAGGAGGAAACAAGAGTCCTTCAGAGACACTCACCTGGTCAATAAGGCAGTGTACATACCCCACATAGTCAGTGCCAGGGTCAGGATTTAGAGAGCTAGAGCTGTGAGGCAGCCACGCTAACCACTGAGCTACTGTGCTCAGCGCTTAACAACTACTACTGCTCTAGAGGCAAATTAATGACAATGTAGTTTTCGGAAATTGTGCACATTTGTAGAATGTTTAGCTGTTCATTATCAATTTCTAGTGTATTTTCATTTATAATGAATTAATAAAGACAAAATATTTTTTGTATTTTTATAATATTTTAAATAGTCAAATTGAAATTTATTCTTGTGGGCTTTGAATCAGTGCTAAAAATGTTGCCAAATTTTGTACATGGGGGCAGTAATGCGAAATGTTTTGATACAAAATCCCATCCACTTTCAAACTTTATTAATCCAACTCAAGGTGGTGGTGGCCAGAACCAACTCCAGCAGCATTTGGTGTAAGGCTGGTACCAAACCTGGACAAGAAATGAGTGCATCACAAGGGTCACTCATGCACTCGCCTACAATTACTTACGCACGACCAGTTTGAAGGCAACAGTTCAAATAGACATGCATGTGTTTGGAAAAAAAATCTATGAATGTAGTGTTTGCATCCCTTTACAATTAATATAAACAACATAAATTAGTTACTTTGTGGAATATAAAATTTTAAAGATTCAGGTTATCTAGTGGGTGCTACTGTTTTTTTATGCTCTGCTTTGTTGCTTTATCCATATTTTTCAAGAAAGTATAGGTACATCCCCATGAAAAAGGGGACTTTTTGTTAGCATATTAAGAAAATCAAAAAAATCCATCTTAGTAAATGTGTGGCAGAGAGAGGGAGAGGCATCTGTAAACCATGTGGGATTGAGTGGTGAGGTATCATGCAGGCGCAGTTTTAAAAATCCCCAGGATGAATAAGCCCCTGTCATCTGTCAGCAGTATAAATTTTCTCTCTCAAAATGTATATGACAGGAGTTAACGTGAGGACTCCTGTTAATAAAATTGAGACATAGCATGATGGTTTCTTATGTGATACTTCTAGGGAAATAGTCAAACTCCCTTTTCCTAAATCAAATCAGCCAGGTTTTATAATCTTCTAATTTGTTCTTTTGCAGCAATGGAAAATGTAGGCTTTCACATATCCAAGGACTAACTAAATTGTCCATCCTGGCAACAGTGAGCACAAGACAGAAATTAACCAAGGATTGCATGGCAGTCCTTCACAGGACACACACAAATACTGGCCAATACTGGTCAACAATCTATATATATAATTCACTAAGGCAAGACACCCATGGAAAGCACGCCGGAAGGGGCGTGGATTCACTAAGCCGCCGACAAGTAAGACACCTATGGCGCACGCAGGAAGGAGCCACGCCCACCAACTCCAAGACCATTGGACCCACGCCCACCAACTCAGACGTGACGACACAGAAAAAACGCCGTCATTTATATTCGTCTGTCGTAGAGGCCACATGCACCTCCGAACAACGTTGACTGTTCATAGAGGCATGTTTCTTGCGGAGGTGAATCGCCATATGCAGCGTGTACAACGGTTTGCGAGGGGTATCCCATGGGATCCTTAAAACAATCCTTTACAACTGAGGTTAAAACACAATGAAGTGAGCAGTCTTTAAAAACCGAGTTTTCGGTTACGACACACGACCGCGTGCACCATAGCAAACTGTTTTACACGCTACATACAGCAATTTGCGCTACTACCGTGGTCGGGTGTCTTGGTGGATTATATATAGAAAAGCAGCCAAAACTGCACAGAGCAGTGAAAAGTCTACGTGAGTCACAGGTGCATGTGGACTGTGCAAAGACGACAATGACTCAAGTGACGAGTTGGAGGTGGGCACATGAGCAGGCAGGGCACGATGGCGGTCCGCCAGTTTTCAGTCACGGACGATTGTGTGTTGGTTCGTTCCGTGCATTGTTACAATGTTACTTTTCTTGCTGCTTTATTACATTACCAATTTTTTAAATGTTAATTTTCTCCCTGTGCTTAAAAATCATTAAAAAACCGGCCTGATTATGCGGCGTATGGTACGCCGCGGGTTGGCTAGTATATTTTGTTTTAATAACATTTTTTCCTCCGCATTTTTGCAATAGATAGACAGATAGATACTTTATTAATCCCAAGGGGAAATTCACAAGTAGTAAAAGTAGTAAAAAGTGTCCAGGGAACGAGTCCACATAAAAGAAAGTGGTAGGAGCGATCAGTGAAATAGACAAAAAAGGTAGAAAGATAAAGTCATACACGGAGCTACTAGAATGGCTGCCACTCGTGGCGGCGCCGGATGTCAGATGTAAGCATTACCTGAGTGCATTGTACAGTACATGTATTCTCTAACAATTATTATTTTTTTATTTGTTAAAGTAATTAATGTTTCATCTGAGTCATGCTGGATTTGGGTCAATGCTCATAGATGTCCACATCTTTTTCACATGTTTACTGTATATAGGTCCCATCAAGAAGGACCAGTGGTAGTCTATAAACAGGGTTCCTTTTCAAAGGGTTTACATTTTTTTAAGTGTGAGGGTTTAAAAACTCTTTCAGAAACACCATCTCCTTAGAGTGAACTTTAAAGATGCTTTCTTTTCTTTTTTGTGGTGGTGTATACTTTGACCTCTACTTAAGAAATGTGACCTTTGTACACTGTCACATGTTTGTTTGAAGTGTGAATATTCATTTGATGCGCCATACAGTTGTTAATGTTTCTTTATATTCACTAAATGTTCTCTTGTTAATCCTATACCAGACACTGTAGCTGTTGTTTTTTTATCCAGCCATTTACATAAACAGAGGTCAGTCCTGCATTTAATTTATCTGGTTTGTCTAAATGTCAGGTGGCATGGTGTAACAGTGGTTGGTGCTGCTACCTCTCCTCTCCAAAGTAATTACTGTATACTATTTTTCTTGCATTGTACGTATTTATTGCTGGTGACCTGTCTGTCGTAATGGCTGTAACATACGTGATATCGGAGACACTCAATATCTTTTAAAATAATATTTAGGTTTTACTGTATATAAACAGTGTGTTTATATACATAATTTCAATGAATCTTACCTAATATGTAAGAGAATACAAAGGGATTATGCTGTATAACTCTGAGGGGAATATTTATAAGAGTGTGGGAGAGTTTATAAGGGCTTAAAATATATAAAAATAACCATACAAACATATGGTTTCTACTTCGCGGATTTTCACCTATCGCGGGGGGGGTCTGGAACGCAGCCCCCGCGATCGAGGAGGGATTACTGTACCTCTGTTTCAGCCATCCATCCGTCCATTGTCCAACCCGCTATATCCTAACTACAGGGTCACGGGGGTCTGCTGGAGCCAATCCCAGCCAACACAGGGCGCAAGGCAGGAAACAAACCCCGGGCAGGGTGCCAACCCACCGCAGGGCACACACACACACACATCCACACACTAGAGACAATTTAGAATCGCCAATGCACCTAACCTGCATGTCTTTGGACTGTGGGAGGAAACCCACGCAGACACAGAGAGAACATGCAAACTCCATGCAGGGAGGACACGGGAAGCAAACTTGAGTCTCCTAACTGCGAGGCAGCAGCGCTACCCACTGTGCCACCGTGCCGCCCCTACCTCTGTTTCAGACTTGGTGAATGTTAGGGCACTAGAAATATGTAATATTTGGTAAAGTTGCACCATCATCAAGAAAAAAATGTGCTATATTTTAAAGCTTTTGCTCCCAAGTGTTATATAAATTTGATTTATTTAATCAAGTGTGACTCTAATGTATAGTACACATGCTGACAAATACAAAACTGTAGAGATTAACTGATAACCTGATCTTCATCTAATAATTACAGGCAGTGTAATGCCATGATGAGCTTTAAATGGGCCCTAATTCAGCTATTCCAGTGAATTATAGTTTATTCTATGGATAAATGAATCTGTGCAGTTGATAAGTGATTTTAAAAGAAAATGTGAAAAAGGCAACCTATGGTTTTCTCTTGATTGTTTTATTATGGGAAGTTGCACAGCATAGTATTTTGAAATTACTTATAACTTGTAAATGCATGCGAGAACGTAGCTGACGAACAAGATGCTGCAAGCACGGGTAATTTCCCAGGTGATAAAGAAAGCTTTCCATATGGCAACACTTCCTCATATTGAATAAGCAAAAACGAATAGCCTACCAGGCATTATCTACTTGAAATATATCCTGGTTACCTTTCTTTCACCTGTAGCATATCACAGTACTTGAACCCTATGATGAAATGTAGCCCTGAATTTATTATAAAAACTTGAAGAAACCTGAATTGTAGGCAGTTCATTTAAGTAAATTTGATGTAAAATATATGAAACACATTACTAAATATATTTTATATTGCATAGTTTATTTTGCTTGTATCTGCATCCTAAATGTTCAAAGGAAAGTGCTTTTGATTTTAAGTTGCACACTGATTGTTTTTTTTTTCAGTAAAAGTTATGGACAAAAAGTATATTTTATAAATGTCAGTGAAAGCTTTTCATGATTATTTTCCCAATGCAAGATATTTCTTTGACTTCCAAAGTTCAGATTTAATTAGAAATGTTATTGCACCCTGCCATTAAGTTTCAAACCTTCAGAGTAAACTGATTTTTTTTTTTAAACATTCCAATTATGCTTTGATTAAATGGTATAAAAATGTTCTAATTTTATTAAAAAAAACAACTGCCTTCAGTGTCAAAGCTTAACAGTTTCAGTCTTGTAATCATACATTTGTTTTTCTTTTTCTAATAATATTTGAAGGGACTGTGGAGAGTTTAGAGGTTAAAAATTGATTTTTCATTTTAAAATAAGAATAACTATACCTCCCACGCTATCACACTTCCTCTTGTGAGCAAAGTTTAGTAAAATACACATTTCATTTCTTCCTTTCTTTTGCAAAAGTCAACTGGAATGCAACATGGGGCCCAACCCACTTCCTTATAAGAAGGAAATCCCCTTTCAAACTCTTAAAATTTAAAGAGGCAAGCAACACTGTTACATTTATATTTCAAAAATAAACATAACTGTAATATATTCATGTTTGGCCTGAGCGCAAGTGAGGTGATGTTCCTCTTATTTACCAATACTTGGATGAAATTTTGATTTCATTGTAGTGCTGCCATTCATTTGCATTGTAGGCAAATTTCTGGTTACTAGTATCTGCATTTATGTAAAACTGAATTATCGTATCTTTGTGCAAATCATACAATAAATACAAAATGGGGGAGCAAGTAGGATTTTGACACACATAATTCAGCAGCATTTTTAAAGGGCCTGTTGAAAAGTACATTTGCATTATTGTAAAGTGAAAATGTGTAACTAGATGTTTAGATGTGGTATTTTCATTGCAAGAATGTTTATTAAAGCATTTGTATAGGCAGAGGGTACATTTCTAAACTGTCAATACCTAAAAATAATTATAGAGAAGAAACCATGACATGTTAAAAGATCATTATGTGAGTTGACTTAAATTTGTTGGATGCTCCCTACTTTAATTTTTTTTTATGGTTTTGATGAGGGAAAAAACTGACACTCATATAATGTAATTTCCCACCACTTCAGTTCATATATTTATTTCATCTCTTGCACCTCTTCACTCAGTCATTCACTTCCTTTCACTATACAGTACTTGTTCAAACTAATAATGCTGGTTTTTCCATACTCCGTAAATGTATTCGCAGAGCTCTCTTAAACTTTCAAATTCACTACTAAAGATTCTTCTTTTCTCAAAACCTTACTTTCACATCGTAAATGAGTGATTGGCACATCTACATCTGCATTCCTATTTAACATGGTACCTAATTGACACAAAACAACTCCATCATCTCAATACAATATGGCACATACTGCATTATCAATGCAACACTAACCAGTCTTGCATAAAAAATTACAGGGTTCATCCTACAAGATAACAGATTAATAAAGCAGTGAAACACACCTGTAATGCCACTTGTCCCAAACATTATGGTGCCCTGAAAAGAGGTGCTATGTGTAAAAAGTGTTGTAATTTCTACATGTTGTCTTCGAAATGTATGCAAATACCCTTAAATTAATGTCTGCAATGTGCACTTTAATCACATCTGAAATGTTTGATTTGTAATTTTAAACGGTTGAGCAGAGGGTTAAATCAAGGAGGAATGTGTCTTTGTCCCAAACATTATGGATGGCACTGTAAATACCATCTCTAGAACAGAATGCAGTAGTAACAAGTGCATTCATTTTAAGAACTGATGTCTTCATGAGTATGTACATTAATACATGCTTTGGAAAATATAAAAGAAAATTATACGTCACAAGTGGCTCTCTAAAGAAAATCTCTGTCTCCCAGCAAATAATTTTATGTATACAATTTATATAATAGAATAAAATATAACCCAGCATTTTCTGCTTTTTTTTTTTTTCTTTCACACACGTTTGACTCTCTCTTTATTAATTAGGCTCTCCCAAACCAACTTCCCCTATAAAAGTGTCACAAAACTCCAGGACCAGTCTGTGACAGCAGATATCTGTTTATAGTCATCCATGGTAATAAAAAATGCAACTCACTGTGAGTGTATGCCATGCAAACTAAGCATACAGTCCTCTGTAGCATAATGGGACAGAGTCACATTTTCTTGGGACCATGATAGACAAGTTTATTTTTCCTTCAGTTTTAGTTATCATTATTCCTACATTTTGATTTACAAATGGTGAGACATTTGCATAAATAAAGAAACTATGCATTACAGAAATAATAAGGACCACCACTCTCATGGCCTAGCCCTAATGAAACAATGTAGTGAAAATATATGTTGCACCTACTATTTAATAAAATGCTAGGTCTTTGTTGTGTGTTTATTTGTGTGTGCCCAGTCCAGTCCATATCTGACTGGTCAGTTTGGTTTTGGTGACACAATTGAAAAAGGAAATACAATTGTGTGACATACAAGGAGGAGTAGAAGCATAGTAGGCATGCTGAGAGTTGCCTTAAAAGACAGAAAGTATAAAAGCAGACAAGAGGCAAGCAAGGCACCTCAAAATGTCAGTCTGGGAAGCAGGCTTTACAGGAGCACCGACTGAGAGAGGTTCAGTTTCACAAGGATACAAAGGAAGACGCTAAAGATACACAGAGGGCAAGAGATATCAGATATCTTTAATTGTATTCTATTATTACCTGTCTTTGACAGGTAACATGGCTAGTCAACTATAAAAAGTATACATTTCGTATTCGATGCTTTTTCATGCACATACTCACTAGCACAAGATGCGTGTTTTTGTTATTACCATACCATTCCATTTTTATTTGTTGAGCGCTTAAAAACACAGCATTACAACTGACCAAAGCGCTGTACAGTTAAAACAAGCAGGACTAAAAGCAAAATATTAAAAACAAACATTAAGAGAGAATTAAAACAGAGATACTAAAAACAAGTCAAGAGACCCAATAAAATAAAGAAATAGGAAAAGGCAAGTGGAAATGAGACAGGTTAAGAATTAAAAGCCAATGTGAAGAAGTGCGTTTTTAGGCGTGATTTGAATTTGTTGTTGATTAATACAAGTTAAATGAAACCTGATCCCACTTAGCCAATGCAAAATATAATTTTGATTGATTCAAATAGTGTTTTGTTTTCACCAGAAAAGCAAAGTATTATGTTCAGTGTGCATTCGTGCGTGTGCCAAGCAATTAGGTGTGTACTCGTTGGATGCAGATCAAGTATTACTGTGTTAACTGAATTAACATGGCAGTATGTGATCCAGATCAACCAGGGTGAATTCAGCATGCTTGTTGTCAGTATCTGAAGTACTGTCTTATTGCTTATATACATAGTTATTAATATTTCATTATTTTTGCATACATAAATACATACTCAAACTCACTTAATCCAATTTAGGTGCAATGGGCCAGAGCCCATCTTGGAAGCACTAGGTTAAAGATGGCAAACAGCCCTAGATAAGGATGCAAGTCCATCGTAGGTTCCAGTGACACACACTCCCTCTCACACAAGACAGACCAATTTAGAGTTGTCAGTTGACCTAGCATGCTTGTTTTTGGGAATGTTGGAGGAAACCCCATGCAGAAACAGTGAGGATATGTAGTCTCCTCTTGGACAACAATCAAGTGTGGGATTCAAACTCTGGTTGCTAGATTCATGTGGCAGTAGCTCTAACTACTATGCTGTACTGTCCTGTACCTAATTATATACAGTACTTTTTTCCTTCTTCCTTTTTAAATGTTATTCAAAGTAAGTGAGATTTTAACAATGGCAATGAAAAGTAAATGCTTTGTGTATTAGAGTAATTGTGACTTTTTCTTTCTTAAATAGCTTTTGGAAGTTGTTTCTCACCTGGCAGAACTAAACCTTCGCCTACTGGTCCTTGGTCGAAAGCACATGCTTAAACCATCTCGTTCCTGGGACAGGAGTAACATGGCTACCATTCAGCAAAAAGCTGACTGCTTCTTCACAGAAAATATGTAAATTCCATTAACACCTTACAATACTTCTTTAGAAACATTCTAAAAAATGTAAATGTTTGAATTAATAAGACAGTACTTTTTATTGTGATTTTTAAATTTAAGTAGAAATGAAACATTTTTAACCATTTATAGAAGAATGCACCTTGGGCTTTGCAAACACTATAAAACTGCAATGCTAAACTTTGTGTTCCCTTTACAATTTATATCTTGCTTATATTTTGCTCCTTGTAGTTTGTGTTAATTTAGGCTGAAAAAGTCTGATTTACTTTATTTTTTTAATAACGCATGCCCTATTGTGCTGGAAAAATTCTGTTGCTGAGAGAGTTCATCTGATAGCATTATCTTCCCACTTATAGAAAATAAAATGCATCACTCATGTTGCTATACATGCACTGCTTTTAAAGAGAATTCACATATTGGATGTTTTCACATTGTATTTGTTATACAACATTTAATCGATATAATTTGGCTCTTTTGACACTGATCAGTATAAAAAGACCCTTAAATGCCAAAATCAAAGCAGATCTCTGAAAAATGATCTAAATTAATTGCAATTATAAAACACACATAAAAAAGGCTGCACAAGTCAGTATTTAGCAGATGCAGCTTTGGCAGCCATGACGACCTTTAAACTGTGTGCACAAATTTTTATCAGCTTTGACCATCTGGACTAGCGATGTCATGATACCAGTACCATTGAAAGTTTATGATATTCGATACCACAGCAAAAACCGAAACCCCATTCAATGGCTTTTTATTAAAGGTACCTCCATTATTCAAGTGAACAATATTGTGTCATTTTTCTGTAATAGAATATAAAATATACTGTTTAGATACTAACAGTAATAGTAGCTTCAAAGTACTGGTATAACCTTCAAGTTGTTACCCAACTATCATTTATGTAAATTAATACTGACATTCATAAATATCAAAATACAATAAAGGACTTACATTTTAATTTTTGATGGGTATTCCCCAGTGTAACAACAAGTTTGGGGGGGGGGGGGTTTTAAAATCTTGGGGGGTTTTCAGCATAGGGCTTGTAAATAATGACATCATAGATAGATAGATAGATACTTTATTAATCCCAAGGGGAACTTCACATACTCCTGCAGCAGCATACAGATAAAGAACAATATTAAATTAAAGAGTGATAACAATGAAGGTATAACAGACAGACAATAACTTTGTATAATGTTAACGTTTACCCCCCCGGGTGGAATTGAAGAGTTGCATAGTGTGGGGTCTCCTCAGTCTGTCAGTGGAGCAGGACGGTGACAGCAGTCTGTCGCTGAAGCTGCTCCTCTGTCTGGAGATGATAGTGTTCATCATCATGGACTACATGATTTATCTCAACAATGTGCACATTCTAAATTTATTCTGTGACGTTTCTCTCCAAAAATACTAATTAAAATCAAAACTACGGATAAAAGTTCAATGTTATTATATCTGTTCTGTTAAATTAATGAATTCCAAGATAACTGCGGATATGTTCATTTAAACAGACTCATTAAAGCTGTTTTTCTAACAACATGCTTTTAAAATCTGGCTTGTCAGAGAATTTAGTAAAGTAGCTGTTGATAAATCAGGATTAACTGAAATTCTCTGCCTGTCTGAAAGACAAGCAAACATTTTATTTATAAACAGAATTTTAGCAGGGGATATAACTATCAGAATAACTTAATTAACAATATTCAAAATGTACTGTAACTTCTATGAAAATAACATTCTTAGATATTCAAAAATATGCATGCTAAAAAAAGGACCTGGAAAACTGACGACTAGTAAGTTTTGCTACCCATGTATCTTCTCATAAACGGACGTCATTTACAGTACGTTAAAGGTACAAATCACACGTCAGCAGGATAGGTACAACCACACATGTCAAATTTGTCTCTCATTATGTGTACACAGTTAAAAATGTTCAGCAATGCGTGACAAGTTGTGTTCTCTGTTTTATTTACTACAGTTCAGAGGATGACCCATTCCTGCTATATGCCACCTTGCATTCTGGAAACCACTGCAGGTTTCTAAGTCAAGACCTAATGAGGGATCACAAAGCATGCCTAAAAGACAGTGGCTTGCGACGGCTTTTCTTCAAATGGCAACGTGGTCATCAGCTGGTGCTGGCCAACTATAACCCAGGGAGGAGTATCAATTTTCAGGTGAAACAGACAGTGAACAGTCAGAAAGGCATTGTCAGTCAAAACCCTGTAGCTATGTGCCAACTAATTGTATTCATTAAAACCAGTGTATTTATTTATTTTATCATGCAGCGATTTAAAAACTGTTTTAGACTATCTGTAGATATAATTTAAATGTATTTGTCTTCAATATCATTTAATAATTTATGAACTTGTGGCTATTAAAAATTGCTTTTACTTTCAAATACTTTGAATATCCATTGATTAGGTTTGTTCAAAAGTGCAATACTTTGCTGATAATAAATTATTTGCAATCCACAAGTAAGAGTTCAATGGAGACAAATGCTTTTCAGTGTTAACCCTGATTTTTCTGAAAATCATCTTTCTTGAATAAATTTTAATGTCAGCTTTTCTCATCCTCTTTTACTCAGGTTGTACCTATTTATGATACCATCGTTCAGACTAATGGGTCTTCATGGCATATTCCCTATGATAAGGATGAAGTCGAGAGATGCACTTATGAAGTCCCAACAAAATGGTTGTGCCTCGTACAGAAAAATTAAGGGTTTTTTTCAAACATACTCAGCCATGCTCTGTAAAATTAATTTGTCATATATGTATTGTACATAACATTAGAGCTTCTGTTTAAAATAAAAGGTTTAAATAATATATGATTTGTTTTTTATCTTATGAAGTTTCATTTTTTTCCAGTTGGGGAAGAAGACAAAGAACTGCTAATCTGGAAATAAAACAATCACAGGTGATGCCTCACACATGGGAATAGTTTTTATTAAAATTATTTCTGAAATGTATTATTTAATCTTTTACCAATTTGAAGTTACAGTATTGAGTGATGCACAGTATATTATGTGTTCCACAGGTTGGGCCACCTCATATATAGTTGCACTCAAAATTATTCAAAACCCATTGCAAGTTAGGTTTATTGGCAAAATTTACAGACTTTCAGCAGTAATGCAATAAGCACATCAAATGAGAAGAATTGAAATAGCTTAACACAGCTAATATTACAGTGGTTTCTCCACATTCAACATCAAATGCATCTTGTAATGACTGCTACAGTCTTAAAATTATTCAACCCCTTCATGACAAGCATCTTTAGTACTGAGTACAGCACCCTTTTGCAGTTATGGCTTGCTGCAAATGTGATGCATAGCCATGGCAATGGCCTCCAGCTCACTAATATTCGTAGGGTTTGTGTGCTGCAACCGCCTTCTTCAAATCCCACCAGAGATTTTCTATGGGGTTCAAGTCAGGCAACTGTGATGGCCACTGTGGAATCTTCCAGGGCTTATTCTGAAACAAAGCTTTGGTGGACTTAAAGATATGCCTGGGATTATTGTCCTGTTGGAAGGTCCAGTGACACCCAAGCTTCAACTTCTTCACAGTTTTTTTTCACGTTTTTTTTCTCCTAGGATTTCTTGATTGAATCCATCTTGCCCCCCACATCATCACTGAGTCACTGCCATGCTTCACTATAAGCAGGGTGTTATTTTCAGGATGGATGGATAGATACTTTATTAATCCCCAAGTGGAAATTCACATACTCCAGCAGCAGTATACTGATAGCATGTGCTTCTTTCTTCCTCCTCCAGACATACTGCTAATCCATAGGCCCGAAACCTTTGTTTTGTTTCATCGCTTCACAGAACAGAATCCCAAAATGTCTGTGGCTTATTTATAGCGTTTTGAGCATAGTGGTGCCAACCTTTCTTTTGCTTTTGACACCCATACAAAGACAAGGAGTAGTTTGATACAGTATCTGCTTAACAACCAAAGGGAAATCTGAATTGGTAATTCTGATACCACCAATTTAGCAACATGTAATATTCGTTTCAAGTGAACGTGAGAGAAATGATTCCAGGGAAACTGGAACATGACTCCCTGCTTCATTTCTGTCTGTCAGTCCTCATGTGCTATCCCTATCCCGCTTTATTCTTGAATGACACACAATAACTGAGAGTCGTTCTTTTAACGTGTAACCAGAGCTAAACACAGCACTCTTGCACCAACCACCCCTAAATAGTAAATAAAAGGGGAGGCGATTGTTCTGCCTGTTGGAAGCATTAGAAGACAAAAAATAACAAATCATTAGAAGAGTCTTTGTTCCAGTTCAGTGATGGTTTGAATAGGCAGGGGTCTTGCTCATGCTGAATTCCACAGGCTCACCTGATGAGTCCAGGCTGGTTGCTTCTGAAAATGCCCGCTGTAGAAAAGTGAGCAGTAAAGCCAGGGTGTGGTCCTCATTTTTGACTAAACACCATCATTGGTAACTTTTCTCTTAAAGCTGTTGTATGTTACCCTGTTTGGCTTGTTTTTCTGAAAGACTTTTCTAAATTAGTTTGACCTTATCTGTTCTGCTACATTTTAAATCATGACTTAGTTTAACATAACTTCTAAATTGGAATAACATGCTTTTTACATGTAGGTCACTGTAATGCGCAAATCAAAGCAGCCGGTTATTTTTCACCTTGTGCTAAATTTGAATTTTGCACAACAGAGATGTATTAATAAGGATGGACAACAAAGTCCAGCACCTTCAATATTTCCAGACAGGTTTCATCTAAAGGCCACCACTACCAGCTTTACCACTGCTATTCTCAAGTACTGCATTAATAACCATGGCTCTACCAGATGCTACTTACACCTCCACTGTAGATGGTATGCTTTCCACCTTCGCAGTGTACCTGTTATTTCTCAACAACATCCCCACTTTACATCAGTATTTCCCCACATCTCTTGAACTGCTGATACACTATCTTCACACTTAAGTGTTGTCATTTTACATGGGTTGACATTAGCAGTGAAATCTAGCTGTTAAGAGTGTGAAATGTCACCTCGCTGGTGGAGGAGGAACCAGCACTTGTGGGAGATGTTGATAAGTAGTTGCAAAATCTGCCTATCATTATCTCTGAAGGCAGATGTCTCAGTCAGATTGGATATCCCTCTTAACCTGCAGTTTCCTTGTGGGTGTTGAATATTCAAAGGATCAGCAATCTGTTGTTGGATGACAGAGCCATCTCAATGTGCCTTTGACTCACAGAGTAATACAGTGATAGTTATCTGTGCACCTGTTACCATAAAGTCAGCTTTACAGTTCTGTTTATCCTGGACAGTTAAACAAACAGAAGACCTGAGCTATCAGTTGATCAACACATGGTGGTGGTATATTGGGTTAGATAGATAGATTTGACACAAATGAGTAAAGAGTGATGGTTGCTGGGAATATTTAATGGATTATTATATTTTATAATTTGAATCCTGTAACTGAGCAGGAAGTCTTAACTTTAATTTCTAAAATGAAGCCCACTACTTGTTCCCCTGATCCAATGCCAACAAAACTAGTAAAAAGTGCAATGGATGTTCTAAACATTATCAATAGTTCATTATTGCATGCCACAGTACCTGATGCACTAAAAGTGTCAGTCATTAAACCATTACTTAAAAAGTCAGACCTAGATCTACACATACTAAACAATTATAGGCCTATTTCAAATTTACCGTTTCTCTCTAAAATACTAGAAAAAGTAGTCGCCAGTCAGCTTCAGTCACACCTTACGCATTACAATTTATTTGAGAAATTCCAGTCTGGTTTTCGCACTGGTCATAGTACAGAAACGGCACTAACACAGGTTTTAAATGACATTCTGATATCCTCTGATGAAGGAAACTCCACTGTAATTATGTTGTTAGATTTAAGTGCAGCGTTTGACACCATTGACCATTCTATTTTACTGCACAGGCTAGAAAACGATGTTGGGCTTACAGGCCCCGTGCTCGCTTGGTTTAGTTCTTATTTATCAAATCGATTCCAATATGTACAGAAATGTGCTGACAGTACTCCATCATTATACACAGAAGTTCAATATGGTGTCCCACAGGGCTCAGTACTGGGACCTTTACTCTTTTCACTTTACATGCTTCCACTAGGATCTCTCATTAGGAAACATAATGTTAATTTTCTCGTATGCAGATGACACCCAGTTATACCTTTCATTTAAATCAAATGAAGTTTCTCTGATGTTGTCTTTAATTAGTTGTGTTAGCGAATTAAAGGAGTGGATGAACGAGAACTACTTTAAATACAGATAAAGCAGAGATGTTAATTGTTGGAGGGAATGACGCTGATCACAACAATACTTTGTCATCATTTAACTCAGTTGGAATCCCAATTAATTTTACTGAATCAGCCCCAATCTAGGAGTTATCTTTGATTCTAGCATGTCATTTAAAGCACATATTACAAAGTTGTCCAAAACATGTTTCTTCCATCTTAAAAATGTTAGGAAATTAAGGTGCTTTCTAAATAAACAGGATTCTGAGAAATTAATTTATGCATTTATTTCTAGTAGGACTGACTACTGCAATGCGGTGTTCACTGGCTGTTCAAACTGTTCTCTATACAGCCTCCAGTTAATCCAAAATGCGGCTGCAAGAATTATTACAAGAACAAGAAAATATGAACATATAACTCCAGTTCTTATATCCTTACACTGGCTCCCGGTTAAGTTTAGGGCAGATTTCAAAATCCTCCTTTTAACATATAAAGCATTAAATGGCCAAGGTCCGACTTACTTGTCTGAACTTATCATGACTTACAAACCTGAGCACACATTAAGATCTCAAAATGCCAGTCTGCTTATGATTCCAAGGATTAATAAAATAACAGCGGGAGGTCGAGCTTTTAGTTACAGGGCCCCTAAACTGTGGAATGGTCTTCCCGCTTCTATAAGAGATGCCCCTTCAGTCTCAGCCTTTAAATCCCGGCTGAAGACTCACTACTTCAGTTTAGCATATCCTGACTAGAGCTGCTGATTAACTGTGCAGACTGCATCTCTGTTGTTAGTCATTAGCACTAAAACATAAGTAACATGATAGTAATAATTAAATTCTAACCCTCACCTATTCTGTTTCTGTTCTCGGTACTCAAATGTGGCACTTGGTGCCACGGCCCACCTGCCAAGTTGTTTGCCTGCCTATGGTAAAGTCATCTCTGATGGAGGATCGAAGGAATCATGGGAAAGAGGGCTCCTTTCATCGGATTGGCTGGCCCAGCACTGTTTCAGCCGTGGAATGGCCAAATGGGGGAGGCAGCTTGATGGATGAGGTCTGCAGGACTCTAAAAATATCCAAATCTTATTATGTGATATCATCTACTGTTAAATTCTGCTCCGTACTTCTAAGATTTTTATTTTTATACTGTATTGTAGATTTGTTCTGTTCTGTGTATTGTATTGCCCCCCTTCTTTTTGACACCCGCTGCACGCACAACCTACCTGGAAAGGGGTCTCTCTTTGAACTGCCTTTCCCAAGGTTTCTTCCATTTTTCCCTACAAGGTTTTTTTGGGAGTTTTTCCTTGTCTTCTTAGAGCGTCAAAGCTGGGTGGCTGTCAAAAGACAGGGCCTGTTAAAGCCCATTGCGGCACTTCCTGTGTGATTTTGGGCTATACAAAAATAAACTGTATTGTATTGTATTGTATTTCGGATGGGTTCAACTCACCATCAGGTAAGGCTATTGCTTCATCTTCGGGAAGATGAGGTAGATGGAGTCTAAATAGACCTTAACTGTGCAGGCAGCTGCAGTCATCGGCATCCAGACAGCGGTTAGATTCTGTCATGGGGCAACCCTATGATCCATTTGAGGGCATAAACAGGGATGGAAGACACAAAAGTAAAGAGTAGCTTTTTTGGCAGGATGGTCAATGGATCTGACCAAGATTTCCAAAATGTCTAAGAAAATGACTGCTGTTTCAGTGTTTGAAAAAATAATGCTACCTGAATCTACTCTTCACATACTTGTCAACCAGAAACGCAATACCTGCTTCCTACACATCAGCTTCTATGCCATGTTCTATCTCAGACTGGGGTTTGTCACAAAGTAGGCACTGGCCAGCAATCTCCAACTACAGTGGCAAGTCATATTATCTCCAGTTGACCAAGTGTAATCCAACAAGAAGCATCGGCTCCGAATGACACAGCTTTAAAAATTCCTGGTGCATGCAAGCCACTCCACCATGCCAATGTCACTAATGCATTTTCTCAACTCACTTATTAGATTATAGGGCTGAGGGAGTTGGAGCCTTGACTGGTAACAGTGGGTAAAAGCCAAGGATGGGATGAGAGTCCTCCAGCAAACCACACATATCCACACATCCACGCAAGGACAATTAAGAGCCACCATTAATGTACCTACACCATTTGGATGAGGGCAACATTAAACTTTAAAGCAGGAAGAGACCTGGAGGATATTTGGAAACAGGATGCTGAAACTGTGCAGCAACAATTCTAAGGACCACCTAGTCAAGAATGCCTTTAATCTTCATTTGGTAATGCTTAACAAACAGAAAGGTTGTTGTATTAAACAATAAAATATCCAAGATAGAAATGCATCCAATTTCAACTCACTTATCCGATTCTGGAGCACATATGTTAAGGCTTAATTCAATAGTACTGTGGGATGAGCAGGAACCATCCAGGACGGGGTATAACTGTATAAAATATAATTATTTTTGTATCAGTTACAAAAGACCCTTTCATTTTTCAGTCTGAAACAGTAGATACTGAAAATATTTAATAAACTTAGATTTGGGAACAAATTCACGTATGTTTTGCCAATTTATTAAATTCACTAAATCATATCTTGGATCACAGGGTACCCAAGTCTGGCTGGAACCATCACCCACATCCACATTTACAATGGACCCATTTTTCAGTTGCCATTTAATTCAAAAAGTGTGTTATTTGTGACAAGGTAGGAAAACCAGGGCAATGTCAAGTGAAACTGCAAACTCCACACTGACAAAGGTGACCAGGACAGAATTTGAACCCTGACTCCTGAAGGTGTGAAGCACTTCCACTAATGACTATGCTGCCTAATAATTCAGTTAGTCAGTCATTCTCCAACCCGCTATATCCTAACACAGGGGTCTGCTGGAGCCAATCCCAGCCAGCACAGGGCACAAGGCAGGAACAAATCCCGGGCAGGGCGCCAGCCCACCGCAGGACACACACACACCAAGCACACACCAGGGACAATTAGGATTGCACCTAACCTGCATGTCTTTGGACTGTGGGACGAAACCGGAGTACTCGGAGGAAACCCACACAGACACGGGGAATATTATGTGACTAGGCTGACCTGCCTTTTAAGGCGACCGACTTTTAAGTTGACCACTTCTTAAGGCAATTCAATATTTAGATCAATTTGATATTTTATACAAACTCATTAATTTGGTTATATTGCATTTGAGCGGTATTACTTTAATACTCATAGTTTCTGTTATTTTTGTGATGAAATTTAAACTTTTTTTCTATATTGAGGTCGCCCTTTTGAACCCCCCTGATATTTACTACGTGGTGAGGCATTTGTATTCCATCAACATTAATTATTTCCAGAGACATAATTTTGTCTATTTTTCCAGTGCATCGCACACAAAAGCAAGGAAACGATGGGAGCACCAGAACTCTGCTCACATCATGTCACTTTGTACCGCAAGCTGCAAGTAGTAAGTCTGTGATAAGCAGAATACCGCTACGCTTTCCACTCACGGGACGGAAGGACAATCCCGACCGCTTTTATATAGTAATGTCTCTTTTCCACTGCATAGTACGGCACAGCACGGTTCAGTACAGCTCACCTTGGTTCGGCTCAGTTCGTCTCGGTTTGCAGTTTAGTACCGCTTTAGAGTGGGCGGGATTATTCACGTGTCGTTATAGTTGCGCCGCCTCTACTGCCGTGACATTTTTTTTAACTTGTCCCTACACTGTTTGTAAGTCCGAGGGTAGCCGTGTGCGCCCAAGAGCTTAGCGACCTCCTGAAAAACTTTTTCATTCCGCGTCGCCCCATCCAGCTCTCGCTGGATCCGCTCCTCGGCTACCAACGAGAGGAACGTCTGTACTTCCTCAATAGACCACGAAACAGCCATTTTTGGTTAAAACAAAAATGGTGCGTCCGAACCTTCGCTGGCTGTGCTAAAAATCTAGCGGGTCTGTTGTGTCTCGTGTCGCAAGTTCAGTGACGCAGTAATGACGATTTTCTCCGGCCAATCAGTGACCAGCAGAGTTTACACGTCACGTTTTGGTAACGGTTCGGCACGCTTGGAACCTCGGCTGAGGTGGTACTAAAAAAAGGACCAGGTACCAGGTACTGTTCCCAGTGGAAAACCCCCAAAAGTGAGCTGAACCGAACGGTGTCGTGCCGTACTATGCAGTGGAAAAGCGCCTTAAGAAAGAAGAAGAAGATATCACACAGTCGGGAGTAGAAAATCATCTTTTACCTGGAAAAACGAAACTACAAATCCCATCGTGCATTGCAAAATGGACGGGGCGTGTGTGAAACTCCGCGCCTGCGTAGCACTCACGGGACGGAAGGACAATCCCGACCGCTTTTATAAAGAAGGATATCCATCCATCCATCCATCCATTATCCAACCCGCTATATCCTAACTACAGGGTCACAGGGGTCTGCTGGAGCCAATCCCAGCCAACACAGGGCGCAAGGCAGGAAACAAACCCTGGGCAGGGTGCCAGTCCACTGCAGGGCACACACACACACACACCAAGCACACACTTGGGACAATTTAGGATCGCCAATGCACCTAACCTGCATGTCTTTGGACTGTGGGAGGAAACCCGCACAGACACGGGGAGAACATGCAAACTCCACGCAGGGAGGAGCCTCCACGCACGGGAAGCGAACCAGAGACTCCTAACTGCGAGGCAGCAGCGCTACCACTGCACCACCGTACTGCCAGGCAATAATACAGTGGCATGCAAATGCTTGGGCACTCCGTTCAAATGTTCCATTACTGTCAATAGCTAAGCTGCCCAAGTAAAGGATGACCTACTTCCAAACGTCATAAAAGTTAACAATTACGCATTTCTTTATTATTTTAAGCAAGATTACTTTTTTTATTCCCATCAGTTAACTTTTCAAAATAACAAAAAAGGAAAAAGCCCAAAAGTAAACATTTGGGCACCCTGCAAGGTCAGTATTTAGTAACACCACCATTTAACAAGTATAAACGCTTTTTGTAGCCAGCTAAGAGGCTCTCAATACTTATTTTAAAGATTTCTGCTCACTCATGCTTGCAGAAGGCTTCTGGGTCTGTGAGATTCTTGAGTCGTTTTGCATGTGTGGCTCTTTTGAGGTCCATCCACAGATTTAAGACGATGTTTAGGTTGAGGCACTTTGAGGGCCTTGCCAAAACAATCAGCTTGCATTTCTTGAGGTAGTCCATTGTGGATCTGGGATCATTATTCTGTTGTAGAAGCCATCCTCTTTAGCTATTTTATAGATGGTGTGATATTTGCTTCCAGAAACTGCTGGTATTTAACTGAATCCATTCTTTTCTCTACCAGTGAAATGTTTCCTGTGCTACTCCATGCTTAAGAGCAGGACAGGAGTTCTTTCCCTGGAATTCTGCACCCTTTCTTTTCCCAACATACTTCAGCATATTGTGGCCAAAAAGTTCTATTTTGAATTCATCAGTCCATAGGACTTGTTTCCAAAATGCACCAAGCTTGTTTAGATGTACATTTGCAAACTTCTGACGTTGAATTCTGTGGTGAGGATTCAAGTGAGGGTTTCTTCTGATGACTCTTCCATGAAGGTCATTTTTGCGTAGCTGTCAATGCACAGTACAACAGTGCACCTCCACTCCATGATTCTGCTAAATCTTCTTGGAAGTATTTTGAAGTCAAATGGGGGTTTCCATTTGCCTTTCTAGATACCCTAGGGGGGCAGTTCTCCTGGAAAGATTTCTTGGCCTTCTAGACATCAGCTTGACTGCCACATTCACCTGTTAACTGATATTTCTTAATTACATCATGAAATGAGGAAAGGGCAACCTCAAAACACTTTGCTATTTTTTTGTAACCTTCTCTTGCTTTGTGGACAGCAAATATTTTATTTTTCAGAGTGCTAGGCAGCTGCTTAGTGGTGCCTATGGCTGCTGATTGTTGGGACAAGGTTTGAGGAGTCAAAGAATTTATTCAGCTTTGCAATTTGCATCAAATGGGGTTTCCTAACAATGACTGTGAACAAGCCAAAGCCCTAACAAGCTAGTGAAGGTCTGAGACCTCAAATATCTTGAGGTGCCCAGCCTCTTGTATGGTGCTCCTTTCCTTTTTTTCCACTTTACAATTGTACAAAACAAAAATAATGAACTATTTTCTTTAAAATGCTGAAAAGACTTATCTTTAATGTTATGCCTTTTGGAGATCAGCTCATCTTCTACTCACTTAACTATTCATAGTAATATACATTTTGATTAAGGGTGACAAACCTTTTACATGCCATTGTACATCATCAAATAATTAAACTGAAAATAGAAACATCAAAAATGACAGACCGATAGCTTTTAACTCTTTTAGAGCTGATGTCGACTTTTGTCAAAAGGAGGAGTTGACAGTGGCAATCAACTGTTAACGGTGACAAAACCAACCGTTATGTTTTAGTTGGACTCTCTTTGCTAGAAGGAAAGTTAGCTTCATTGGTGTGGCTGAGATTTCCAGCGCTCGTGTGAGTAGTAAGGCACAAAGATGGCACTGACATAATGGTGAGAGATCAAAGCAAACAGGTAAAGCAAAATAATGTGTGGATGACGTTTTGCCTGTTATCTCTGAACTGGACTATGAGTTGTCAGACTCCGATTTTGATACAAGCAATCGAAAACGAATGTGAGGTTCCAGCTTCAGCTGACTGGTCCCCAGCTAATCGTGGTGCTGAACGGGTTCATGTAGCTGATACGTCTATGGCAATGTTCGCCAGGAGGAGTGACACTTAACAATGATAACCAGATTGCAATGCACTGCGACTGTGACCGCTATGGCTGCTGCCCCAGTCACACGAAGACAGCCTGGCAGCAAGCCTGCCGCACATTCTTGGCAAACTGGCAGCTGCAGCAATGCAGCAACAGACGTTTTATGTTGATTTCTGTGTGAAACCACTGCTTTTCAGAAACTATGTTCTTTGGAAAAAAATATTCAGCCCTCAAAGAGTTAAGACCTTGATTTTCAGTAACGGAATTTCTGGTTTTGATTCTCTGCATTATTTCTGCATTTTAACAATAGTTTTGTATTTTGTCTTCTTGAAGAAATATTTTCTTAAAACAGCTTCAAGAAATAGTTAGGATTCTCCTATTTACATTCTACCATTGATCCCTAACACACCGGCATTTCCCCAACCCAAGGAACCCTGCAAATGCCTTCAGAAATGGCCTAAACATATGGAGCGCATGTTTAACTTTAAAACCCCTTTCAGTGCTTCTAAAATCTTTACCATCCTATCATTACTGGTTCTCTCTTGGCACTGGGTGTATCTTCAAGTCTGGTCTCTCATAACGCTTCTCACTGCAGAGTGGTTAGGCAGACCACAAAGGTTAGTAAAAAATGAAATAGCCTTCAGATGTGTGCTGGCTTTACCCTTTGTTGCACCCTTTCTTCTTAATGTTGCCAAGTACCCCAAAGTAAACTGTGCGCTCTGTGCCACAGGATGTGATAGATAGATAGATAGATAGATAGATAGATAGATAGATAGATAGATAGATAGATTAGAACATTAGAACCCTCTAGACGAGAACAGGCCATTCAGCCCAACAAAGCTCGCCAGTCGTATCCACTTGTTTCCTCCAAGAAAACATCAAGTCAAATTTTGAAAGTCCCTAACGTCTTACTGTCTACCACACTACTTGGTAGCTTATTCCAAGTGTCTATCGTTCTTTGTGTAAAGAAAAACTTCCTAATGTTTGTGCGAAATTTACCCTTAACAAGATTCCAACTGTGTGACCATGTTATTGATGAACTCATTTTAAAGTCACAGTCTCGAGCCACTGTACTAATTCCCTTCATAATTTTAAACACTTCAATCATGTCACCTATTAATCTTCTTTTGCTTAAACTGTAAAGGCTCAGCTCTTTTAATCTTTCCTCATAACTCATCCCCTGTAGCCCTGGAATCAGCCTAGTCGCTCTTCTCTGGACCCCCTTTAGTGCTGTTATGTCATTTTTGTAGCCTGGAGACCAAAACTGCACACAGTACTCCAGATGAGGCCTCACCAGTGCATTGTAAAGGTTGAGCAGAACCTCCTTGGACTTGTACTCCACAGATCGTGTTATATAACCTAACAAAATAGATAGATAGATAGATAGATAGATATGAAATGCACTATATAATAGAACATTAGAACCCTCTAGACGAGAACAGGCCATTCAGCCCAACAAAGCTCGCCAGTCCTATACACCTGTTTCCTCCAAGAAAACATCAAGTTGAATTTTGAAAGTCCCTAACGTCTTACTGTCTACCACACTACTTGGTAGCTTATTCCAAGTGTCTATCGTTCTTTGTGTAAAGAAAAACTTCCTAATGTCTGTGCGAAATTTACCCTTAACAAGTTTCCAACTGTGTCCCCGTGTTCTTGATGAACTAATTTTAAAATACAAGTCTCGATCCACTGGTCTAGTTCCCTTCATAATTTTAAACACTTCAATCATGTCACCTCTTAATCTTCATTTGCTTAAACTGTAAAGGCTCAGCTCTTTTAATCTTTCCTAATAATAATTCAACCCCTGTAGCCCTGGAATCAGCCTAGTCGCTCTTCTCTGGACCTTTTCTAGTGCTGCTATGTACTTTTTGTATCCTGGAGACCAAAGCCACACACAGTACTCCAGATGAGGCCTCACCAGTGTGTTACAAAAGTTGAGCAGAACCTCCTGTGACGTGTACTCCACACATCGTGCTATATAACCTAATAAAGCAGACAGACAGACAGACAGACAGACAGACAGATAGATAGATAGATAGATAGATAGATAGATAGATACTTTGATACTTTATTCATCCCAAAGGGAAATTCATATAATCCAGCAGCAGTATACTGATACAAAAAAAAACACTATTAAATTAAAGAGTAACGAAAATGCATGTAAAAACAGACAATAACTTTGAATAATGTTAGCGTTTACCCCCCCCGGGTGGAATTGAAGAGTCGCATAGTGTGGGGTCTGTCACTGAAGCTGCTCCTCTGCCTGGAGACAACACTGTTAAGTGGATGCAGTGGATTCTCCATGATTGACAGGAGCCTGCTCAGCGTCCGTCGCTCTGCCACAGATGTTAAACAGTCCAGCTTCATTCCTACAATAGAGCCAACCTTCCTAAAAAGTTTGTCCAGGTGTGAGGTGTCCTATTATTATTATTAGTAGTAGTATTATGCTATTAGTCTCAACCATTCATCGACATAACCTTTTATATGCCCTTCAGTTTTTTGGAGCTATGGAACATTGCACCAGGTCATCTTGGTGAGAGTCTGCCAAAGATGTTTAGAACAGTCAGTGCATCTCCGATTTGGGGGCCCGCCTAAAAACGGTTGCCCATTACCACAGGACACTGTAAAAAGTGAAAGGACTGCAAGTAATAAAATGTGTGTAAAAAATACAAAAGATGTTATCTAAAACATAAGGCATTATAACGGGAATATAAAATAAAAGAACAACAAACAAGTCATTTGCTTGTGCACATAATGTTTCCCTTACACGGGCTCTACCATTCCTGATCAAACTATCAACCCATTTATAACACCAAAATGCCTCGTGTCTCGACTAACCTCAACCATGACCTTTAAAATCCATTGGCTCCATCACACTCGTCTCATGTTTCTTGTCCGCTACTGACACATAATTACCTGTAACTCTACCAAGAATTTACAAACCTGAGGCCAACTAAAAACACCTGTAGGACAAACTTCGGTCTTTTTTGGCCGTCTATCCGAATGTCTTTCGGCACTTGATGATCGGTCGTTTATCTTTATACTGGACGCTGTTTGACTCTGCGGGATCAGACTCCCTCAGCCATGATATTCAACTCAACGTTATACTGCAGACCTCAATGCACTATACAGGTATTTGTATCCTTTAACATTAATTGATTCTATCAACTGAAATCTTTGGAAAAATAGTAAAATTTATAATCTGTATACGCCTTCAAAATAAACAGGATTTCGGTAAAAGAAATGTGATGCAAACGTTTAACACTGAACTTCTTTCAAAAATAGTTTATATTTCTGTAAAACTTTCATACGAAAAGTGAAATATTACACGGTAAACATCTACAAACCCCAGCGAGCATATACTATATGCCATATAGTTGCACGACCCCGCTACCTTTCCGAGCTTCAATCTAAACAGCCGAACGCTCCGCCCCACAAAGCCTATGACCCCGGCAGTGCCTTCGCCAATGGCGGAGAAAAACAAACTCCTTCCGGGTGAACTGACTCAGTTTCTTGTGCGGTATCTATTTCAATACACTTTGCAAAAATACTTTAAAGATTTTTATATCACAACGGTCAAATTTTAAACAGAATGTCACGGGGATCCAGTGCGGGTTTCGATCGACACATTACCATCTTCTCTCCCGAAGGCAGACTCTACCAAGTAGGTCAGTATGGAACTTACTAAGCTTCAACTTTCATTGTAGCTAACGACTGCAGCATCCCTCTTAACTGCCCAGTCATTATGGAGTTCTCAACCCCCCTCGGCGTTTCGTAAGACCTGTATAGTATGCGTTAAACATTTGGGTTTTTTCTTTCGTATTTCATTTGTCATCTATTTAATTCAACCCGAAGCGACGCGGTTTTTTCTTTATTTACACATGTTTGTACTGATTTTCGGGTTGACGGGTTGTGCTGAGGCCTTATAGTAGTCGTGACATCCTGATAGACGAGCACGGGCTTCAGCACAAACAAGCGGAATCATTGGGCTAAAGGCTAATTACTTTGTGCATTTTGAAGTGCCCGTGACTGTATGTAAACGGTATTTACTGTATGCGTAAATGTTGAGAAATATATGTGCATATAGGGAAAAATAAAAAGTTGGGAATAGTAAAAGGCAAAACTGGACAAATGGAATAATTTCATGCAATATTCCATCTTTTGTTATCTTTGTATGTTTCTAACCAGTGTACTGTAACTGGGAGGTAAAACCGCCAGTGTTGTGCGCCTGCAGTTCTTTCTTTCTCATTACATTTTGATTAAGGGGTACTTTATAGATTAAAGCTGTTTCATCGACAAAAGTGTGGATTTTCATACTCATAATTCAGGGATTTAGTGGCTCCTAATGTGTGTTCTAACTAATTCCTTAACAGGTCAACCAATCCACAGTCAGGGCCATCCGTTAGGTTTGTATGACACTGTAAGAAAGAAGGACTTTAATGTCACAGTGCTTATGGGCAACTTCAACAACAACAACAACATTTATTTAGATAGCACATTTTCATACAAAAAAAATGTAGCTCAAAGTGCTTTACAAAATGAAGAAATAGAAAAATAGAAGACACAATAAAAAATAAAAATAAGCAAGACACAAAAATTGGAAGTTAAACAGATGCTTAAATTTAACACATTACAACATGGTTTAAGTGGAGTCAAGAGGTCTATGACTCGCTATGAGGACTATTTACATCTCTCTCTCACTGACCAGTAGATTTGATTACAGGTCCACAATGTAAGGAAAACTTCTCAAAAAGTCTTTGTTAGACAGTTGTCTTAACAGAAGATCTTGACTATACAATGTTCTCCTCTCCTGCTAAATGAATTTTAGGCTGGAGAGGTCAGTTCATTTTTGAAATTGAAGATGAAGATGACCCACTTTAAAGTTTTTGAATACTGTTTCTTTCCTTATATACACATATACAGTACAGGCCAAAAGTTTGGACACACCTCTTAATTCAATGTGTTTTCTTTATTTTCATGACTGAAGGCATCAAAACTATGAATGAACACATGTGGAGTTATGTACTTAACAAAAAAA